>JACCIB010000198.1:0-262223 GCA_018906965.1 Philotrypesis tridentata | reverse complement strand
TTTCATCTGAGCAATTTGAGCAAATCACTACCGTATCTTTTATTTTTGTATGGACATCAGAGTTGAGAATTTGTTTTTTACACGAAGCGCAGTAATAATGGTATACTATTTTGTCGACCGGAGGATCAAACGCTTTTTTAAACCTAAATTTAGATATATTGATATCCTGTATATCTGGCCCAGCTAATAATTTTAACATATCTATTAAGCTATCCCTTTGAATATTCGATACCTGGAATCTTAAAGAATAGGCCATAACTAGCGTCATAACATCTATCACTGTCATTCCTGATTCTTTAAACATAATCCGATCATCGAACTGAATTCATCTTCGCTTTCACTCATACTATTCCAAGGATCATTATTATCGTTTGATGTATAAGTTCCATCATCATCCGAATTGTCATTAGATGTGAATCTGTTAAAAAAAAAAAATAATAGTAAACATTCAGATTATAAATACAGATATATTGATAATCATATATAATATAGTTAAAATAATTAGTAATTATCGAATCTATAATCTATCGTGTTCTAAACTATTACTATATCTTAGTCTGAATATGTGTTATAAAACTTAATTAAAATGAATCGAATCGGCAAGATTAAATACTTTTTGGTACTTAAAACAACAATATCGATAATTGATATATATTTATTCTTTTGGTTGTTCCTAACGTTATTAATTTATATTGATTCTATAAATTTGAATACAATTTTAATATAAAAAAAAGTTAAATATGAGATTTAAAGTAGTGGAAAATATGCATCTGTAATTGAAATTGATTTTGAATCGACTATGAATCGTTTCTAATCAATATAATAATATAGTAATTGCAGTTGATATCACTTAATAATAAAGCAGTGCTAAAAGATCGTCGAACGCTGTGCATAATACTGATATATATATATATATATATATATATATATATATATATATATGGGTGATTCCATGTGAAATCGAAAAAAATTATTTTTTACCGATCCAAAAATATATGAATATTGTTCTATAGAAAAAAACTGAAAAAATTCATGAGATTACACTACAGTGTCAAATCATCTAATTTTTTCAGATTTTTTGCGTCAAGTACGTTCGAGTAATAAAAGGTCAAAGTACATGAAACTCGTGTTTTTTTCATTTATTGATAATTTATAATAATTTATAGTAATTATTCATGCAACAAAAGTGCATACAATACCTATTTTAGTAACTTTTTATTTACAAAAAAAAAATACTTTTAAAGTCATTTATTTACGATATCATTTCCTTATATCCAATTTAAACTCTAAAATCAGTGAAACTGAGATTTCGATCCAGAGTTGGACAACCAAAAAATTCATAAAAGAACCTTTTATAGTCCAAAATTACCTGCAAGTTTCAGAGTGGGTCTCAAAGATTAAGACCATTTAAAAAATCAAAATATGAATTTTGAAAAAAAAACGTGTGCGTCACGGGACGTGCGACAGAAGTGATAACTTCAAATTGATTTTATAGAAACTAGCAAGTGTTGCCTCGCTCGTAATAGAAATTACAATATATCGAAATAGATTTAAAGAAAATTGGAATCAGAAGTGCTGTGGGTATACACTATACAAGTACACTAACAGAAAGAATATCGATAAACCAGGGCAAACATCTTACAGTTTCTATATTGTCTATATTCTTTAGTTATACATCAAACGTGAGTTGCATGCCGTCGTCTATCTTCTTTGTCGTGGTGTAGGACATATATATATTATATGTGTGTGTGTGTGTGTGCGCGCGCGCGTGTGTGTGTGATTGTGTGTGTGTGCGCGCGCGTGTGTGTGTGTGATTGTGTGTGTGTGTGTGTGTGTGTGTGGTTGTGTATAAGTATACTCGTAAAGTATACCTATATGTATAGAGGCAGAGGAGACACAGAAACACACAGTATACTTATGTATACACACGCACACATACATATACAGAGGGAAAGCCCTGAACGCTGTATAGCTCATAGCTGGTAGTAGCTATACAGCGCCTACAAGGGCCCAGAGGGGCCCAAGAGTGGGGAGCGAGAAGGTCCCCACCTACGCACACAGTATACCGAGCAGTATACGAAGCTAGTTCTCGCTGTAAGTCTGCTGCATGAAGACTATTGGTAGTGGGGGTGCACCCTTCGCTCTCTCTACAAATTCTGTGATACCTTCCCCTCTTTTGCTTGCCACGCTTTCCCTACGCTGTATAGCTATACATATAATTTTTTGATGTGAAACATCTATAGGCACGCCTTGAGGAGTGAAACCGTAGTTGAAAACAAAATAAAATTCCGACCAAAAAAATCCCAACATCTGGCAAAACGTTCTAACCCCCCACTCCGCCACCGCATACAGCAAGCTTGTCGCGTGCCGAGTCCTCTCTTCCCGGCTGTGGCTGCTAGTAGTATAGCACAGTATAGCAGTAAAGCATAGGAAATTAAGAAAATGCATAAGTGCGACAGAGGCAGGCTTTCCCTCCCCCAATTTTCTCTCGACTCCGACTCTGTTGGATGCTAACCTTCGAGATTCGGCGGACGACAGAAAAAAAGGTCAGGCCCATCGATAGTCAGGGCAAAAAAAAAGAGTCGACCAGAGAGTGAGGAACGAGAGAAAATTGAGGGACGGAAAGTCTGTCTCTGTCGCTCTTATGTATTTTCCTATGCTTCTTACTCGCTCTCACGGGTTTTCCTATATTTCGTTTCCTCCTAGTCCTTAGTACTTAATGCGTATGTGTGTGCATGCGTGCGTGCGTTACGTTTAGTATCGCGCGAACAGTTTTAACTCATACACGAGTAGCGATTTACGCCACGGATTTGAAAGAATTCAATTATAATCGTAAAATTTTTAAGCTACATAGCGCTGCAATATCAATTACTGTACATATTGGTTTAAACCCAGATTTTCCTAAGCGCATACGTTACCCGCGTCTAACTATAAAACGATCAAGTGCGTCAAATATTCTAATACTTCCTTGAATATTGTTCAGACTTTTATTTTTTATTGTTCTAATTTTTATTTTTATTCATTTTCTTCATTTACGATAAATTTCTTTCAATCATTATCAAATTCGATGTTTCACATCTGTCAGCTGTCCCGAGACAGCTCAATTTTTTTGACGGAAAACATGTGGTCGAAGGAACGCTTTCGTTTCATTTTAGTCCCCTCAGGCGAGCCATAAGAAGTTATCACTTCAAAAAATTTCGGATATCTTAAGTTCAAAAAATTTTAACTTTTAATTAATTATATACACTTAATGCGATTATCGCAATGACCTGAAATTTGTCATATTGCTTATCAATTATATTCCTAACAATGCGAAAGGGAGATATTTAAGTAATATATCTCTGTAATATATGTTTCTGCATTTTACTCCCTAGTTGTATAATCCACTATTTCCAAGTATTTATTGTATATTATGTAATTTATTATTATAAATAATTCTTTACTCACCCACTACTTCCAGCATTAAAATGATTAGAATCATAAATAATATCATTTTCATCGAATGAATAATTTGAATTGATACTCTGCATTCCATTCTCTATAATTTGAATTAAATTTTTCGTTGTGATTTCAAATTATATATATATATATATATATATATATATATATCACGATACATCTAACCTAAGCGGATTTAGGTACACTCTGATGTAAAGGATATTAATTGTTTAATAGTTGCAAAGACTGTAATAATAATTATAAAAAAATGATATTTATTTATTTAAACATTTGTTTCTTTCGCAAGCATTTTTTTGTTAATAATTTTTTTTCACGAGACATTATCTGACATTTTCTTCCGATTATTTAAACGAAATTTTTAAATTAAATTTCTATAGTAAATAGTGTGTGCAGTATATTTTCGCAAATTATATTGATTATACATGTAATACCTCAACTACTAAACAACCTTTTTTAATTCTGCAAAACCTAATGATTTCTATATAAGTATGAAAAAAAATTTTTGTATTTAACATTTAAATCATACTAAACATTTTATGAGGACATCTGTTATATAAATAATGCAATTGTATTCTCTCTAGTCCCGGAATGTGAATTTAACATTTTCTCTTGTTTACAATCAAAATGATTAAATTTGACTTTAAAAATTATATGAATCATTTAACATCATAAGTATACATTTTACACACTTTGTTTGTCGAGTTGTTTTAATAGGAAATGTTTTTAAATTCGGGGTTATCATATTTTTTTTCTCAAAACTACTTCACTCAAGATTTTCTAAAAATAAAAATAATAACAAGAACAACAATAAAAACAAAAATTTCAAATGTTTTCATAACGATTTTCAAAATGTTGATTCTGTTACTTTTTGTAAAACTAAAAATTCCAATGAATTATCTTTTAAAAATTTAAGAATGTTCTTGGCCTGGTTCTAACTTTTTTCTTAATACAATTTTAGAAAAATCGATTTTAGAAAAAGGCTACGAAGACATGATCAACATAACTACTGTTAACTACTGTTAACATTAAATTAATAGGTATTTATTAATGTAAATATTTTAATCAGTCGATCTCACAGAGAACCACTTTCGATATATTATATATTTTACCTGTACTTTCAATACTAATTGATGCAACTAGTTCCTCACAATCATTAATTGTATTTTCTTTACTCACTGCACCTGTTAATTGTACTATATTTTCATGATTTTCATTTCCACTTGTCATACAGTAGCTGCTATCTGAAAAAAATTTAAAATAAATATATATCTCTTTATTCAATACTAAAAATATAATTTCTTTTTTTTTAATTTTATAAAAAGAAAAGCCTATAAATCCTTTAAGTAACGCAAGTATCGTAGAATACTATATTAATAGTCAACAATTTACCTAAATATTAAACATTTATTTAAATATTAACAGTTCAAATACAAATTTTTGAATCTTTATTTATTGAAAATCTTATTCTACAATACAAAGTGCGTACGTTTTAAGCAATCTATAATAAACTTTTTATGTTTAAGAGTATACGACCTACCTGTTACTAAAGAATCTTCCTTATTTTTTCCGAAGGAATCCCATTTGTATCTGGAACGGGCATCTTTATATTCTCGTCGGTAATCTCTATCATAATTTTTGTACATCCCAGCATTGTATCGTTTTCGGCGCTTCGGCTTTGGTGTATTTTCACTACTACTTAATGATTCAGATGACGATGTATCCATTTTTTTCTTTAATTATAATAATAACATGTCTAATCGATAATCTTATAGGATCTATAATAGATATATTATCATTCCAATCTGTAACCGTATATTAATACTTGTGACACTTCGAAACACAATTACACATTAAACTCCAGAACTCGAATGAGAATGGTTGGCGTCGTCGGCCGGAGAAATATAAATGCTCTATACTATGAGAAATACGTCTACCTGCATGTATATATGACCAATTCAGCCCTGAGCGCTGTATAGCTACAACTTGTAGTACACTGCGTTAAGAGCCTGGGAATGGGGAGCGAGAAGATCCCCACCTACGCACACAGTATACAGAAACTATTCTAGCTGTAAGTCCAATTTCCCCATTGAATAATTCATTCGAATTGGTTCACTTTTTGAGATTGATTTTTGATGTGAAACATCTATAGGCGCGCCTCGAGGAGTGAAACCGTACTTAAAAACAAAAGAAAATTCCGACCAAAAAAATCCCAACATCTGGCGAAACGTTCTAACCCCCCACTCCGCCTACGGATACAGCATGCTTGTCGCGTGCCGAGTCCTCTCTTCACGGCTGTGGCTTCTAGCAGGCTTCCCCTTCGACTCTCTATGAGAGTATCTACATTGGGAGCGCAATATGCAAGGAAGTGCGCGTATATATAGATATACATACTCTTACTACACGAATCCAGACGAATCGCTGTCGCATCGCACCAGAGATGACTAGAGAGATTGACAGAGAACGGGGTCTTCGTAAGCCAAAATGCGGACAAACTGCTTCGAGAAAAATACGCACTCCCAGATGTCACGAAAAGTAAGAGGGCAAGGGGGCTGGGGTGAGACTTATAAAAACTACTACAAAAAAAGTTCCGAGTCTCGAGCGGAGATTCGAGCCTCGGTGCAGTTTTCCCTTTCCTGCGCACCGAGCCCTCGATCGCATACCTGACCATCGCCTGGATTGAGGCCCGCGCGCTAATTCCCTTAATGACGGTCAGCTTTGATGCAAGCAAAATTCAAATTTTTTAAAAATGCAAATTTACGAAAATCACATATTTTCATGAATTCACAAATTTTGCAGCGATTAAAACAAAGTTCGAATTGCGAAAATCGGATAATTCTAAGTCTTATAACTTTAAAGAAAGGATAAAATACATTTTCAGCAATCATTAAAATAATATTTTCTAATATTGTTGTATTTTTCCCAACAGTATTATATCAGATGAAAAAGTAATTAAATATTAAGTCAATAAAAATTAATAATTTATTATAAATCGATAATAATATCAACATTATTAATCGCGATTGTCAATTAGGAATTTTAGGGACACAAACTTAATCAATTATTTTATTTGTGAGCAATGATACACATAACAAGAGTCCAAAAAGTCAATTTCAAACTATACTTTTTTGCTTTTAAAATAACGCTATTTGTATTTATACTTTATAAAATGTAATGTAATGTAACAGAAAAAAATAAATAATTAAATAAAATTTTCGTACATTATAATACTGTTGGAAATAATTTTTAATAATAATACAACAGTATAATAAAATATTATTTTAATGATTGCTGAAAATGTATTTTATCCTTTCTTTAAAGTTATAAGACTTAGAATTATCCGATTTTCGCAATTCGAACTTTGTTTTAATCGCTGCAAAATTTGTGAATTCATGAAAATATGTGATTTTCGTAAATTTGCATTTTTAACCCCACCTCGGCCCACCTCGGCCGTTCGGCGGCAGGCTGATTTTCCCTTCCCCCTCTACTCACTTTCTTCAAGGCTTTTCTCTGAGAGACTAGAGAGGGAGAATGTATGTGTCTGTGAGTGTATTGTATAGTATATCTGTGTATATATGCGGCTGTGTGTATATGTCACGTTAAGTGCGTGCGCTTATACTACACAAATGACCGGACCAAATTTTCTACTAATGAGAGAGAAGGATAGAGCTATAAATTTGCAAATGCACTTACAAAATTTTAATTTTAATTTTTTCGTGCGAATAAACTTTAATTCGTGCTGCGAATAAACATTTATTTCTGTTTAATTTTTTTCATTTTCGATAAACTTCTTTGTATCATTATCAAATTCGATGACAAACTTCTTTCAATCATTAGCAAATTCGATAATAAACTTCTTTCAATTATTATCAAATTCGATGTTTCACATCTGTCAGCTGTCCCGAGACAGCTCATTTTTTTGTAATAAATTACTTTTTTATAAAAGAAAATCGATTGCGAACTCACAGAATACGCTGTTTCCAATAGCTTCCACGTTACGACTTATCGGAAATTTTATAACCGAAAAATGGTAATTCAGAAACATTAATTTTTTTGGGTGTACTCTTTGGAAAGGAATCAGAATTGTCACGTTTATAAAGAAATCTGAACTTTACATTTTTATTATTTCGCATCATAACATAATAACTAGTAAAAAAAGAGCCGTCGTGGGACGCCTCGAAGATGTGAAACATCAAAATTGATGCGATAGAAATTACATGTAATTGTCTTTAAATTTTATTAATTTCGATGTTTCACATCTTCGAGGCGTCCGCGATGGCTAATTTTTTTTTGCAAAATTTTTGATTTACGAAATTCATTTGCGTCAACTAGACGAATGAAAGCAAGAAAAGTTAATCACGTTAACTTTTCGAAACACACGACTCGTCCATTAGTCACATAATATGAGAAAATTTTGAAGATGCTACGTCAGTCCGGCCAGAGGACCGACCCTTGGGTCCTGCAGGGGCATTTCGAGTGCGTTTGCGAATTCATTGCTCTATCCTTCTCTCAATTAGCAGAACATTTTGTCCGCTTTTTATTTGTATAGTATATGCGCTAAACGTAGCTCACACACAGATATACTCTGTATACACAAACGCATTCTCACTCTCTCCAGAAAAACCCTGAAGAGAGCGAGTGGAGGGGGAAGAGAGCTCTAGTTGCCGCCGAGATGGGCCTGCATCGCGCATCTTAGAGAGTTTCCACGCTGAGTGCTATGCGACATCTATTCGTGTAGTAAGAGTATATCTATATACGTGTCTCCCTTGTATATTGTGCTCCCCGTGTGGAACCTCCCTTAGAAAGTGGAGGGGGAAGCTTGCTAGCAGTCCTAGTCGTGAAAAATCTATTTACTTTAATACCTAAATACTTCAATTCAATCATATTTTTAAACTTTTCCGTCTTTCAATAAAATGCCTTTTTTAACCTAATAATTTAATTTATTAACAATTAAAAAAAAATATTGTAAAAAATGAGCCGTCGCGGCACCCTCCGAATATGTGAAATATCGGAATAAAAAAAAATTAAAGACAATGACATATAATTTTTATCACGCATCAATTTCGATGTTTCACATCTTCGGGGCGTCCCGCGACGGCTCATTTTTATACTAGGCCAATCACTCCAACTTTTTTCGATACATAAAAGTATATAGTGATTCTAAGAGAAAAGTGTGTAATAATCTAAATCTATATACTTCTGGACACGAAATATGCCCGAGAAAATTGTTTTTTGTTTTTAACTCGAAAAGTAAGAGAATATACAAAATACTAAAAAAAGGAAAGATTTTTGTATTCGATGAATTGGCACGCAGAAAACCTCGGGAAACCGAGGAAAACATAATAAAATCAATATTTTTTAAAAAATCGAGAAGTTGGCCATTTTTTAACTTTTAGTCTGAAAATTCAGCTGAAAGAAGAGTTTCATATATACTTCCGTTTCATATACACTTTTGTTTTAGCGTTGAAAAGTTGACAATGTGTACGACACAATGCATTTTTAGTTTTACAAAAAACAGATTTTAAATAGATGAAAAACGTACTTGAACGCAAGCAAAAACGGCCGACAGCGCGGCAGCGGTTACAAAGTTATAGGGAAACGCCAGCAACGGGGAAAGCGTGTGTGTGTATATATATATATATATATATATATATATGTGTGTGTGTGTGTGTGCACACACAAGCGCGCCACTGCATCCCCAATGTTTCTCGCTGCCGCGCTCTCAGTCGAATTGGCTCGTGTTCAAGTACGTTTTTCATCTATTCAGAATCTGTTTTTTGCAAAACTAAAACATGTATTGTTTTGTATAAATTGTTCACTTTTCAACACTGTTTTACAAATTTAAATAGGACCCTCCTCGAACAGCAATTGCACAAAAAGTAATTTTCATAGAGCGCCAATCTTCTGTGACATGAAAGTGCTTATAAAACTGTTCCTTCAATTCAAATTTGAGCCTTAAAAGTTAAAAAAGTGTCCGACTTCTCGATTTTTAAGAAAACATTTATTTTTACGGTGTTTGTCTCGGATTTTCAAGGTTTCCTCCTTGCCTATTCATCAGATAGAAATGTTTAATATCTCTTTTTTTCGCAAGTTTATAAGCTGCAACTTACCATTTTTTAATATTTTGCATTACTCTCTTACTTTCCGACTTAAAAGCAAAAAACAATGTTCCCCCACTTTCTTTTTTGTCTAAAAGTATCTAGGCTTAAACTAGACACTATTCTTGATAGAAGCGCGGTATACTTTTATGTATCGAAAAAAGTTATATATAATATAAATTTTGCTGGATAAATAAACAGATCCATTATTAGATATGTAACTACCTTGAATTATATAAGTACATGTTTTTACATATAACATAGTGAATTTTTGGCAAGAAAACGCAGCAATTCTATTCTATCCGTGTAAAAGTTCGACAACACGCCCTACGATAGCCATAAACCTACGGAGCCATTCGACCCCAGCAGAAACAATGAGATGCATATAACAGAGTAATAAAATATAATCCTATACTTTATGATTGACCAGTGAAAGATATAATAGCTGTCGGGATCGGGAAAAACCCGCAGAAATGGCACCAGGGTATTTTACAACCTTTATGTCTGCGTAGACAGACACGCGCTGTATTCTTCCGGCGCGCGGTTGAAGATAGGTAGAAATGGTAAGACGGGTCTGGAGACGATGAAGAACGATCACTTTTGTTTCGCTCGTCGTAGTGTGTGCTTCGTCAGTAAATATACGTGAACAAATAGAAAATTCATCAAAGTTTGGTTGTGTAAACGTAAACAAAATGCCTGCAGTGGCATTTGTAAGGATTTTAAACATCGGATATATGTTTAATAAACTTATAATTGTTGAGATTGATAAAATAAAAGATTTCAACAAACAATCTCACAAGAAAAATATTAAGTATAAAAAAATACAGTACAAAGATAAAGAATATTCTGGAGTTATCTTGTTCCAAGCAGGTAAGAAAAATGTCAAAATAAAATGAAATAAGTGCATGTTTGAGAAATATTTTACATACCAGCGGCGGGGAAGTGACATTTTTGGCCGCTGCGCGGGGGGTTATGTCAATTTCTGTCCGCCGGGGCACGTTAAATAGTGTACACCGCACGGCTGGGAATAAAGAATGCTTGCAGATCGCATGTGTATTGTCGCATGGTAATACACATGCGATCTGCGACATTCTTTATTTTTCCGGCCTAGGTACGTAATATACTAATACAATAAAGTTATGTTTTACCCGATCTTCCCGTGTTAAAGACTTTAAGATCATTTTTAATTTGTTCTTACCTGTATTAATATCAGAAAAAGTTAAGTATTTTTCCATTAAACAAACTTTAAAACAAATGAAACTTTCGTAGACTTTAACTCTCATCGCAACATTAGCACAATTTCAATTACATTATATTACAATATTCAAAAATTTAAGAAAGTGGTATTATATAAATGTAACCATAAGGCTATTGTAATTAAAAAATTAATTTTTTATAGATTCCAGACAAGAGCTAAAAACTCTTATATCTAATGAAAAACATCGCAGAATAAGTATGGTGCCCGAAAAATTACTGGAATCAGCACCATCTGCTACCGATTCATCGGCCGAAAGTTCGTCTGATATAGACAATAAAGAGTCTACAAATGATGGCCCAGCAAGCTGTTCAACTATGAATAAAGTAAGATTAGTTTTCTATATATTTGCAATATTAAATTATACATATCGACATGTTAAATCTAAATGTTAAGGGGTATTTCTACCCCTTGTGCTCATAATTGTAAAAACTTTATATTTTATAAAAATGAGAATCAAATTTATAATCATAGACAAATTCTGACTGTTTAAAGAATAAGAAATGTATTTTATTAGTTAAAAGTGTCAAAACCATTCTTCGATGACTATTTCATCGAAGGCCTGATTTCTACAATAAATGTTCCATATGCGCATACTTAATAGTTTAATCTTCTTCAAATTAGGGTGGAAATGTTTATTTTAAACAAAGTACAAATCCCAAGTATTATTTCCATAAAATATTAAAGTTATAGCACTCTGTTTCAATTTTCATGAATTTTTATCATGAAATATTGTTAATAATTAATAAAAATTATAAGTACTGTTAGATAATTTCGGCATTTTATGGAAATAATATTTGAAATTATTCCTTTAATTAAAACATAAATTTTAACCTTAATTTGAAGAAAATTCTAAAATTGGGTATGTGCATGGAATATTTTTAGTGAAAATCAGTTCTATGAAAATAGTATGATTATAAATATTATTCTCATTTTTATAAAATATAAAACTTACAATTATGAGCAGAATAGATAGGAAGCCCCCTTAAGATAGCTCAGTTTATAGATTTATGATTACAACTAAACTCTATGTATTTATTAAATAAATATTATTTTATTTTATGAAAGGTATCCATGGAAAAGTTTTTGCAAGTTAGACTTCAAAAATTGGAAATGAATAACATATTAAATGTGCAACCAAATGAAAGTTTTAAAAAAGTGCTGAAACAGGTTAGTTAATATTTTTGTTCGAAAATACATGTGTATACCTGAATTAAAATGAAACTTTGAATTTTTGCGACTCCCGCCTTTTTCTGCACATGTCAGCTGACCAGTCATGCGACGTCCCGTTTGTCATGGAAAGTATGGTGACCTAACCTCCTAATGATAAACGGCATCAGCGTAATCGGTCACCAAACGTCAGCTGACATGCGCAGAACAAGCCGGACTCACAAAATTCTATTTATGTTTACAAGTCTGTATAAATGCGCATGTGTGCGTACATGTGAATGTATGCGTGTGTGTGTATGTATATATACACACACACGCATTTATATATTTCTGCTCATATAACTATAAGTTTTAAAGTTTTAAAAATCGTTCTACAAAATACAAACCCTCATGGATTTTTTAAGATTTTTGTGCCTTCGATTTCTGTGCCTTACAGAGTCAAAGTTTATGAATTTAATTACCAATTTGAAACTCTAAATTACACATACGATTGTGAAAATGTATATATAAGTCAAAAAGTTTTTTTTAACTAGACAAATTTTTTTCAGAAGAGCATTTTTTTGCATTAACATAATAAAACATTTTTTTCAATATAAAAAATAATACTCTTGGAGTTATATACGATACTATACTTATATATATATACGTATACTTATATAGCATACTGCAGCATAATTTTTCCATTTGTAAATAGAAAAAAAAATAGAAATATGCTCTATAAAGATGCACTCTAGAAGTATTATTTAATTTTTAAACTGGAGAAAATGCTTGATTATGTTAACGATAAAAAATGCTTCTTTGAGCAAAATTTGTTTTGTTACGGGCGAGGGTGATATCTATAACAGTTTAGTTTAACATAAATTTATTTACGTATATACACACACTCTGTTTTAGTCAGAATCAGCTTATTTACTTCATAGAAATACTTAAATGCATATTACAGTTATAAATAAAGTGAATTATAACTTTAATAATATAAAATTTATATAATAGATTTACATATACATATATTTTCAGAACAACACAGAGACAGAAGGAATGATTGAGAGTATTCAATCGGAGTGCGATCAACTAAATATTCCAACATTAAGAAAGAAAGTGGGAGACTTAAATTGTCAATATAACAATACTGATCAGCTGCAGGAGGTCAATAATATTAACAATCAATCTGAACTAATTCATAGTACACAGAAAAGTGAGGAGGTTCTTCAACAAAATGAAAAAGATAGTCAAGCGAAGAAAAATGAAGAAAAAAACATAAAAAACAATTCTGTTAACAAAATTAAGCCAAAGGTACGTACTTAAAGTTTACTTAAACTTTTCAAGATAAAAAAACTGGTTTCTTACATATTATAAAAGTGTTTCTTGACTTAATAAAAACCAGTTTTTTTTTTCTTTCTTCCATTTCTCACAGAGAATGATATATATGCTATAACTAGCTTATTTACTTTATAAAAATACATAAATGTATGTAATAATGATGATAAATAAATTAATATAAATTTATATAATATATTTATACATGTATTTTTAGAACAACACAGAGGAGACAGAAGATAGTATTATTAACAGTGTTCAACCCAAGAAAGATCAACTTGACATTCCAATTTTAGAAGAGGAAATGGAAAACTCAAATCATCAGTATAATCATACTAATCAACTGCAGGACGATAATAATATTAGTTATCAATCTGAGCTAATTAATAGAAAAGAGGAAAATGAAGAAATTTTTGAACAAAAAAAAGAAAAGAGGGAATCAAAGGATAAAGAAGACAACAAGATAAAAAACAATTCTGCTAAAAAGGTTAAGCCAAAGGTACTTTAGTTCATATAATACTCTCTGTTTTTTTTACATAAAGTAAAACTGATTTCATAGATTTTTTAAATGTTTCTTGATTCAATAAAAATTAGTTTTCCTTCAGAAATCTTATTTAAATTTTGACTGTTTTACTGTTTAAAGATTAAAAAAGGTATTTCAGTATTTTGAAAATGCGAAATCACTCTTTCATTACAAGTTACAAAAAATAACTGATTTTATTTTTTTATGAAATAAATATAATTTATTCCATATTATTTATGTATTTATACTTATTTTTGTAGTTAAAAAGTTAATGTTAAGCTTTGATTAAAAAGTATTGACAATTTTGGTATGTGTAGTAGGAATATTTAGAGAAAAACAGTGGTTCATTAAAATTAACTTGAAGAATGATTTTATCAGGATCAAAGCTTATTTGCATTTTTAATTTTCTTCTAAATTAATTTTAGATTATAAATAGTATAGTTGCTAGTAATAATTATAACAATTTTTTCATGTGTATTATAAAAAAATATATACACCTGCGTAATAAAATATTTTTTGTTTCGATTTAAATTTTAGAAACTTTACTTTAAATGTATGTTAATTTGAAATAATGCATTAAAATATTGGTTAAAATTAATTTTAACTGTTTTTAATATTTTTAATATGTAACTGAAAACTTTATCAATAATAGAATAGGTTCGATTTGTTTTAAAATTAGTTTTTAAAAAATTCAAATTATTGTTTCGTCTTCAAAATGTGGCATACAATTAAGCTTAATTTTTAATTTATCTTTTACAGATAACTAAAAACGAGCCAGTCCAAATTCATTTAATTGACGAGGATACCATAAAAGGTTTACAGAATAAAATTAAAAATTTGAAAACTGAAAATTTTATATTAGTCAGTCGCAAAAAAGAGCTAAAAAATGAGTTAGAAAAAAAAACCAGAAGATCCAGAAATTAACAAGTTTAAATGAGGATCTACAAAAATTAATGATGGAGAAGTATCAAGAGCTAAAAGGTAAGAAAACCGATTTATAATTGTATGAAAAAAAATAGTTAATACTAATTAAAATTAAATAATATTTTGACAGATGAAGCCATAAGATCAAATACTAAAAGAGATGAGGACTATGACACTAATTTTCCATCCTTTTTAAGAGCTAGGACTACAGACAGCATTCGAAGAGTAAGTATAATCGTTTGTATATTCATATACAACTATACATATATAGGTAGATCACATGTGCATGTATGCCACATATGAATTTTCTTTTTTGTGAACGTGCAATTTCACTATTTTATCAATTTGTGTTTAAATCTATTCTAATACACACCAATTAAAATAGATATATGTTGCCTCAATGCGTATGTGGCTTTTCTTATTTTATATATAGGTGATTCTGTGTGAGATCGATCGGCTCAAACTTTTTTTGTCTTAAATACTAAATACCATAGATTCAGGATCATTTAGATTCCTGGATTTTTCCGATTATATTTTCCAATAGTTTTTGAACTCCAGTTGCTTTTATAAGCATTTTTTTTATTAAAAGTAAAACAAATCTTATAAAATCCATAAATAAATTATTTTAACTTTTTCTTTTAAATAATATTGCCTCTTATTTACATAGTTGAAACATAAATCTTACTTATTCTATAAATGTACAGAATTATAAATTATATACCTAGTATATGGCATACAAAAAATTGTTTCAAATTTTCAATGTTATTTTTAAGTTTATGACATTATTTAATACATAAATTAAATAATTTAAACTTAATGAAAAAATAAAATTCAATTTTTCTTTTTATACCATTTTAAAAGTGTATCAGTCCCCTTAATTAAATTCTAAATACTTTTCAACTATTAGAGCGTATTTATCTAAAGCATTTATTTTTGATAAATTTTAGGTTCACATAGGAAACGACGAATGGATACCGGAAATGGCATTCAACAGAATTAATTCGAAATCGTCAACAGCCCGACAGTTAGCGGGAAACATTTTAATTGCAGTTTTTGATGAGGAGATTCTTTTAAGAAGCACCATCACCGGAAATGACAGCAATAAAAAGGGAAAGGAGAATAAGAGATCTGTTGAAAAATTAGATGAAAAAAAAATAAGCGCATGTCAAAGTAAGTAATATTTAAATTTTATATTATATATATATATACAATATATATATAATATATATATATACGATTCTCTGACAAATCGTATGCCTAAAAAAGTGCATCTTTATGTTTTTGTGAAAAATGCTTCCCTAAGGAGCTAGAAATTAATGACAAAATGCCTAAAATGCTTCAAATGCTAATTTTGAGTCTCTGTAACTTGGAAGTAGGTGGAAGGTTTGTTTTACAAATATTTTTTGGGGGGATCCAGAAATTTAGTTCACGATTTGTCAGAGATCCGATTGTCCACACACACACACACACACACACACACACACACACACACACACACAATCGCATAATTATATAACTGAAACTAATTAATTTACTTTTGTAATTTCAGAATTATACGAACACCTCTTGGAAAAATTATTTCATAAATTTAAAAATACAAAAAAGTCGAGAGGAAAAATGATTAAAATCGATATAGAAGATGAAAAAGGGCTGTTCAATTATTATGCACAAAAAAAAATAGCCGACCTTAAGACATTGAAAATTAAGGAGTCTCCGAGGAATTACAAACGAAAAGTTGCGGATGAAGAGGCCGAACAAGGAAATAAGAAGCCTCGAAATGAGGATTCAGACATCGAGGAATTCACAGAGTATTCTCCGCTCCAGTCACCGCTCATAAGCGCGGACGAATTGTAAAATTAAAAAAAAAATGAATGTAATTAAATAAATAAAATAAATTAAATATAATATAATAAGTTAAAGTATTATTTATTTGTAGTTTAAGAATTAAAACGGATTCATCTCGATTTAAGTCGTACAACATTAGTATAACTGAATCCGATTTAATTCAGTTAAATGGGATTTATTATATCGGAATGTATTAAAATGGATTCGCACAGCATTAGTTTAACTGAATCCGATATAACTCGTACAGCATCAATATAACTGAATCCGAATTAATTGAGTTAAATCGTATTTATTATATTGGAAAGTATTAAAATGGATTCGTACAGCATTAGTTGAATTAAATACGATTTAACTCATACAACGTCAATATAATTGAATCCGATTTAACTGATTTAAATCGGATTCAATTATACTGATGATGTACGAATCCATTTTAATACTTTCCAATGCCGGTAAATCGTAGCAAGAATACGGATTGAAAAAGGATTAAATTGGATCAAATACAATTTTATCCGATTTAATCCTCCGTTTTCAGCAGGGATAATGAGCGTTTTATTTACACTCAATATTTGCTAATGATATTATTTTCAGAGTTTGCTTTCAATGCTTGCTCCGCACGCAACGGATGGTCAATCCGTCTTGAGCAGCAACTCTGTTATTGTGGTTTTAAATATTTTGAACATTTAACTTCTAAATTCTTACCTTATTGTTATTGTAGACTTATGGATGATGGATTAATGATTCTATATATTTTCTTATATATATGTATGTATGTTTTGGGCCACTCTATCTGCTCTCAACTGATAGATTGATTTATCTATTGTGGACCCAAGGGATTAATGATTCTGATTAAACCTTTTAGTGGAGGCTTTACACTTTTTTTATTTCTCTTTTCCTTACAAGATTAATCCTTTACTCTGGTCCAATTGAATAATAGTCACTATATATATATATATATATATACAGGTATATCTATCTAAAATATGTCTAACTCTGAGCAGTGCTGAAGAGCGACTGACTCATTTACTAAATACATTGTCGCCGATCGCCTCCTTCGGCCGACAATTAGCGCTGACGGCAGAGATTGTAACCTCCGCCCGCGCGTCCCTTGCCCTCTATACTCCATATACTTGAAGCATATCGCACTGCGGCTCACGTTGCACATTCCTTAGGCCAAATGTCGACATTAAGGAAGTACACCGTCAGCTCGCGCGCAGTACGCTTTTCGTACAATGTACCATGTTTCGAATATTCGAGAACAATCAAAATTACTCCAGAATATTCGGAACATAACACAGTGATTAAGAAGGTATTTATAATTAGTTTAAAAAATAATTATGTTATTTGCGTAAAGATCTTTGCGCTAAGGGTCTATTGGACAGACTACCATTTCCTTTGGGTCAATTCTCTATAATGTACCCATTTTATAAATTTCAATTTGAATTTTAACAAAAGAAACTTGTGATATCAATAAATAAATTGGCAAGTTGCTTTATAAAAAGCAATAGTTTTGAAAAAGTAAATGAGCGTTTAAATGGGGGAAGGAATATCAATGTATATGTATATATGTATATATATGACTGCAAAGTACACTACTAGGTAATATTCGTAAATGCGTTAATTGTTATTTTTATTTGAGCAAACACAAAACATGTTATATAAAATAATACATATAATACAAAAATATAAGTTTATTCATGTTATCATTTTCATAAAAAATGATGTTCTTAAATAATTTTATGACATGATAAAGGTGCTAATAATAGGTGGTAATATCATGTGTTTGTCCGAATTTATAATGTAATATAACAAGATTGTTTCGCTTCATGAAAAATCAGAATTATAAAATTAATTAATTTTTATTATTTCCTTTTTCTGTTGTCACTTGTGGAAGCACCATGTACACTATACTCTAGTTAGTGATACAGTAAATGTGTTGTTATTCTTATTCCATCAAAATGTATAACATGTTTTCAGGACGATTATTTATAATTAAATATGAGATTTAAATATTCTGTTATTAACTTATTAGGTATCATCCTCTTTATTAAAAAGAAGAATAATGTTCCATATAACAAATCTATCTCACATGTTTAAAAAATCAGGAACAATTTCTATCATGTAGAATACAATTTTTTTATGGAAAAACTTGCCGTCCCGTCCTATCATGGATAATTGATAAATTACTAAATGTCAGTGTAATAAGCAATATTGTAATTATTTAATGCAGTCAACTAATCTTCTTATTATCCTATAATCGGTGCTATTCAAAATATTTCTGTTAAATTGTCAGAATTGCCTCAAATGGTAGTTGCAATTTTATTTCTTAATTAAGTGTACATTTAAAACTAAATTTATAAACTGAAAAAATATTTTTCAGCTTCATTTATTTCCCAACTTTAGAAATAGAAATTATTTTCATAACATGTTTTCCTGTAATCTTTTGTTAATAATAACTAATTATTGTCAAACATACGCGAATCTGTTCTGCAGATCGGTCTGCAGGGGGATTTGCGTAATTTGTGGGCTTAGCAGCGGTCGCTGGGTCTACTGGGATTGTTGCTGATTGCTCAGTGTAGGCTGCTGGTACTGTGGGGGTCTCTGTAGGTTGCCTTGTGGTGAATTCTGGTACTGCTGGGGTTGCTGCTGGTTGCTCTGAGTTGACTGCCGGTAGTTCTCGAACCTGAGGTGCTGGTGTGGAGGTCAGTTGTCCCAGTGCTGCTCCCACCCGCCCGTTTTCCAACCCATTCCGAATCTGGGTGCAGAGTGGCGATTGGTAATTTTGAAAACATGCGTCCTATTGCCCGCAATCCTGGCATGTTAGTTTGGGGCGCACTGGGCAGTTTTTCAATTGGTGACCCATTTGCCTACAATAAGAGCATTGTGTCAGATAACAATCAGCTGCTCTGTGTCCAGTTTGATGACACGTGTAACATGCTCCTACATATCCTGGTTGATTGTTAGGGCTGCCGCTAAATGATTGTGTCATTTCTGCTGGTATCGATTGGGGGGCGCGCGGGGGTGGTGTTCGATAGTTCATGTTTACCGAGTTCGCCTGAACTGCGCAGACTGGATCTCCGGGTGGTGCTTTAGGTAGTGTTTGAGCGCTCTTCGGTGGTGTTGTCGGCGCCGCAGGAGTTTTAGTTTTGTTCTTCTTTCCCTTCTTCCTTTATGTAGGTACGTTTTTACCGTCATACGTAGTGTTCTAAGTTACCTATTCTTCCTCTCGCACTCTTGGCTTTGGCTATCATCGCTATGTCTGCTTGCTTGGTGACTGTCGCCAGTTTGTCGTCTCGGGGTTCTGCGGACTGGTGAAGAGTTATAGTCATTATAGAGTCTGTGCTATCCGATGATTCGGTGTTTGACTAAGAACTGCTTGAACTCCTATATTTTCTCTCTTGGCGTTTGCGCATCGAATTTGTGTGTCTCGGGTTTCTAGTTTGCGAATGGTTTTTCTCCTGTTCTTTTCTTCACGATCTCGTCAATTGCCAAATTCTCTCGTGGCATATTCGTATTCTTCGAGAAATGCTGGGTATGTCGGTGGTGGTTGCTGCTGTGGTATGGGTGATTGTGGACGAGGGTTTTCTTTTTGAACTGATGATTCAGTTCACCTTCAGCGTTGTTTGATGATCGTAGAGAGCCAGGGTGAGCCGCAAAGCTCTCGCGTATTACCGGTTGTGCCAGAGCGGATGCGTTGCGTGGCGGGTCGACCCAAGCGTTTCTATGATGGTTACCATCGACTGCATTTCTCCGATATTCTACGTAGTGTTCGTCTTGAGTTAGCAGCGTATGCGGTAGACTTGTTGCTCGTTCTTGTTTCTCCGTCCTTCGATTATGTTTCGAGCGTGAAGACTCGAATGCAACTTCTGTTTGCCGGGGTGTGCTGCTTAAATGTTCTCTCGGTGAATTCCACTGGTAGATACTGGGTTCGATCTTCTCGTCTGACATGTGTTCTTCGCACTCCGGGTCGTTGCTCTGTGTTCGGATTCTTGGAATTGTGCCTGTTTTTCGTGAACTGGTATTGGCTATGGCTTCGGCCTGTGGTATTAGTTTCTTGCCATGGTTTTCGTGCAACTCTGTTAGGAAAGATCCAGTCTGGTTCGTTTTTATTGGTACCTCTACAAATTGTTGTAGCTCGTGAGAATGTTGTACTCTGTATGGAATTCCATGTTCGTTGCCTTGCATCAAATTGATTACCCTATGTATTTGACGTATAGTGACATTTTGAACCTGGTCCGTGTTTCTGCTAGTGGTGGATGGGTGAGCGGTAATATGTCCAGATGCTATTTTTCTCCATGACGATCCTCTTGGCTTCAGCTGGTTTTTTGGTAATAGTGCTGTTTTCATAGTTTTTGGTGGCACACGCCCATGCTCGTCGCAGTCATACCATGGGACATCAGCTATTCCATCATTTTTAATCCACAGTCGAAGCAGGCGGTCTTTGAGAATTTCTAGTGATCTAATTCCGCTTACTCGGTTTTCCAATAGCTGTTAGACGATATCCATATACGACATCCTCTCAATGTCTCTGTGGCGTTGTCTAACCGTTCGTTTATTTTCCCGTAGTGTCTACATTATTTCAGCGTGTCTCTGTTCGTCGTCCATAGTCAGTACCAGTATTTTACGCGGAATGGCGACTGGGTTATTGGTGCTTGTGGTTAGTTGGTTTACGTGCTTCTGCGTTTGAGGGAAAATTTTCTCAACCTCTGGCCATTCTAGCTATACTCCCAGTATCCTAACTAACTAGTCAATAATCAGGGAGAGTTGTGTTCTCGACCTTTGGCAGGGCGGTAAGGGAAAAGTGAAGAAAATTAACTATGTACCTACTCGCTGTGTCGAGGGGTTTCGCGACTGACGTGCAGGCAGTTGACCGTCAGTATTCTTTTCCCGTGCCCCCTTGAGTAGACTCCCTCGTAGACTATGTTAGGTAGGACGGTAGGGGTTAAATTATTAACGATGAAATAATTTCTTGGGAGAACAGAGTTTACACAGAAATTGGTAATATATATTACCAATTTCTGTGTAGTACCAAAATACTATTATAATTAATAGTGGGGTATTAATAATAAAATTGATGATAAAATATAGTATGATTATTGATAAATATACATAAAAAAATACTTCCTTATTTTGCTAAGTTTCTTTTGAAATTTCTAACTCAGAAAAAAGTTCTCGTCTCTTCTGTCGGCTCGGCAAAATTATATTAGCCGGGGACCTGAGCGACCAAAAATTACAAGAGTTTTAGAAAACCTGGTTTTGGATATTTGGTAGTGTCTATAGTACAGATGAACAACCTGCGGACAAGCAGCCAGTTTCGTTTGCGTTTGGTGAGGGTGCGGGTTCAATGTTGTTAAAAAAGTATATATGTCGCAACTGTTTTATAAAATCTGAAAATTCGTATGCAAATAGTTGATTGTTTAAAAAGCCCTATAGTATACGTTAGTCAATCAAATTTGGCGATTGAAACCGTCAGCCGCGCGTTAAACAAATAAAATTAATGACTATGATGAAACTGTTTTATAAAATCTGAAATTCAGTCAGTCAAAACTTAATATTATAATATTTATCAGTCACGATGTTTCGTTAGCAAACGCCGTCAGTCGTTGATAGAAAAGTGCGCTGCGTGCTCCGAACGCGCGAGCTTATGTACATATATTGATCTTCGTTAAGCGGTACTATTTGCTAAGTTTGCTATATTTCTGTGTAGAATATTATATTCTATAATTAACAACAACTATTCAAACAATAACAATAATTTAAAGAATAAGCACAATTTAAATAATAATAATAGCAGCAGAGGTATACAGTCAGCCGACAGCGGCTGACAGTAGAAGTACATAGAATACGTATAAATCGGTAGGGTCTTCCTCGTCCCCTCCCTTTTTATTGCTCAAATTTGCTAAGATATAGCTGTGGCAGATGTTTACGTCTCTCTGAAGAAAGCCAGTATATTTCTACCATCAGTACAGTGCGGATGTTTGTGTAGAATGTTCCAACATAGTCGAAAATGGAAGGAAGTTCACGTCCTATTTGTGTGATTTGTTTAAAAAAAGCTGGGGAAATAAGGTTGTTCGAGGAGCAGACTCTATCCAAGTGAAAAAGTGTGTTGCAAGTTCGTAAAAAGTACGACTTAAAAATTAAGAACTTCGATTTACCATCGAGCAAAAATGCGCAGCAAAGATATCATGAAACATGCTACCACCGCTTTACAGCCCACAGCAAAAAGTATAGAGATGAATTGAAAAATCTGAGAACTCTCAATTCAAGGTAAGAGATGTTATTACTTTCATAAAAGCAAAATATATCTGCAAAATTTAAACAACGTTGCTCGTATTCGTAACCGTAGCGTACTTAAGAAAGCAAAAGAGAGAAAATGGCAGATTTGAGAAACGGAGAGACAACCGTTACCGTTACCGGCTTACTGCGTCCCCCAGCGTAATCTCTCTCTCTCTCTCTCTCTCTCCCTTTCTCCCCCCCCCCTCTCTCTCGGCTTTGCCTCGGTCGACAATTACATGTGATCTGCTACAATTCTTATTTTACTGGTCTTGGGTAGTAATATACTATAAATTACTTATTAATTACTATCTTGTAAAATGCAAAAATATTTACTTATAGAAATGAGCAGCTGGATAATATTGCACAATGTCAGCCTTCATGCTCGGAAACAAGGTAAATTGAAAAAACAAAAAGTTTAAAAACATCTGGAAGCACAATATTTTACCATAGAATATGTTTAACGAACTGGCGAAATAATATCAAACGGAAAGAGGCAGCTTCATGTTCCAAACAATCTTCAAAGTATCATCTTCAACGTGAAGCACATAAAAATTCATATGAGGAAGTGTGCCGATGTGTCAAGGAAAATATTATTTAAAAAAAGGTGTGTTTTACTGAAATTACTGACAACTATATACGTCGAACGATTGCCTCTCGAATATGAAGAGCTTTTGGAGGTAGATATTAACGATTTTCGTACAAATTATCTAGAAAAAAAGTTATTGGACACTTTCAAATCCGAGATTCAAGTGTTAGTTCTTAAAAAGAAAACCGTGATAGCTCCATCTGGCCAAATAAAACTCACCGACGATGACTATGTTTCGATAAGAACGTATGACGTTATACAGTAAGTGGCTTTACTTTTTAGGAAAGAAATAAAATAGCATTCGTCCAAACAAATTACCTCAAAATATTTCAATACAAAATTCACTCGAGGGAGAGTGCGAGTGCCTAAATCATTGTCAGATTTTTTTTCAACTTCACTCAGCGGTACATCTTCCCGACGACAAACAACAGTCAATCGAAAAAAATTAGCATCATCGTTTTCCCAAGATATTATCTATGCCGTAGCTAATGGACGTATAAAAACATCTAATCACATAACTCTTGGGATGGCTTTGAAAAGCTTAACAAGTAGCCGAAAAGTGATAAGCATTTTAAATAGATACGGGCACTGTTGCAGCTACACGAGCACGGAAGAAATGGAAACCGAAGCGCCATATTACGCAACATCGCTTTCTCAAATTGGCCCGACTGATATCATAAAGAAACCGAATTTATGTACAGGAGTTGCGTACAATAATTTCAACAGATTCGTTGATACTCTCTCTGGTAAAGATACGGTACACAACTCTGTTGGAATTATTTTTCAGATTATTGATCCAGGTATGATCGAAAATGAAGATAATAATGCTGAAGCCGACCTAGTTAGTAATAAAAAGAGAAGGCGAACTTTTGATGCAATTACACCGGACTTAGATGTTTATCCAAAACGGTCAAAGTTACTGTAAGTTCTGCTACCATTATCAGCTGACGACAACATTCCACCAAATAGTATAAAAAGGCTACTTATTCAGAGTACGCTTGAAGACGCTGCTTATTCAGAGTCCGGTTGAAGAAGCTGCTTATTCAGAGTCCGCTTGAAGAAGCTGCTTATTCAGAGTCCGCTTGAAGAAGCTGCTTATTCAGAGTCCGGTTGAAGAAGCTGCTTATTCAAAATGATATTTTGTTTTTTAATTTTGTAGTGGCAACCCTGCGAGAATTTAAAATCTGCTCTACTTTAATTTAAAATCGATAATTGTTTATAATTATTGAACAAGTTATGTTACGTTTCCTTTATTCTATGAGAATGTCGTACTTAATAAGCACCATAAGCCTGCAAAATCCGAATTCTCTATCTACTACAGTTTATGTGCAATAAGGACCGAAAGTTGAAAAAGTTGTTATTTTCTAGAAGAGTTATATTTCAATATACTACTTTACAAACTGCGAAATTTTTATTAGGGGAGTAGATGTTTATAAAGTACGTAATTAATTATTTCGCTGTACACAATATTTAAGTGCAATCAAATCACAAATAAGTTTATTGCAAAGGTGGGATTTTTATCGAAATTTTAAGCCCCAGTTGAACTTAAAAAGGACCAATAGGAACCGAGATACGTTTTTTATCAATGTACAATTAAGGGGCGCGGTAGCGCCACGATGGCAAGTATAAGGTACTTTAGTACGTACGCCGCCGTCGGGCGCTAGCAAGACCATATATACTTTAAATTGGCCCTGTTGGAACCTTGGTGTACGATTTTCTTCGCATTAAGGGGTTATGACAGTGTTAAAACCTAAAAAAAAAGAAAAATTGTTAGTGTTGTAAAAAATTAATAGATATATAGGTGCTCTATATTTTTGCTTTCAAATACAAGTATTATACATCACTTTTATGCATAAATAATATGCATAAAGTGAGTGTAACATTTAAAAACAATTAAAGGTATTTGCTTACCAAAAATCATGATTTTCATCACTTTTATTTACTTGCCGCATGTTTCTGATGGAACCGTACCATCAATCCTGTTGAATCAAAGTGCCAAATCTTCATTGTGAGTCTGGTCTCAGAGTGGAACAGATTCCTGAAAAACACAAAATTAATATAATTAATTAAACATATATTGACAATATTAATAATTATAGTGAATGTTACATATGTAAACATACGTAACATTCACTTTGAACTTATTTTTGCCAATTCTGCTCCACTCAGTTTGTGACCGTACTCACTAGGAAGGTTTTCCACTTTGGTTCATCCGGATTGATGTTACGGTTTCTTCAGAAAGCTGCGGCAAGTACATCAAAAGCATAAAAAAACTAAATTTGAGTAAAAGGCATTTAAAGTTTATAATGTAAATCATACAAATGAACTCAGCTATACTTACAGAAAATATCCGGCATACC
This sequence comes from Philotrypesis tridentata, assembly GCA_018906965.1. Taxonomy (NCBI): domain Eukaryota; kingdom Metazoa; phylum Arthropoda; class Insecta; order Hymenoptera; family Pteromalidae; genus Philotrypesis; species Philotrypesis tridentata. Next base: position 236,413 of record JACCIB010000198.1, on the reverse strand, counting down.
TTGATTTGCTTTTGGTACTCAAATACACATACAATAAAGTATATTTGATGGTACGCGCTTGTCATGCTGTGTGATAATAGCATTTAGAAGCTGAAAATAAAATGAAAATTATCGTTAGCTATTTATAATCAAGTTATGTTTATGAATTACAGTTACATACAATACTTACCATTATTAAATACACTTCAAGTTCTTAAAAAGTATGCAAAATAATATTTCAGGCAGTCAATATAAGCTCCCATTTTGCTGGCTTGCACCCGTATACCTAAAAGCAAAAAAATAAACCAACAAAGAAAAAGCTCATTATGAACACTGTTATTACTAATTAGTTTCCAATACTTATCTGAATAATTTTTCTACTCTGCAGAAGCTCTTGCACTTTTGCCACACCACTAAGGTTATAAGCATTGCTACAGCAGCTAGCAGACTAACTGCACTGATCTAGTGTCTTGGATGAAAAACAGCTGTTTGGCTGCTTTCTGCTGCTTTACAGAAAATTCTACTATACCGATCAAACAGAAATCTTCATTCTCGACCAGACGCTGTGAGGCACAATCTATTCGAGTGGCAAATTCAAATTTGTTGAATGCCTTTACTTTAACACATTGAATTTAGTAACATAAAATCACACATAGAAAAATTAATTTTACAGATTTTATTTATTTTATCGAAATAAATTAATAACTCTTGAGAAAAAAACGGTTCGTAAAACGGTTTTTAAGTCATATTTTCAGTAAGATTTCTCATGAAATTACTCTGTAAAAAGTGGGTTAGAACAATCCTTTTCACAAGTTTGGCTCAAATAAAATATTTAAAAATCACGATTTTTCAAAAATTTACTTGAAACAGATTTGTTAGTTTTTTGTTAATATCTTTGAGGAAAATTTTTTTAGCCAAAAACGGCTTTCAGAACCATATTCTACAGGCTATTAACTATGAAAAAAGTGAATAAAAAAAATGGGTATTTTCAAAATTTTAACACTGTCATAACCCCTTAAGAGCTTTAATTCTCACTTACGAGCACTCAAATGAAAGCTTGGGATAAAACTAACAAAATCACTTCAGGATCATATTTTGCGAAATGGCTTCTATCAAAAGATTTTGTGAAGTGAAAGTTCGAGGTCCCGAATTCTTCTAATCAAAAATTCTTCTCCCGTCGGAACAAATGTTCTCCGCGGACTACGTCATCGTGACGTCAGCTCTACGTATATACTATATTAATGTGTATTGTATCTGTGCAGTTTATATATGCAGACGAGCGGATCAGCTGGCTCCTACGGTGTATTTACATTTTAATTTTAATTTTTCTATGTACAATACACACGTAGTGTTAAAGAAAAGAAAAAGTATCTCATATATACATTAACACATGATGATACAATAAATTAATAGTGAAGTGATTTTATTTTCAAACATATCAAGAGGCGCGGTTATGTTAAGACATCTCAGAAACATAACGAAAAGGCTAGAATTAGATAAGTACTTAGTTTTACTTTTTTTCGTACATAATATAATGAAAGATTTTGTGAACTGATTCTTTGTTAAAATGTTCTCTTTTATTTTTCAGGTTTTACTGGAAGGCATACAACTATCAGATTATAAACAATTTTCTTGGTATGTGAGAAGTTAGTGAAAGTGTTGTGTTTTTTTAAGTATCATTGAAAGTTTTGTTATTTTTCTATAAGTTCAGAAGACAAGTGGTTCCAGATGTATTGAAAATTTTGTTATTATTCTATAAGTTCAGAAGACAAGTGGTTCCAGATGTAACGAGATTTTCTTAATGGAAAAGCATGTTTTGCTTAGTTATAAAGAGAACTTGTGATGGCATACAATTTTACAAGCGAAGAATTCTTGTGACATGACAAGCTAGTGAAATTTTCATTTTTTAGTGTTTGCAGTGCATGTTTTTCTGTCTCTATTAAGAAGTTACGCAACTGTCATGTTATGAAACGAAGGAATTCCTGTGAGAAGCTAGTGATGTGCAAAGGATTTTTTCAAGATTTATAATTATTGTTGGATTCGGGTTATAGGCTGGGTTGAGATATGGTTAGTGACCAGAGATAACAGACAACATTAGTAACTTTATTATTAACTTGTAACAATAACAATGACGATGAAAACTCGGACGCCCATGCCGTACTCTCACGGAAACGTCCGTACTCGCCCCCGTCCCGAATCACACTGTCCTTGAGCCTGCTGACCCACCGGAGCATCCCTCTTTCTCCCTCTCTCATCCCTCCAGCATACCTACCCTAACCCTGGCATACGCTAGAGAGCAATCCCTCTTGGTTATCCACTCAGTCTCGCATTCACACAGACTTTCTCTCTCTCGCACACTCTCACTCCCACATTATTACACAAGTTCAGAAGACAAGTGATTTTTCAGAAGTTTCTCCCAATTTTGAGCAAGTATACTCAGACTCCAGATGTAACGAGACTTTTTCAAGTTTCACTGGAAGGCATTATTCAACTATAAGATTATAAATAATTTTCTTGTTATGTGACAAGCTAGTGAAAGTGTTGTGCTTTTTAAGTATCATTGAAAGTTTTGTTATTATTCTATAAGTTCAGAAGACAAGTGGTTCCAGATGTAACGAGACTTTTCTCAATGGAAAAGCATGTTTTACTTAGTATACGGTATAAAGAGAACTTGTGACGGCATACAATTTTACAAGCGAAGAATTCTTGTGATATGACAAGCTGGTGAAATTTTCATTTGTTGGTATCCAAGAAAGTTTTTAGTGTTTGCAGTGCATGTTTTTCTATTTTTATTTAGAAGTTAGGCAACTGTCATGTTATATTCCTGTGAGAAGCTAGTGATGTGCAAAATATTTTTACAAGATTTATAATTATTATACAAGTTCAGAAGACAAGTGATTTTTTAGAAGTTTCTCCCAATTTTGAGAGAGCAAGTACACTCAGATTCCAGATGTAATAAGACTTACATACACTTCTTTTTATTCTAAATATTATTTTCATTATTCTATAATATAGATTAAACAATTGAGAAGGATACGATGTAAACTTTTATAAATATTAAAATTCTATATCACTCATGTTCTGCATGACAATAGTATACGTAACGTACAAATGCTTTCAAGAAAGCAGTTATCAGTTAATTAATTAGCAATAATTTTAGACGTACAGATTTCTTTGATGTATATTTGCGAAACAAATCATTATGGAACTTAACATAAAATTTAGTGTCAATAAAGGAAAAAAAACGCGTTAACTATTCTTTATAATTTCTTTGTAATTCCTATAACCCTATATTATATACCTTTTAAAAGTAGTGAAATCTCTCCTCCCCCCCCCCCCCCAACAAACCTTTCCTAGGTAAAAGGCTGGCAAGTATAAGGTCGATTCTTCATGTAAAAATTAAAGATTAATTTTACAACTCTTGATAACCTTAATGTAAAAAAAAACTCTTAATAACACTTATGCAGACAAAACAAAACTTTTATTAACATTCATATAGACAAAATAAAAATTCTTAGAGCTTACTCTAAAATTCAACTTTAATTTTCAAACTTCGACAACTCTTATGTAGTCGCAATTATAAGTGCTGTATTCTATGCATTTATTTAATTATGGAAATTAAAGATCTTGATAACACTTATATAGACAAAATACTAGTAGCTTTACTGCATACTCTTAAGACGTGTTGATATTATAATCGTCAGATCAACAAATAATATATCTTCTTTCCTCTTGTGAATAAGTGATCGAACACAAATACTGGAAGAATATGTGATACTTATAGATCAAGTTGGAAAACAAATAATTATGTTAGAATGAATGTCTTCTTTTACCTATTCAATGAGTTAATCACAACCACTCAAATCATGATGCTTATGCATTAAGCTAAATAATCCGAAACTCTCATGTACAAAAATATGAACGTGTAACCATCTTCGCGTTAAGGGTCTGTTGGACAGATTACCATTTCTTTAGTGTCACTTCTCCTTAGATTATCTATACCTTCCATTTGACATAAATTCTCATTTTAATTTTAAGAAAAGAAAGTTATGATATCAATAAATAAATTGGCAAGTTTTAGGTTATAAAAAGTAACTATTTTCAAATAAATAAATAACCGATTAAATTGAGGAAGGATTATAAATATATGTGTTCATATAAACACTCAATAAAATTGCAGCATGTGAACAGGTGGATAGCCTGTGAAAAGGTACAGTCGGGTACAATTAAAACTTTGAATAATTGCGACTGCTGCCACGTTCTGTACATGTAATAGAATGGTCTGATGTTCTTACATGACATTATCACATGACAAATGTGCCCATAATATGTAGTAATATTATGTTTGTTTAAAATTATTATGTCATTTAACAAGGTTGTTTCGCATCATGAAAACTTTTTCATTTATTTATGGAAGCTACGAGCGGATGTACAATCTACTCTACTTAGTAATTCAGTAATTGTATTGCTATCCTTATTTCATTAAAAATCTATGTCTAGGACGATTATATACAATTATATATGAGATTTAAATTCTGTTGATTTACATACATTTAAAAAAAACAGGAACAAATTCTATCATGTAGAACCCAATTTTTTGATAGAAAAACTTGCCGCCCCGTCCTATCATAGATAACCATGTATACCATCTTTAAATTATGCAAGGTTAACCAAATTAACTTGTTGATGAAACACCGTTAAAAAATCTCTAAATCAATTTTTCATTCTATATGTATTTATTACTGTCCTTGACCAATTTTTGAAGAATTCAAACTTAATCTTGCAATCATTCTAAGCTCAATTTTTGGTTATTTGTATGTATGTTTTACAAACCTCTGTTAGTATTATCGGAAGATTGCAGGAAGTTGATTAAAAATAATTGTGACTATTATTACATATTAAAAAAATATTATAAAATAAATTTCTATGACTCAAGTTGGAAAATAAATCAAGTTTAAAAATTTTAAATTAATATTTATGTAGTTTACAGCTTTTAGTTTTAAATCTTTACTTAATTAAAAAATGGATTTCCATTGTTTATTATTATTTGAGGCCATTGGTCTCACAGTTTAATATAATGATTTGAGTAGTACCCATTATAGAATAATAGGACGATAAATTAACTATATTAAAAATTTTATGATATTGTTAATTATACTGACTTTTAGTGGTTCATCGATTATCTGTGATAGGACGGGGCGGCAAGTTTTTCCGTCAAAAAATTGCGTTCTACATGATAGAATTTGTTCCTGTTTTTTTTAAATGTATGTAAATCAACAGAATTTAAATCTCATATATAATTGTATATAATCGTCCTAGAAATAGATTTTTAATGAAATAAGGATAGCAATACAATTACTGAATTACTAAGTAGAGTAGATTGTACATCCGCTCGTAGCTTCCATAAATAAATGAAAAAGTTTTCATGATGCGAAACAACCTTATTAAATGACATAATAATTTTAAACAAACATAATATTACTACATATTATGGGCACATTTGTCATGTGATAATGTCATGTAAGAACATCATACCATTCTATTACATGTACAGAACGTGGCAGCAGTCGCAATTATTCAAAGTTTTAATTGTACCCGACTGTACCTTTTCACAGGCTATCCACCTGTTCACATGCTGCAATTTGATTGAGTGTTTATATGAACACATATATTTATAATCCTTCCTCAATTTAATCGGTTATTTATTTATTTGAAAATAATTACTTTTTATAACCTAAAACTTGCCAATTTATTTATTGATATCATAACTTTCTTTTCTTAAAATTAAAATGAGAATTTATGTCAAATGGAATGTATAGATAATCTAAGGAGAAGTGACACTAAAGAAATGATAATCTGTCCAACAGACCCTTAACGCGAAGATGGTTACATGTTCATATTTTCATACATGAGAGTTTCGGATTTTTTAGCTTAATGCATAAGCATCATGATTTGAGTGGTTGTGATTAACTCATTGAATAGGTAAAAGAAGACATTCATCCTAACATAATTATTTGTTTTCCAACTTGATCTATAAGTATCACATATTCTTCCAGTATTTGTGTTCGATCACTTATTCACAAGAGGAAAGAAGATATATTATTTGTTGATCTGACGATTATAATAGCAACACGTCTTAAGAGTATGCAGTAAAGCTACTAGTATTTTGTCTATATAAGTGTTATCAAGATCTTTAATTTCCATAATTAAATAACTGTATAGAATACAGCACTTATAATTTCGACTACATAAGAATTGTCGAAGTTTGAATATTAAAGTTGAATTTTAGAGTAAGCTCTAAGAATTTTTATTTTGTCTGTATGAATGTTAATAAAAGTTTGGTTCTGTCTACATAAGTGTTATTAAGAGTTTTTTTTACATTAAGTTTATCAAGAGTTGTAAAATTAATATAACTAACCCCTGGATTGACTGTTAATGGCTAGGGAAAGGGCCGCGAAAAATCCTCTACGAGTGACTTTCCTTTAAATTGAAACAAAACGGAATAACTGCAATCCGCTGTAAATTGCGACATTTTCCTCTATGTTCGAAACCACGAAACCGCCACCTAACTTCCCTACATCTCCGCCATAAAAATAATAATCATCAAATACATTATAATTAAATTATACCAAATTTTTCTATAAATATAGTCGACTCAACTCCTCCAATATCCCTTTCCTTCAAAACGTAAACTCCACCAAAAGAAATAGTTAGGGAGACGATACAGCTCTTCCCAAACTTCTCCAAGGATCTCAACCAATGGACCAAAATGGCGTCACAAAATAGAGTAGATAATGGACTGCTGAAAAACGACTACTTACGTTGAGCACCGGTAACGGAATGGCCGAGGTCGACGCTTCTCTTGAGGAGGAATGCCGCGTTTTCCCACCCGGCCTCCTTCTTCATGGAAACGCGGTCTCGGCCTCCAAAATTACACAATTGGTCCTTCTTACTAGAAAAATCCCCTATTGGTTTATCGAAAACTACCACTAATCTATTTCTTTATCTATGAGTTTTCCCAGCGCCCTCTTTTCCAAATCCTAATTTAGTCATTATCTTAGAACTCAATTATCATCCTCTATGTATTCCCTTAATTTGCAAATTCGCGCCCCCTCTATTGATATCGATTAATCAATCAATCATGTCGATATCCATCCGTTGGCTCCACCTATAGATAAACTGTAGGGCGCGCGGTATTCAAAAATCCTCTATCATCAACGATATAATCATAGAACAACATCTATCGAGTCACCGAAGATCCCTAGCCCATACATTCCATTATACGGCTTTATGATTTCCGAGAGTCAAAATAAAGTTAACTTTACCGTGCACGCCTCAGTGATACGTTCACAAAATCTTTCCCGGCTTTTCAAACGCCATCAACTATGCTTCGCTATATCTCTCCCTATCTTATTTGAATGCGCGCTCTCTCTCTCTCTCTCTCTCTCTCTCTCTCTCTCTCTCACTGACACGCTCGACTCCCACTCTCGCTATACTTCTCTCTCCCGCGCGCGCCGACATTCTCTCTCTCACTGTCGATTGCTCGCTCCAACTCCCTCTCTTTCCCACACATACACTCTCATGCATGTGACCGCGCACGCTCGCCACTACCTCGCTTCGTGCCGTGCCCCCTCCCGAGCGCCGGCGTGCTGCGCAGGTGTGACTCGAGATCTCACATCCTGCGCTCCACACGCGGTCGGTCAGAGGCAACTCCTTTGAGCGCCACCGAGCGCTGGCTCCGCTCCAGGAGCTGTCAACTCGCCGAGAGTGAGTCTGCTGGCCGTACAATAATGTTCACGATGCAGCAATAATTATTGCTACTTCGCAATACCCCCACAAAACCTTGGATATCCCTGGATATCCAAGTTTTCCTCCATAAACCTCTACAACCTATACGAAAACCTGAAACAGAAATTCTCCCTGATATACTGGAACACTCCATGATCCTGAAACAACAAAAAGTCCTCTAATTCCACTGCAAGATCCGCCAGATAGATAGATTTGAACAAACAATCAAATAACAGATCCACCATTTCCAAATAAAACTATTTATTAAAAAAAAAAACAAAAAAAAACTAGCGCGGCCCTGAGTCCAGAGTCGCCAGCAGGAGGTCGCGCACCTCTGCTGGCGCATTTACTAGCTGCCTAATGGCCAGTAAATGATCTGTGGCGATGCCGCCAGCTACAGGACCCTCGCCGATGCTGGAGGTGGCCGGGGTGGAGCTTACCACCTCTCTCCTGGGTCGCCCCTCTCGACGCCATAGTTGGGCGGCCTTCTCGTAGGTTGGAGGCGGCCCATAACGCTCCTCCTCCTCGAATCTCACTCTACGGGGAGTAAGTTGGAACCAAGGTCGGGCCCGAACGAGTTTGACCCGTTCGTTCCGCCATGTAGGCCCGGTGGGTTTCCCCACACCTCGCGCAGTCCACCATGTCGGTATTCAACCGGCTACAGTTGAAGCAGAACCTCCGCTTCTCCCAGGTGCATCGTTCCCAGCGGTGCCCCTGGCCTCTACAATTAAAGCACGATCCGAAGGGGGGATCGACCTCCGGATCGGTGGGGATGGCCTTCAAATATCCGAACAATGCTCCCGTGAGAATCGGCCGGTTGTCTCGGCGGGAGGTTTCAACTTCCACCGAAACACCCCACCGGCTGCGCCTCCCCTCACGGGTCGTCCGCGGTACCGCCCCCGCAGAGGATGACGGAGCGACCGTCGACTCCTCCTCACGACGTGCCTGCGTAACTGAAAACAAACAGAAAAGAAAACCACCATAACTTTCCTCTAGCCTCTATTGCCACTAATCCCTCCATAAGATTGATTATTTACCAGTCCATGCCGGAGATTTTCGTGGACGCTTTAGTTCTGCCTCCCAGCGGACCCTGACCTCAGCCGGGTCTAAAAAGGGAATGTGGGGGGCCAGCGGAACACCCCTAACCGGAGCCTCCCTGATGAGAAGTCCGGGAGGCGAGGGAGAGCGAACCCGGGCAGGCAGCTCGATCGACGACTCATAGTTATCCAACGTGAGCTGCCGACGCGGGTTGTACCACCTCCTCTTTCCGTTCGCCCCCCGGAACATGGGGAGCGGCTCCTCTATCGCCCTGGCCGCCTCCACCGCTCGCTTTCCAACGAGGTTTCCTCTATTTCCTCTACCTACCACAAAGAACAATTTATCTATTTATCTATTCCTCCAGATAATCATTCCTTTACTTATCTAGCTAAATACCTCTATAGAAGCCGCCGAAGCGGGCCCTTCCTCCATGCCGACAAGAGCATCGAGCTCCGCTACTACTTCCCTAAACTCTTCGGCTTCCCTACTCTCTCTTGGCTCGCTCCCGGTCTCCCCAGGGAGGTATACCATCTTCACCGGGGCCACCTCAACCGTTTCCGGCTGAGGGTTCAGAGAGTAGGGCCGCCTCAGAATGACGACCTCATGTCGGCCTCCTCCGAGGGCCGCAACTCCTCCATCCACCGAGCCTTGCTCAGCGGTGGCCGTCATGTCGGAAGTCGGTCGGCTTCGCCGCCGCTGCTCTCGGACGGCCTCCAGCTGGCGTTCCCGGAGAATCTCCGCCTCAATCTCATCTGACCAGGACGGGGTAAATTTGGCCATTTTTCTCTATAATCCTCTAGACAACAATAAAACATAGAAATTATATCCCCTATAATTTCTAACCTCCCCCTCCCTAAACGAAACGTCACAGACGAACAACCAACTACTACTTACTGACGCATTACATCACACCCACCACCAACTGAAATAAAATCCGCTAATCTCCTTTATCCGCCATACCTCCATCTGAAAAATTAATACCTCTACCTCGCGGAGCAATATATTCGTTCAACTCATTTACATACGCTTTCGCATTTTTCCGCTTATCTGCAGTCTCCAAAATATATACTAAAGGTGATCTCTTTTCCAGAATCTTGAATGGGCCATCATACTTTCCAGCTAATTTAGAAGAAACTCCATCCACATCTTTCGAAAGCATATGCTATTTCCTCCACACTAGATCTCCCACGTTGAACTCAGCCGGTTTCCCACCGCGATTCTAGTATCCGGCTTGTTTCAAACGTGCTTCCTCTATATGTTTAGCTACCAAATCACGAAGTGCATCCAATCTCTTCATTCGATCTGTCCACAATTTTGGATCTAACTGCACCACGTTTCCTCTATCCTCCACCGATTTCCGCCATGATTCTACCATCTGGGGTTGTCTTCCATAATTCAGGAAAGCCGGAGAAACCTTCGTAGTCGCCTGTACCGCAGTATTGAAGGCATGCCATAGTTCCCCTATATGCTGATCCCATAGCCTCTGATTCTGCCTACATAAGAAGCAATCATAGTATTCAAAGTCTTGTTACTTCTCTCGACAGGATTTGCTTGTGGATGATACGGCGACATGGTTACATGTTTATCTTATATTGCTCCAAAGTATCCGCCAAAGTTTTGTTAATAAATTCCTTTCCATTATCCGTTAATAGATAATCTGGGACTTCCCATCTAAGTAGAATTAGTTCCTCAAACGCCTTAGCCACCGCTTGATCAGTAGCTTTTCGAATGGGCTTTACCTCTATCCACCTAGTAAACAAGTCCTGGAATACAATAAGATACTTATTTTGGCCTGTACTCAACGGAAATTCCATCAAATCAGCCGCCACTACCGCCCATGGATGTTCCACAATTCTATTACCCATATATATAAGAAACTTAATGCAAAAATGCTAACTTGCCCCGACTATAACTCCAACCACTTAATGTGCTCCTCAAAATTATCCGCCACCACTATAACATCATCCAGATAACCAAAAATATGCGGCTCAAATTCTGGCCCAAATAGGGAGTCAACCAAACGCTGAAAAGTGGCCGGGGCATTGGAAAGCCCAAAAGGTAAACGGGTAAACTGCCACAATCCACTACCCGGCATTGCAAATGCCGTATAACGTTTGCTACTCTCCTCCATTGGAATCTGAAAATACGCTTTCTTCAGGTCAATTTTCGAAATATACCTAGCGTGCCGCAATTTATCTAGAATCCCATCAATCGATGGCAACGGATAAGCATCTTTTTTAGTCAGCTTGTTAACATCTCTGTAATCAATGCAGAAACAAACACCTCCATTTCCCTTAAAAACAATTACTGGAGCACTACTAAAATCGCTATTTGATTCCTCTATGACCCCAATCCGCAACATTTCCTCTATCTCCTTCATACCTGCTTTCCACCTTTTAGGAGACCATCTCCTGAATTTATGCTTGATAGGAGCATTCCCTGAATACACAATTTTGTGCTCCGCCAGATTCGTAGCATTCAGCCGGACCGGTGGATCTTCAGGCAAATGTCTCTTAACTACCTCCACAATCTTTTCTTGCTCCTCCATCTTTAATTCCGACAATCCTGCACATTCCGCTATTAACTTCAATTTGCCATAAGCGCCATCTTCTTCAAAGGAGTACCAAATGCCACGATCAATCCTCCATAAATTCTTCATAAAATCAATATCCAAGGCCCAATGTCTGCAGAAATCCACACCAAGAATGAAATCGTGACCTGGATCATCCATCACAATACAATCCAATATCCTGGATTTTCCCTCTATGTCTAGCATGAATTCCATACTGCTTCTCACTGGAGTAACCTGTCTTGTCACTCCACTAATAAATTTCTTACAAGAGACTATTTTGCCAGGAAACCTTTCCGCTATCTCCGATTTCATCAAGGACACCATTGCTCCACTATCCACTAACGCAACATACTCTTTCCCTCCAAAAGTTACAACCAGGAAATTTTTGTTTTCCGTAGTAGTTATGACGGCGCCTTGAGTTGTAAGCTGAGAGTTGCATTGTACTCATTGTCAGCATTGTACTCCAGATTCCATGAAGAATCTCCTCCATTTAGTGCTAACTCACGTAGCTTCCATCGAGAGTCAAAATTTGGCTCCTCCACATATCTGCTTCTCCACCTGTTGTCTTGTCCAACATACTACCACTACTAAGAGTCACAGGATTATTCCCTCCACCAGTTTCCTCTATATTTCCATTTCCTCCAGCCAGATCTGCTTTCTTTCGAAACTTAGATACATTCATGAGAGTTTTCCCACTATTTTTAAATTAGCACGCAAGTCTACCGATGGTGCGTCACTGAGTAAAACCAGATCCATTCTATCCTTATGGGTGGTAACATTCACTTTATTACTACCCTTCTTCTTACTTAATTTCTTCTTCCTCTTCTCCGTATTATGTCCACTACCACTGCTGGCATCATTTCCACTACTTCCGCTACATATTGCAGGGTCATCATACCTCCTCAATATACTTCGAAGTTTCTCTTGATCTCTATCAACAGTGGGTGTTCCCAATTTCATCTCTCCTCCAATAGTAATACCTTGCGTGATATTAACTAATGGATCTGCAAAAATCGATGGAGAAACTAATTGCTTGCTTCTACTCGACGAATTACTACATCAATTAGCAATCAAAGATTCATGCTTTCCTCTATTCACCTCTATTAAACCACCATTCTTGCTTCCACCATTATGATCAATTCCTAACGGCTCGCGGAGGGCAGGGAATTGAACTGAGCCCCCGCTCTGCCATTTCCCAACCGATTCAGAACGTCACAGTCTGGGTATTCTCTGGCTGTAACTCCAGTTTTAATATACAATTGACAGAAAATATCCGAATTCTCTCGAGCTGGACAACGATTTGCTTTATGACCCATCTGTTGGCACTTAAAACACTTCGTATCAGGACACCTGGTGGCAAAATGGCCTTCCTTTCCACAGGCACAACATTTCTTCGGACCTTGTTGAGAATTCCCTCGTTGACCCTGAAAAGTTCCTCTACCCTGAAAATTTCCGCCACCTTGCCCTCCATTACCCTGATTCCCCATGTTACCCAAACCCGATGACTGTTGCCGCGGCTGCTGCTATTGCTGGAGTTGCTAGCGTTGACCATTTTGATTTTGTTGATTCACATTATTCACATTCTGACCAACCGCCACCTCCACTTTAGCTTGTTCATTCGTCGGAGACTCACTCATGCTGTCATTTGCAGCTTCAGCTTTGCTCACCACTATCTTCTTGAAAGGTTTATTATTCACTGACTTAGGCACGACAGTATCCTCTACCGCCATTTTAATTACCTTTTTATCCGTTTCTTTTGGAATAAAAACAGCACCTAGAAGCTTAATTTTCTCCTTCGAAGGTGGAGGCTCCCAATATTCATTAATCTCCTTGACTCTCTCATATTGTCGACCATATCTTTCGATATTCTCCAATGACGTGATTTTCATATTCACCATAAAATTTCGGTATTCTGATTGAATCCTTTCGAAGGTCATGCCCACCAGTTCTCTATATTCCGGAGGATTATCCAAGTGATCAACTATATACTTGAAACAGTCAATAAACGCTGTCATGGGTTCCCCCACCCCTTGAGTTCTCCTCATTAAGTCATTGTAAATGTCTCTTTGACTAACCTCGCCAATGAAACGGTTCTTGTAAGCCACCATCAATTGCCGCCATGAAGAAACTTCTATCCTCTTAACTCTGCACCAGTTAGCCGCTATGCCAATAAATAAACAAGCCGCAGCCGTCAACATCCTTTCATCCGTAATGTTTTCGCTCCTTCGGCAATCCTCTATCTGATCCAGGAAATTTTCCGCCACAACTCTATCTTCTGTACTATGAAATTTATGATACCAACTTTGCAATGTCTTAAGGGGACACAACACCTTTAAAACTTGAAAAAGTCGATTATTTTTATGATTTGTTTTGATAGGAAATTTACCATAGAATATGCTCTCGAAAGCCGTTTTTCGAAAAAAAATTTTCCCGCAAAATTATAAGCAAAATACTAAATAAATATTTTGACTGGTTTCTCGCAAATTTGCGTAAATAAAATTATTTATTCAATATATCGAAAAGTTTCATTTTTTTTAATAGATCCAGTCAGAATTAGATATTTTTATTGTAATTGTAAAAAACAGTATTTTTATAACTATATATGTATATATATGTACATATATCGTATAACAGGAATGTTTAACTTTTTCCTTGCGTATGAGTGTATTTATGCGCGAATGTGTTTATGTTCGCGGGCATGTGTATGTGTGTGGTTGTGCGTATATATATATATATATATATATATATATATATATATATCACTCGCATACACACATACGCTCTTAAACATACATACGTATTTCGTAAATTATTTAATAACAATAAATGATGATTTTTTTTTCATTGTGTGTTTCATGAAACTATATAGTCATTAGTTGAAATTCAAATACGCGCGCTCTTCGCAACAGTCTAGGCGGCGATTCTGTAACCAAAACGTGACGATCGCTGTGACGAAAATATTTGAACTCCCCATTTACCGACCATGTATACATCGTTTCTTCCTGACTGAAGTCCTGTTTTGTAAAGTACATAAAGATTAGAATCAGTGTGCTATCAAATCTGTTTTACCAGCTTTCAAATATTTGAAAGTTCTTGAATGTGAGATGTTTTGCACAGTGCAAACATAGTTTAATTTAGTTATTTGTTTATTTATCATTTTTTCAGTAGTGTTTATTTACCTTTTTTTTCTAAAGTTATTTATATTTTAATTTTTTAAAGTGAAAAGGTTGGAGTAGTTGTAAGAAATTTTAGTTAGTATAGCTTTTAGTTTAGATTAGTTAGTTATAACAATGAGTGATAACAAGGGCAGATTGCCTAACATTCATTTAGATAGGAAATACTCCTGTGGAAGAAGTAAAAGGTGACCAAGAACATTTACAGGAACTAAACCCAGTGACGCAGTAGACTCAACTGCACAACCAAGACCTTCGACATCTTCAAGAAAACTTGAAACTCCAGCAGCAGAAGGCCTCTCCGGAGTCAAGAATAGAATTATTGACATCAATATTCTATTTCCTGAACTCCAAAATGTATTGTGTTGCAAACCGTGTCATAGTGAAGTGCAGTTTTCTGAATCAACAATGTTTGGATTAGTATTTAAAATTGAAGTGACATGTGTTCGATGCAGAGAAGTCTCAAGCATCAATTCTAGCAAAAAAGTGGGTGAAAGTAATTGTGCATGGGAAGTCAACCGAAGGGCTATAGTTACATCTCGTGCTCTTGGTGTTGGACATGCTGGACTTTCGACATTTTGTGGCATAATGGACTGCCCTAAGCCTATAGCTCAGTCTGCTTATGATTTCATCAATCAGCAGTTCAGTGAAGTGTGTGAAAGTGTTTCTAAGGAGTCTATGCGAGCTGTAGTCCAAGAAAAAAGAGACGCTACTGAAGATGGTGCTCTTGGACTGAATATTTTTGGTGATGGTTCGTGGAGGAAAAAAGGATTTTTATCGCTATAAGGATTTGCCATTAAGGAGTCAAAAGCAAAGGCTTGGCAAGGACTACGAAAAAATATGAGTATTCTTCTCTATATTGTTTTAGCTGATTTTTATGATTTTTGAAATATTAATTTATTTCATTTTTTTCAGTGGATATGACGCTAAGTTGGAATTCTATTTCTTCCATCAAATCAAGTTGGAGACTTCAACAAAATAATTAGGTAAGAATAAACATGCATTTTTTAGTATTAAATACAATAAATTAATCTAATGTTGAAATTCACAATTTATCATTTTTTGTTTACAGGTCCTCAGAGGCGTACTCAACACATTGGTATACATTCAGTATACCATATAAATCCTGAAAGTTATGGTCTACCACCAAGGATCGATGGAAAAATAGTTCCAAGAGATTTGGTAAGCAATAAATTAACTTATATTACAAGATGCATCAATGAACTTTAAAGTCAATTTTCTCCAACTTTGGTTTTTCATGATTTCAGCTCACTGTGCGTAGGATTCCAAGTGACCATATGCTTCGATTGAGCTGAAATTTTTTGAGTATGCTCTATGTAAGTATAGTTTTCGTATGAACAGAGGGATTTTGATTTAAAAGCTTCAAATTTGTTTAATAAATAAAAAAAATATTAAAAATAAAAAAATTAACTTTTTTTTTAATTAAAATTTTTCTAAGTATTCAAATCAAAATCCCTGTGTTCATACGAAAACTACACTTACATAGAACATACTCACAAAATTTGAGTTCAATAGAAGGATATGGTCACCTGGAATCTTACGCTCAGTGAAAATCAGTCTGCGGAGTGCCACTCCGGATAGGTAGGTCCAAACTTGGATTTCAAGTGCTTAAATTGAAGGTAAGTGAACATACTATAAGTATGAAAAGTTTGTCTAACATATTATTTAATTTTATACCAATTTTTTATAATTTTACGTTTCAGATTTTAAACGTGTTGGGTCCCCTTAACTAAATCACCATGGTACTGTGCAGATCTAAAATCTCTTCCACTATTTCCACCAATTTTCCTAAAATCTCGGCGTTCATCTTCTGAATCCACCTGAGAATGTCTAAAATCACTACCAGTATTAGCTCCAGTATCACCATTCTGATTATTGAATGGCTTAAAATTTCGTCCGCCATTTAAATAATCTCCTCCACTATTTACAACATACGGCATTGAGAAAACCGTTGTCGTAATTCCTCCTGTCGCCGCTGAAGTGCCAACTGACGAATTTGTCCAAGGAAGATTTACATACATACCCTGTACTTTATTCTTCCGTTGAACTTCCTCCACCTGTGAGCTGAATGAAGACTCTTGCTCCTCGCATTCAATTCTCCTTCTGGAATCCACAAATTTCGGCTTCGTGGCAGTCCCCGTGACATTTTTGACACCTCCCGCGGACGTGACTATTGGCTCCGAAAACCTGAAATGCTCCACCGGCGGCGTTGAATAATATAATGACAACCCCGGTAACTCGCTGAGCGAAGTCGTTAGCGTGGTAGTCGTGTTACCAGAAATCGTTGTGATAATTGACGTCGTCGGTGTAGTTTAATTCCTCTAATGGTAGCAATGATGCCGCAATATCCAATTCTGGTCTATCCGCCACCGCCATTTCCAGTGCCGGTTTCAGCAATTGCTCATTTGGGGATAACGTCTTTCTCTCGTCCACTTCCTTGTACCATGGAACATTTTCGACGCCTTCCACCATCAAATTGGCCCTGAATAATCTTTCCGCTATCTCCCTATCGGAGCCTAACGTACTCAAACTCTGTCTCTTCAATTCATCCTTTACTTCCACTATATCGGCAGCCACAATCGCGCGCTCGAAATTCCCGCTTTTGTAACAATTTTTTCATCAATCTTCTATAATCGGCCTCCATTGTGGACATGGTGATACAGTTTTCCTCTATTATTCCGAAATTACCGCCACAATCAGAAAAATAAAACAATATAGGGCAACCCTACCTACACACACACACACACACTAAAGTATAGGGAAAATTCGACACGCCTGTAGCGTGAGAAAAAATAATATAAATATGCTATACAGGACACCCCAACCCTCGTTACGGGAGGAAAAAAAATCCTGTATAGCAAAGAAAAGAGAGAATATCGCAAAATATCCTCCACAATCTTCCTGAAATTCAAAATTCCACCATACAGAACAACAAGCTTCCTGAAATTAAAATAAATTCCTCTACACTTGTGCCTTAAAATAAATCTCTCGCATGGGTTAACAAACTTCCTGTAAATAAAAATTTTCCTCCACACGTACTCTTGAAAACCAAAATTATTTAATTGAGCAAAAACTTCCCGAAAAAAAATTCTCCACACAAATTTTGAAAATAAAATTTCAATCGATCAATTGTCTTCCTCAAAGAAAATTTCCTCCACAAAATTCAACAATAATAAATAATATGTAATAATATCCAATAATAATTTATTAACATAAATTATAAATCCCAAAAAAAATCAATCATGTGCGTGTGTGCGCATAAGGAACATAGGGCCCACCCAAAACTTGAAAATTCAAAGAAAACCCGAAACAAGAAAATGGGAAAAGAAAAAAAAATTTTCCCACAATGGGTATCCTCCATAAATTCCAGTTGTTGCACGATAAAATCCAACCACCAAACACAAAATCCAAAATTGCCACCACAGAACAGGAAAGGAAAGGAAACTTTGAAATTCTCAACCGACGCTCAGCGTCCAATATGGCGGCACGACCATGCTCCAACTGCTAAGTCCACCAAAATGCTCGCCAAATCGACTCCAAGTCGTCTTTGCTGAAATTTCCCCTAAAGTTTTCCTCCACACAAATTTCCTGCTGAAAAAAAAATTTCCCCCACCTAAAGCCGCACGATGGGCGCCATTTGTATCGTGGAATTTACTCGCCAGCACAAAAATTCCCGCTAGCGTACAAAGTATTTCTTTTGCGCGGCTTACTTCTTTTACTCCGGCTCCTGATGTTCCTGCAATGGTGAAAAGCGGGATAGTGGTGGCACATAGGGTTAAACAAATATGAAATGCCAATAGTTAAGATTAATAAAACACAGATATATTATCGTATTATATATATGATCAATTATTCAACAACAGATTGAATTTATGTAAAGACATGGGCACGCGGCCATATAACTAACTCCGGGATTGACTGTTGATGGCTAGGGAAAGGGCCGCGAAAAATCCTCTACGAGTGACTTTCCTTTAAATTGAAACAAAACGGAATAACTGCAATTCGCTGTAAATTGCGACATTTTCCTCTATGTTCGAAACCACAAAACCGCCACCTAACTTCCCTACATCTCCGCCATAAAAATAATAATCATCAAATACATTATAATTAAATTATACCAAATTCTTCTATAAATATAGTCGACTCAACTCCTCCAATATCCCTTTCCTTCAAAACGTAAACTCCACCAAACGAAATAATTAGGGAGACAATACAGCTCTTCTCAAACTTCTCCAAGGATTTCAACCAACGGACCAAAATCGCGTCACAAAATAGAATAGATAATGGACTGCTGAAAAACGACTACTTGCGCTGAGCACCGGTAACGGAATGGCCGAGGCCGACGCTTCGCTTGAGGAAGGATGCCGCGTTTTCCCACCCGGCCTCCTTCTTCACGGAAACGCGGTCTCGGCCTCCAAAATTACACAATTGGTCCTTCTTCCTAGAAGAATTCCCTATTGGTTTATCGAAAACTACCACCAATCTATTTCTTTATCTGTGAGTTTCCCCAGCGCCCTCTTTTCCAAATCCTAATTTAGTCATTGGCTTAGAACCCAATTATCATCCTCTATGTATTTCGTCAATGTGCAAATTCACGCTCCCTCTATTGATATCGATCAATCAATCATGTCGATATCCATCCGGTGGCTCCACCTATAGATAAACTGTAGGGCGCGCGGTATTCAAAAATCCTCTATCATCAACGATATAATCATAGAACAACTTCTATCAAATCACCGAAGATCCCTAGCCCATACATTCACCTATACGGCTTTATGACTTCCGAGAGTCAACATAAAGTTAACTTTACCGCGAAACGCCTCAGTCATGCGTTCACAAGCTCTCTCCCGGCGTTCCAAACGCCATCAACTATGCTCCGCTATATCCCTCTCTATCTTACTTGAACGATCTCTCTCTCTCCCTCACACGCTCGACTCCCACTCTCGCTATACTTCTCTCTCCCGCGCGCGCCGACTCTCTCTCTCTCTCTCTCTCTCTCTCTCTCTCACTATCGATTGCCCGCTCCAACTCCCTCTCTTTCCCACACATACACTCTCATGCATGTGATCGCGCACGCTCGCCACTACCTCGCTTCCTGCCGTGCCCCCTCCCGAGCGCCGGCGCGCTGCGCAGGTGTGACTCGAGATCTCACATCCTGCGCTCCGCGTGCTGTCGGTCAGAGGCACTCCTGCGAGCGCCACCGAGCGCTGGCTCCGCTCCAGAAGCTGTCAACTCGCCGAGAGTGAGTCAGCAATAATTATTGCTACGTCGCACATTTAATTTTCTATAATCAATTACCAATCTCCATTTTTTCTTACCATCTTTGGTTAGACCTTTTTTTGGAACTACAAAAGCGGATGCATTAAATGCGCTAGTAGATGATCTTACTAAATCATTTAATATTAATTTTTTAGTTTCAGCTATAGCGATTTGTTTCAAGTTATATTCTAACGGAAATTGTTTAACATAAACTGGTTTTACATCTGTTAAATTAATTTCATATTCTTCAATATTACAAATACCAAATTTTTTACCCTCTAACCAACAAATATCACTATTCTTTACTATTAAACTTTCTATAATCTTTTTCTTTTTATTAGTCAAATGACTTAAATCAACAGTACTTTTCAATAATTGTTATCTTTCTTTATTATTAAAATTTTCATTACTTATCTTATCAATTCCATGTTCTGTAATTATAGAATTAGAACCACAACTTAGAGTATGTTCTTCTTTAACTATTTCAAAACTGAAATTTCCTATAAAATTTTCAGGCATATCTTCAGTATCAAACGTTAAAAAAGTTATTGTGTTTTCCAATTTACAACATTTTTCGTTAGAATTAAATTCAACAGAACCTTTAAGTATTTTACAAAACGTGGGATAATCATAATCAATAAATTCTTCACCGGAATCAATCTCAAATTTTCTTAAACAAGTATTTATATTACCAATAAAACTTTCAATATTTATTTCAGAATTATTCAAATACCCGATCAAATTACTTTTATCAAGATCATTTTTATTACATTCTATAACACTAAAATCCTGAATTTTAAAATCATTAGTTTCCAAATTACCATTTATTTCGCTTACTGTATTCAATATTTGCTTAATATCTTTATGTAAATTAATGTTTTGCCGAATTTTAAAAATAGAAATATTTTCACTATCATTTTTTAAATCAAAATTCGTAATACCATAACTTCCAACATTTTCAAAAGTTACTTTTGCCTTTTCAGAATAAATTTCAAAATCAAGAATTAATTCTGTAAATTCACATTCCTCAAAAATTATTGTAACAATATCTTTTTTTACTTCTAGTTTAGGAATTATATGTGTGTTAATATGATCCTTATCAACTATTGATTTTAGTTGAAATTTTTGCCCGTTAAGGGGTTATGCCTGAGTTAGAATCTTGAAAAAATCGATTTTTTTTTATTGACTTTTTTTATAGGAAATTGTCCGTAGAATACGATGCTGAAATCCCTTTTACCCAAAAAAATTTGGCACAAAGCTACGCACTAAAAACGGAAGGCATGCCAATAGCTTTTTTTAAAAAAAACTGCAATTTCCGCGTTTTTATTTTTTAGTGCTATATAAATGAACATGATTTTTTCGCACTTTTAACGGTTTTAATACATGATATATATATAATATTTGTATGTAGAATACAATAAAAATATTTATTTTGCAATAAAAAAACGTTAAAAAGATATTGATAATAAAAAATTAAAAAATTAAAAAATTCTTGTATTTACTCTTTTTTGTTTATATATATATATATATTGAACATTTATAAAAATAAAAATGTTTTTATATATCGTGCTTTGTAAAACATCAAAAAAGCACAAGTATTCACTAACAAATAAAGTTATGAATATCGCGAATTTTGAATTTCCCGCTTACCGACCTGGCGGTATGATGCTTGTTCGAAAAGGCTATTCGTCCAGATATCTGTTTTACCATACAGTTCTGAATTTAGCAGCAATAACACTTGCTTTGAATGTATACTTTTTTCTGCATTGCTTAATATTATTAAATAATTAATTTTATAATATTGATAGCATTTGTAGTAAAAAAGTACAGGTAAAAGTGTAAAGTGGTGTTCAAAATGAATCCAGACAAGAGGAACAGAGTACCAGGATCATCAGATAGAAAAAGAAGATTTGGAAGAAGAAAGAAAAGAGCACATTTTTTTCAACACAAACAACAAAGTTTCAGGATCAGGATCAACATCAACATTTTTACAACAATCAGGACCAGCCACAGCAACCACTTCAGGACCTACGCCTGATACGCTTCCACCTTCAACATCCAGGGCACAGAGTTCAAGACCTGCTGTGCAAGCTCTACCAGGTACTTCAGCATCATTTACACAGTCAGAAATTCCTGTGTCTAGGACTAGGCAAAAATTAAAATCTAAATATTTAGAACCTAGTGCTGTTCAAAATAGAATTTTCGACATTTCTTTGCTTCTACCAGGATTACAGCAATTTCTGGCTTGTAAAGCTTTGATGAACTTGATATACGAGGACTGGGTAGCAAACTATCCATCACCTGTACTTCATGTAACACAGTTGCTTTCATCGACTCCTGCAGAAAAATAGGGAAACAGAGTAATGCTTACGAAGTGAACAGACGAGCAGTTCTAGCCATGAGAAGTCTTGGTTATGGACACGCTGGTTTAAGGGGTTATGACAGTGTTAAAATTTTGAAAATACCCATTTTTTTTTATTCACTTTTTTCATAGTTAATAGTCTGTAGAATATGGTCCTGAAAGCCGTTTTTGGCTAAAAAAATTTTCCTCGAAGATATTAACAAAAAACTAACAAATCTGTTTCAAGTAAATTTTTGAAAAATCGTGATTTTTAAATATTTTAATTAAGCCAAACTTGTGGAAAGGATTGTTCTAACCCACTTTTTACAGAGTAATTTCATGAGAAATCTTACTGAAAATATGACTTAAAAACCGTTTTACAAACCGTTTTTTTCTCAAGAGTTATTAATTTAATTATTTCCGTAAAATAAATAAAATCTGTAAAATTAATTTTTCTATGTGTGATTTTATGTTACTAAACTCAATGTGTTAAAGTAAAGGCATTCAACAAATTTGAATTTGCCACTCGAATAGGTTGGGCCTCACAGCGTCTAGTCGAGAATGAAGATTTCTGTTTGATCGGTATAGTAGAATTTTCTGTAAAGCAGCAGAAAGCAGCCAAACAGCTGTTTTTCATCCAAGATACTAGATCAGTGCAGTTAGTCTGCTAGCTGCTGTAGCAATGCTTATAACCTTATAGTGGTGTTGCAAAAGTGCAAGAGCTTCTGCAGAGTACAAACATTATTCAGATAAGTATTGGAAACTAATTTGTAATAACAGTGTTCATAATGAGCTTTTTCTTTGTTGGTATATTTTTTGCTTTTAGGTATACGGGTGCAAGCCAGCAAAATGGGAGCTTATATTGACTGCCTGAAGTATTATTTTGCATACCTTTTAAGAACTTGAAGTGTATTTAATAATGGTAAGTATTGTATGTAACTGTAATTCATAAACATAACTTGATTATGAATAGCTAACGATACTTTTTATTTTATTTTCAGCTTCTAAATGCTATTAGCACACAGCATGACAAGCGCGTACCATCAAATATACTTTATTGTATGTATATTTGAGTACCAAAAGCAAATCAAGGTATGCCGGATATTTTCTGTAAGTATAGCTGAGTTCATTTGTATGATTTACATTATAAACTTTAAATGCCTTTTACTCAAATTTAGTTTTTTCATGCTTTTGATGTACTTGCCGCAGCTTTCTGAAGGAACCATAACATCAATCCGGATGAACCAAAGTGGAAAACCTTCCTAATGAGTACGGTCACAAACTGAGTGGAGCAGAATTGGCAAAAATAAGTTCAAAGTGAATGTTACGTATGTTTACATATGTAACATTCACTATAATTATTAATATTGTCAATATATGTTTAATTAATTATATTAATTTTGTGTTTTTCAGGAATCTGTTCCACTTAGTCTGAGACCAGACTCATAATGAAGATTTGGCACTTTGATTCAACAGGATTGATGGTACGGTTCCATCAGAAACATGCGGCAAGTAAATAAAAGTGATGAAAATCATGATTTTTGGTAAGCAAATACCTTTAATTGTTTTTAAATGTTACACTCACTTTATGCATATTATTTATGCATAAAAGTGATGTATAATACTTGTATTTGAAAGCAAAAATATAGTTTTTAGAGCACCTATATATCTATTAATTTTTTTCAACACTAACAATTTTTCTTTTTTTTCAGGTTTTAACACTGTCATAACCCCTTAAGCACTTTATGCGGAGTAATGGATTTTTCTACTCCCATCTCCCAAGTATAGCTCAGAAGTCGATGAAAGCAGCTATGCAGGAAGATTGCAGTGGTATAAACCAAGAAGATGACCACGAAACAGTATCAGGCGATGGTAGTTGGAGGAAACGAGGCCATTCTTCCCTACAGGGCGTTTCAACATTGATACGCCATGCCAATGGAAAGGTGATCGATGTTGCTCGAAAGCAATCGTTTTGCCTGGCTTGTGAAAAGCACCCAGAGGAGGATACAACACAGTATAAGGAACGGTATGAAGCTCACCAAGGAAAATGTTCTGCCAATCACGAAGGAAGCTCTGGCAAGATGGAAATGGATGGTGTAGTCGAAATGATCAAGAGATCGGAGTCCATTCATGGGGTGAGGTATAGAAATTACAGTGGAGATGGAGATTCCAGGGTCTTCAAGGCACTTTCCGATGCCCTATGAAGATTTTACCATCAACAAGAAAGAATGTGTAGGACACGTTCAGAAGAGGATGGGAACGAGACTCCGAAACTTGAAGAAAAGCTTAGCTGGACAGAAGCTCTCAGATGGCTTGGGCATCGGTGGAAGAAACCGTCTAACTGCTCAAAGGATTGATCAGTTGACGAAGTACTATGGCAATGCCATCAGAGGCCATAGTAATTCTGTTAATGAAATGTGCAACGCCATCTGGGCAACATTTCATCATAAAAAATCAACAAATGAACAGCCTACTCACCACCTTTGTCCACAGGGATCAAGATCTTTGTGTAAGTGGCAGAAAGCCAAGGCAAATAACAACTTGAAGAAATTTCATCATGGGGATAGCATTCCTGCTGCTGTCATGGATGCAATTGAACCCATTTATCAAGACTTGACGAAACTCGACTTGCTTGAAAGATGCATTGGAGGTTTCACGCAAAACTACAATGAAAGTTTCAATCACTCGATTTGGAAACTCATCCCCAAGCACAGATTCAGTGGTCTGATAGTCCTTGAAATTGGTGTTTATATTGCAGTCACCATCTTCAATGACGGCAAAGCAGGAATGCTTGAGATTATGAGGAAATTCAGCCTTGCACCAGTCTCCTCTGCAGTCAACTGAGCCAAGACTCAAGATGAGGAGAGGCTTCAATTGTCCAGTAAAAGGGAAACGGAGTCCACCCTAGAGGCACGTCAAGCCAGAAGGAAAAGACGCCATCAGGATGAAGACTTCTATAGAGCTGGAGCATCAAGGGGCGCGGTAGCGCCACGATAGCAAGTATAAGGTACGTCAGTACGTACGCCGCCGTCGGGCGCTATAGCCAGACCCTATATACGTCTCATAGGCCCTGTTGGAGATGTGACATTCGGTTTTCTTCGCATTAAGAGCTTTGTTTCTCACTTATGAGCACTCAAATGAAAGCTTGGAATAAAACTAGCAAAATCACTTCAGGATCATATATTGTGAAATGGCTTGTATCAAAAGATATTATGAAGTGAAGGTTCGGGGTCACGAATTCTTCAACGCGAAAATTCTTCTCCCGACGGAAAAATGTTCTCCGCGGAAGTTCGTCATCGTGACCTAGGCTCTACGTATACTATTGCTTGCATCTATACAGTTCATCAAGTGTGCAGAAGAGCAGACGATGCTGTATTCACATTTTTTGATTTTTGAATATAATAACACATATGCAGTGTTAAAGAAAAATAAGTATTGTACAAAATAAAGTACCAAAGTGATTTTATTTTCCACATAATATGCAATTTATAAAGCTGGGTTTGATGAAATATTTAAAATCTGACAGATATAATTATGAAAAATTTTCACAAACAAGACTAATAGCCTCAAATTAGATAAGTATTTAGTTGTACTTTTTTTTTAAATATACAATACATGAAAAATTCATGAACTGATTCTTTGTTAAAATATATCCTTTTATTTTTCAGGTTTTTTTACTATTAGATTATATAAAGAAATAACTATTCTGTGATGTGGCAGCTAGTAAAGTGTTAAGAATTCATCTTTCAAGAAAGTTTACGTTGTTGAAGTGAATATGTAACTTTTTCTATCGTCTCCTGGGTTCACCTTTCAAGCAAGTTTCTACATTCTTGAAGTGGATGTGTAATTTTTTCTATCGTCTCCTGGGAGGTAGACTCTCAGGCTATTCGTCGAAAGGGATCCTGATGAGAAGCTAGTGAAAGTGTTGTATTTTCATCATCCAAGAATCAAAGAAAATTTATACAGAATTTCCAGTTTATATAATTTTCTTGTGATGTGACAAGTTGGTTAAGTGTTAGGATTATATTCAATCCTCCACGCAAGAAAGTTTCTACAATTGTGGAAATGCTTATGTTAACTTTTCCTATCGTCTCCTGGGAGATAGACTCTGAGGCTGTACGTCGAAAAGAATTCTTATGAATACATAGTAAAAGTGTTTTATTTTCTTGGTTCAGAGAATATTCAGTTTATATAAGGAAAAAATTATTTTCTATTGTTAGAAGCTAGTGAAGTGTCAAGAATATGCATCGCTCATGCATGAAAGATTCTAAGTTGTTTAAGTGTATATTAGGCCGCCCATTTCCGTGTCCTATAGTGCGAATTTCAAATGGCAAAAGCCGTAGCGGTGGGGAGGCTCAGTACGAGTACAATAGATTTTGAATTTTTCAAATCGAATAATATTTAATAGCTCCCACGCGATTGCAAAGATCTGTGACCTAGTGTAGGAACGCTACTGAAGAAAGTTATGAGCAGTGGAACGAAATAATAAGCATCATTATCCTCGGCATAAATACTCGTTAAATTTTATGATAGGGTCCGGCTTTTCGGGACCTCCCGCTATGGGACTCTCTCCCTGGCTGCTTCCGACCCCGACAGCACAGTAAGAACTCTGCGGATACGAGACATAGAACGACCCATGAGTGCGAGTGAGAAGCATAGGCGAATGCGTACGTACGACCAGGTACGAGAGAGACAAACTTTCTCTTCCTCAATTTTCTTTCTTCCGTCCCTCCGTCCATAACCTTCGAGATTAGACGGACGACAGACCCATCGCCAGCCCGTGCAAAACAAACGAGAGAAAATTTAGGGGGACAGTCTGTCTCTGTCGCACTTATGCACTTTTCTATGCTTATCACTCGCACTCAAGGGTTTTCTTAAGCCTTGGCTACTCGTAGTTCTTAGTGTATACTATATAGCTATACCAATGCTCACATCGAAATTCACATCGTGAGGTCACGGAATATTTCAATAAGAAGGAAAGCACGTCATTCTCTCTCTCTCTCTCTCTCTCTCTCTCTCTCTCTCTCTCTCTCTCTCTCTCTAAAAGTAACGAAGGTCGAAGGTACGCCCCTCATTTTCGGTGCAAGTAAATAGCAAATGACACGAGCAACTGAGAGAGGTTTGCAGAACTGTCATTTTACTTGCAACAGCATAAGCAGTGCACTTCCTACCTCCAACGCTGACTTTCACAGTTACACAGTTCCGCAGTTAAGTTCGCAGTTAATAACGGCAAAAGTGTTCAATTAAGTGGTTTTGACATTGAAGAATTAACATGCCAAACTCACGAGCAACAACAGAAATTGCTATAGTTGGACATACACAAGAAAATCTCCGAGGCTCCAAACTACCGTCCAATCGTGAAGTGCTGCAGATATATTACCATCAATTAAGATATGGTAAACAACCTCATCGAAAATCTGCAACTATAGCGATAAGAAAAGTTGCTATTTTTTGGGAGCATGCGGGGATTCCCACACATAATGAATCTGCTTCCATTAATAAATTGGAAAAGATTCATCGTGAACACCAGCTGGTAATAAAACATCTGAACAGCAAAAGTGTAGCGCAGTCCATAAAACATAGCAACTTTGCTTGTAAACTGGACAAATTAT
Organism: Philotrypesis tridentata; assembly: GCA_018906965.1. Taxonomy (NCBI): domain Eukaryota; kingdom Metazoa; phylum Arthropoda; class Insecta; order Hymenoptera; family Pteromalidae; genus Philotrypesis; species Philotrypesis tridentata. The sequence continues at coordinate 208,630 of JACCIB010000198.1, read as the reverse complement.
TTGATATTTCCAACGGCGCCAAAGCTAACGAAATGGAGGACAAGGGCGCTCTGGATTTTCTGATGGCCCAACGACAAGATAGAAGCGGAAATCTCAAAACAATCATCGACACTGCTGATTTCAGAGAATTAACCGACAAAGAAAGGCTTAGAGGAGGTAAGCACTCAATAAATTTACTAATAATTTATCTACACTATTTCTACCATTTGCGACTGAAAATTATACTTTAAAACGCGGTACTCGGAAAAAAATACCGTAAATCAGTCAATAATTACGATATTCTACTCTTTCTTTTTTTAAATTGAGGTAGAAAGACTAGATAATAAGTTTGGTCGCATAGGCATCCTTCTATATGCTTTAGTTTATTTGAAAATCGAAAAAAACCATGAAATTGTCGATAACGTGATTTTTTTCGATTTGCAAAAAAACTAAAGTATATAGAAGGATGCCGATGCGACCAAACTTATTACCTAGTCTTTCTACCTCAAATTAAAAAAAGAAAGAGTAGAATATGGCAATTATTGACTGATTTACGGTATTTTCTTCCGAGTACCGCGTTTTGAAGTAAGACTTTTAGCTTCGAATACTTCCATCGGAAACTGAAAATCTTGTTTCAAAACGTAGCTCTCGGTAAAAATAGCCATAAATCGGGTGAATTTCATCATAGCCTGCTCTTTCTTTTTTTTATTTGAGGTAGAAAGACTAGAAAATAAATTTGGTCGAATCGGTATGATTCTATATACTTTAGTTTATTTGCAAATCGAACAAAACGATGAATTCGTCGACAACGTGATTTTTTTGGATTTTCAAATAAACTACAGTATACAGAGGGATGCCGATTCGACCAAACTTATTTTCTAGTCTTTCTACCTCAAATTAAAAAAAGAAAGAGCAAGATGTAGTCAATATTAACTGATTTATGACGTTTTTTACCGAGCGCTATGTTTTGAAATAAGATTTTCAATTTTCGGATGCAAGTTTTCGAAGCCCGAAATCTTACTTCTTAAAGTCTCCCTAAAAATCTTAGTCATATTTTTTTAAGTAGAAAAAATTAATTTCCAAATCTTTTGTGATTTGCATAATTATTATTAAAGTTTTATTTAGTCATTTAAAATAAAAAACTTTTTGCAATAACTTATTGACAACAAATTACTTCATATAATTATAATATTTGTTGCAATATATGTAATTATTAAAGTTTAGCTTTATTCTTTAGAAATAAATTTTTTTTAATAATTAATTTGTTAATAACAAATTACCTCCTATAATTATAATATATTATATTGTATTAATGCTTGTATTTAAATAATAATAAATTTTTTCTTAAATTAATTTATTAATAATAAATTATTATTATAATGTTTATTATAATATTTATTTGATACCCCTCTTTTCGAAACATTTTTTAATTTTACTGAATTTTCGAATATTATTGATTTTACGGGAAAAGTAAAAAGGGAAATAGCTGAGAACGACGGCACGTGTAGCACCATATGTTGTGCAGGAGGGAGCGAGGGCTGCGAGGAGGGCTGTTAAAGTATCATAGCAGCTTATGCCTGAAAAAAATTTGACTTTTCACTTACTTTTCGGAGCGAAAACCGAATATTTCTCTGGACTTTTAGGCCTGTTATTAAAATCTTTTTGGCAAAATTCATTTTGGAATCGTTTCTGCATGAATGTAAGAATACTGTGTCAAAATTTCAAAGCCATCGAAGCAGTAGAAGGTATCTTAAATCGACTCCAAAGATGAGTAGTTTTAGTCGAAATACGCACCTGTTAACTTGTTTAAATATTAACTTTTTTGTACCAAACTTTTTCGAGTCTATTGCTACGAACACGGTGATAAGTCTGAGAAAAAAAAATATCGAAAAATGACTGTAATTTCATAGTTATAAACGTAAATTTGTTTGCCTATGTTATATCCTATTTAAAAAAAATAAATCGCGTGGGAGCTATTAAATATTATTCGATTTGAAAAATTCAAAATCTGTTGTACTCGTACTGAGCCTCCCCAACGCTACGGCTTTTGCCACTTGAAATTCGCACTATAGGACACGGAACTGGGCAGCCTAGTGTATATGAATAGTTCATAACTTTTCCTATCGTCTCCTGGGAGGTAGACTCTCAGGCTGTTCACCGAAAGGGATTCTTATGAATAGCTAGTGAAAGTGTTTTATTTTGTTGGATTTTAGAGATTATTCAGTTTATATAATAGAGAATATTCTTGCTTCAGATTATAAAGGAAATAACTTTTTTGCGATGACAAGCTAGTGAAGTGTTAAGAAGATCTATATTCAGCTTCTATGCAAGAAAGTTTCTATACAATTGTTGAAGTGCTTGTTTATTATTAATTATTTCCTTATGACCAGCTAGTGAAAGTGTTTTATTTTCATAATTCAAGAATCCAAGAAAGAATTCTCAGTTTATAAGTCCTTATGACAAGCTAGTGAAAGTGTTTAATTATCATTTTTCCAGAATCGAAGAAAATTTTTACTGAATCTTCAGATTATATAAGGAAATAGCTATTTTGTGATGTGACAAGCTGGTTAAGTGCGTTGACAATATTCCTCGATTGCTGATCTTCTTGTGAATAATTGTTAACTTTTCCTTTCGTCTCCTGGGAGGTAGACTCTCAGGCTGTGAATCGAAAGGGATCCTTATGACCAGCTAGTGAGTGTTCTATTTTCATCGTTCAAGAATCGAAGAAAAGTTTTATAGAATTTTCAGATTATATAAGGAAATAATTTTCTTGTGATGTGACAAGCTAGTGAAAGTGTTGTATTTTCATCGTTTAAGTATCAAGAAAGTTTTTACACAATTTCTATTGGGAGGTTACGCAACTGTCATGATATAAAGGGAAGGAATTCCTGTGAGAAGCTAGTGATGTAAAAAATGTTTTTTCAAGATTTATAATTATTATATAAGCTCATCATATATATTATGTGAATTATATTATCATGTGAATTATTATTAAATTATTATGTGTAGGAAAAAAAGTGAAAATAACTATACCATTTTTTGCTTGTTCTCGACAAATCACACTTGAGATCCACAAATTCACACAATAATTATTGAAAAACACCATAGTGATTTACACTTATTCACACATATACATAATTTAAAAACTACAAAAAGTCAAAAGCACTGGTCAAGTCATGTAAATTAATTAAATATGTTTATTAAAACACTCTACAACACTGTTGTACTTCTCACTACAAAAAACTTTAGCGAAAACTTGTGCACCAGCTTCGGCATGCCATTCCAGGGGAGGCGTCAAAATCTTCTTAAGACGTAACACACAAATTTCGAAGCAGCATTGACCCAGTGACCTGAAAACAAAAAGACAAAATTCTTTTAACAAAGCACCGGTGCTTTAAATCAACAAAAAGTCGCAATAATTTAAATAAAAAAAAATAACTTATCTGACTCCAAACAGCAATGATCGACCAAGGGAAAGCACAAGTTTCCCATCACCACAGTGTACAAGTCCCAAAAGAAATCACTCCTCGGAGTAGCTGACCATCCATAGTTGCTCCTGAGTACGAGTTTCGATCCCGTAGCAACAATTTTAAAATACTTTAGCAGCGACAAAGTTAATCACGCGAGAGGTTAAACACTGACGGTATAGCAGACGTAACGTCGATAACCCCAGGACTACAGAGCGACTTACCGACGCCACAGACTGAGCACGCGCGCACACTTTTAGAACTAGAGCGCTAGTGACAAATACTAGTACCACTGCCGCGGCCATATTCAGTGAGCATATACACATTAATTTTTAAATTTATAACTTATTCAGTTGATGTTAACTATTCATTGTAATTTAGGTATTACATACTTTTTAAAAGTAGTGAAATCTCCCCTCCCCCAAAAAAAACCTTTTCAAGGAAAAAGGCTGGCAAGTATAAGGTCGTTTCTTCATGTAAAACTTGAAGATTAATTTTGCAACTCTTGATATCTCAATGTCACAAAAATTCTAAGTGTTTTCTCTATCTATACAGTTATTTCATTATATTAATCAAAGTTAATTTTTAAACTCTCGTTATCCCTTATGTGGTGAAAATTCAGAGTGCTTATTCTAAAAGTCTATTTTCATTATGTAAATTAAAGTCAAACTTTCAATAATAATGTAAATAATATTCTAGCAGGTTTATTGTGTACGTTTATTACTTTTCCCTTAGTAAAGGTTGATAAGAAATGTGATTATAATGCAATGATTAAAAAGGTATTTCTAATTAGTTCAACAAATAATTATGTTAATATATGTGTCTTCTTTTACCTCGTAAATGAGTGAATCACAGACACTGAAAGATCATGATGCTTATACATGAAGCTGAATAACTTGAAATTTTCATCTATCTATATCAATATGAATGCGTAAACATCTTTGCTTGAAGGATCTGTTGGACAGACAACCATTTCTTTAGTGTTTCTTCTCTATACCTTCGATTTTACATAAATTTCAATTTTAATATAGCAAAAGAAAGTTATGATATCAATAAAGAAATTGGCAAGTTTTTGTTATAAGAAGCAATTGAGTTGATATAAATAAATAATTGTTTAAATCGGAGAAGGATTATAAATATATATGTATTCATCATTATAAACACTCGACCAAATTGTGACATGTGAAAAGGTGGATAGCCTGTGAAAAGATACTGTCGGTAGAATTGTCGGAATAACTGCGATTGCCGCCACGTCCTGCGCATTCCAGCTGACGTTTAATGACTGATCACTCTTACGCCGTATTTAGTGTGGGAGGTTAGGTCACCGTACTTCCGGTAAATAGAGCGTTCCGTGACCGGTCACAAACATGCGCAAAGCATAGCACTAATTCGATATTATTCAAAGTTCAATAGTATCCGAGTGTACATATAGGAATGATGTTCTTACATGACATTATCACATGAAAAATGTGCCCATAATATATTACAGGATTGTTTCGCATTATGAAAACTTTTTCGATTATTTATGGAAGCAACGAGCGGATCTACAATCTACTCTACTTGGTAATTCAGTAAATTGCTATCCTTATTTCATGAAAAATCTATGTCCAAGACGATCATTTGCAATTAAATATAAGATTTAATTCATACAAAAAATTGATCCCACATTTAAAAAAAACAGTAACAAATTCTAGCATGTAGAGCGCAATTTTTTTTAATGGAAAAACTTGCCGTCCCGTCCTATCATAGATAATCGATGAACTACTAAATGTCAGTGTAATCAACAATCTCATAAAATTTTTAATATGCTTACAATATATGTTTATATATAATATTTATGTATAATATAATATTATGTTAAACTGTAAGAACGATAGCCTCAAATAAAAATTGTAGTTCTATTTTTTTTATTAAGTATGGATATAAAACTAAAATATAAACATAAATGTTAATTTAATATTTTTTAGCTTGATTGATTTCCGAACTTTAATCATAGAAATTTATTTTATAACATTTTTGTAATACATAATAATAATTATTTTTATTGAACATCTTGTAACCATTCGATAATAATAACATACTTTTGTGAAACATACATACAAATACAAATAACCAAAAATTGTGTTTACAATGATTACAAGATGAAGTTTGAATTCTTCAAAAATTGGTTAAGAATAGTAGTAAATACATATAGAATGAAAAATCCGATACGAGATTTTCTAACAGTGTTTTGTTAACAACAAATTACTTTGGATAACCATGCACAATTTTAAGATAGTACCCATCGGTATCTATTATAGGACGGGACGGCAAGTTTTTCCATAAAAAAATTGCGTTCTACATGCTAGAATTTGTTACTGTTTTTTTTTTAAATGTGGGATCGACTTTTTGTATGAATTAAATCTTATATTTAATTGCAAATGATCGTCTTGGACATAGATTTTTCATGAAATAAGGATAGCAATTTACTGAATTACTAAGTAGAGTAGATTGTAGATCCGCTCGTTGCTTCCATAAATAATCGAAAAAGTTTTCATAATGCGAAACAATCCTGTAATATATTATGGGCACATTTTTCATGTGATAATGTCATGTAAGAACATCATTCCTATATGTACACTCGGATACTATTGAACTTTGAATAATATCGAATTAGTGCTATGCTTTGCGCATGTTTGTGACCGGTCACGGAACGCTCTATTTACCGGAAGTACGGTGACCTAACCTCCCACACTAAATACGGCGTAAGAGTGATCAGTCATTAAACGTCAGCTGGAATGCGCAGGACGTGGCGGCAATCGCAGTTATTCCGACAATTCTACCGACAGTATCTTTTCACAGGCTATCCACCTTTTCACATGTCACAATTTGGTCGAGTGTTTATAATGATGAATACATATATATTTATAATCCTTCTCCGATTTAAACAATTATTTATTTATATCAACTCAATTGCTTCTTATAACAAAAACTTGCCAATTTCTTTATTGATATCATAACTTTCTTTTGCTATATTAAAATTGAAATTTATGTAAAATCGAAGGTATAGGGAAGAAACACTAAAGAAATGGTTGTCTGTCCAACAGATCCTTCAAGCAAAGATGTTTACGCATTCATATTGATATAGATAGATGAAAATTTCAAGTTATTTAGCTTCATGTATAAGCATCATGATCTTTCAGTGTCTGTGATTAACTCATTTACGAGGTAAAAGAAGACACATATATTAGCATAATTATTTGCTGAACTAATTAGAAATATCTTTTTAATCATTGCATTATAATCACATTTCTTATCAACCTTTACTAAGGGAAAAGTAATAAACGTACACAATAAACCTGCTAGAATATTATTTACATTATTATTGAAAGTTTGACTTTAATTTACATAATGAAAATAGACTTTTAGAATAAGCACTCTGAATTTTCACCACATAAGGGATATCGAGAGTTTAAAAATTAACTTTGATTAATATAATGAAATAACTGTATAGATAGAGAAAACACTTAGAATTTTTGTGACATTGAGATATCAAGAGTTGCAAAATTAATCTTCAAGTTTTACATGAAGAAACGACCTTATACTTGCCAGCCTTTTTCCTTGAAAAGGTTTTTTTGGGGGGGGGGGGTACAGTTATCTTCGCATTAACAACTTTGTTTGTTGCATATGAGCACCCAGATGAAAGCTTGCGACAAAACTAACAAAATGACATCGGGGTCATATTTTGTGAAATTGCTTCTATCAAAAGTTATTGCGAAGCGAAAGTTCGGCATCACGAATTCTCCTATATGAAAATTCTTCTCCCGGAGAAAATGTTCTCCGCGGAAGTACGTCATCGTGTGACGTCAGCTCTACGTATACTGTTGTATGTATACAGTTTATATGTGTGCAAATGCAGACGTTTTGTATTATGCAATACAATAACACATGCTGTCATGTTAAGGAAATATACTTTTATATAGTTTGTGGTGAAGATGACGATTACAATAACAAAGCTTATTAATATATCAGCAAGAAATTCTATTTATAAGTAATTTTAAAAATCAGTGAAAATATAGTAAAATTTAATCTAAATATATATTTTATAAAAACAGTGCTATTTTAATACTTTAGGACATCTCACAAACATGACTAATAGGCTAGAATTAGATAAGTATTTAGTTTTACTTTTTTATAAATCGTACATAAAATAATGAAAGATTTTGTGAACTGATTCTTTCTTAAAATGTTCTTTTTTATTTTTCAGGTTTTATTGGAAGGCATACAACTATCAGGTTATAAACAATTTTCTTGTGATGTGATGTGATATGACAAGCTAGTGACGTGAACAATGTCTTTTCAAGATTTTTAATTATTATATAAGTTCAAAAGACAAGTAGTTTACAAGTTTTTCCCCATTTTGAGAGAGCAAGTACACTAAGTTTCCAAACGTAACGAGACTTTTCCCAAGAGAAAAGCATGTTTTGTTTTGTATAAGGCAACGAGAACTTATGAAGGCCTACAACTATCATGTTATAGAAGTAAAGAATTTTCTTGTGACGTGACAAGCTAGTGAAAGTGTTGTACTTTCATCGTTTAAGTATCAAGAAAGTTGTTACACAATTTCTATTGGGAGGTTACGCAACTGTCATGTTATAAAGAGAAGGAATTCCTGTGAGAAACTAGTGATGTGAAAAATGTTTTTTCAAGATTTATAGTTATTATATAAGTTCAGAAGACAAGTGGTTTACAAGTTTTCCCCAATTTTGAGAGAGCAAGTACACTAAGTTTCCAGACGTAACGAGACTTTTCTCAAGGGAAAAGCATGTTTTGTTTTATATATAAAGCATTTTATATATACAGCATGTTTTATTTTATTTTATATATAAGGTAACAAGAACTTATGAGTTGTCAAACCTGTCACTCAGAGGGATAGTATCAGAATTTTCAAGTTGATACGGCGCAGCAAAATTAGAATTTTTGAATTTTGAAATTTCTAATCTCCGATTATCTGAATACTACTTAACTATACCATCTTCAAAATTCCTATACTATCTCTCTAAGCTGTGAGCTAAACCACTCGTATGGTCTTTTACCTTTTTGAAATCAGAACATGCATTTCTATTGGGAAAAGAGACGCTCAACCCATATTCTGGAAACTGCCTGTACTCAGGGCACACTGAAACTTGAAAATAACTAGATTTTTATTAAGCAAATCAATCAGAGGGATAGCATATGAAATTTCAAGTTTATCTTCTAGACCAATTTCAAAATAATTATGATTTAAGGCATTCAAAATTGAACAGCTTAAAATTGGTCTAGACGATTAACTTGAAATTCCATATGCTATCCTTCTGATCGATTTGCTTAATGAAAAAATGGTTATTTTCAGAGTGCCCGGAGTACAGGCAGTTTCCACAATGTGGGTTGAGCATCTCTTTTCCCATTCGAAATGTATGTTTTGCTTTCTAAAAGATAAAAAGATCATTCAAGTTCTCAAGCCCACTGCTTAGAGAGATAGTATAACAATTTTGACGATGGTATAGTTGAGCAATATTGAGATAGTCAGAGACTAGAAATTTCAAAATTCAATAATTCAAAACTGCTGAGTCGTATCAACTTGAAAATTTTTATATTATCCCTCTAAGTGACTGGCTTGATAACTTATAAGTTCTCGTTATCTTATACAAAACAAAATATGCTTTTCCCTTGGGAAAAGGCTCGTTACATCCATGATATAGAAAATGAGTATACTTTATTGTATTCCTTTCAAATTGAGAAAAACTTATGTTCTATATAGAAATCCATCGCAAGGATAGCATGTGAAAGTTTAAGTTTATCACATAGACTAATGTCAAAATAATTATCATTTATGGCATTCAAAATGGAACAAAATTCGTCTAGACGATTAACTTGAAATTTCTTATGCTATCCCTCTGATTAATTTGCTTAATGAAAAATTAGTTATTCTCAATTTTGAGAGAGCAACATGTACACTCAGTTTCCAAATCTTTCATATAACGAGTCTTTTCCCAAGGGAAATGCATGTTTTGCTTTGTAAAAGGTAATGAAAACTAATGAGTTGTAAAGCCTGTCACTTAGAGGGATAGTATGGGAATATTCAAGTTGATACGGCTTAGCAAAATTTGAATTTTTTAATTTTGATATTTCTCATCTCCGATTATCTTAATACCGCTCAGCTATATCATCTTCAAAATTTTTATACTATCTCTCTAAGCTGTGGGCTAAACCGCTTGTATGGTCTTTTTACCTTTTAGAAATCAGAACATGTATTTCCCTTTGGAAAAGAGACGTTCAACCCATATTCTGGAAACGGACTGTATTTTGGGCACTCTGAAAATTGAAAATAACTAAGTTTTCATCAAACATACCAATCAGAGGGTTATCATGAGGAATTGAATTTTACCTAATAGACCAATTTCAAAATAATTATGATATAAGGCATTTAAAATTGAACAGCTCAAAATTGGTCTAGACGATTAACTTGAAATTTCATATGCTATCACTCTGATTGATTTGCTTAATTAAAAAATAGTTATTTTCAATTTTGAGAGTGCACAGAGTACAGGCAGTTTCCAGAATGTCGGTTGAGCGTCTCTTTTCCCAATGGAAATGTATGATCTGCTTTCTAAAAGATAAAAAGATCATACAAGTTTTCAAGCCCACTGCTTAGAAGGATAGTATAAGAACTTTTGAGATTGGTATAGTTGAGCAGTATTCAGATAATCAGAGATTAGAAATTTCAGAATTCAAAAATTCAATTTTACTAAACCGTATCAACTTGAAAATCCTTATATTATCTCTCTGAGCAACTGGCTTGACAACGTATAAGTTCTCGTTAAATCCATGATCTAAAAACTGAGTATACTTCGTACTCCCTTCAAATTGAGATAACTTATTTTCTATCTAGAAATCCATCGCAAGGATAACATGTGAAATTTTAAGTTTATCACATATAGTCCGGGAGTCCTAGCATTTTGTCGTGCACTTTCTTCAAAAGATTTTTTGACAGTCAAAATTTGTTTGTGGTAACCTACTGAAAGTAACCCTAAATTCTCGACTTCGGACCTGATCGGGAACATTGTTATTATTGCAAAATAAACTTCAAAAAAGCACTTTTTTTTAGTTTTCCGCGAATAACGTTTTGTAACGCATTTTATGCAAAAAAAGGTAGAGAGGAAAGTTGTTTAGAATTGAATTTCCAATCAGACACATGTATTCCCGAATGCAAAATTAACTTTTTTCATCGCTAAATTGTTAAACAAAAAAAAATTTTTTCCGAATTTTCACATTGCCACAGTTTTTTCAAAAAAAAGATCTTTTTCGTCGGATAAGCTCTCAATGATGACTTTTAGTACAAACAATCTAAAAATCGTTGCCCGATCCGTATATCTCAAAATGGCGTCCTATTGCAAAATTATTTACCCGAAAATTTCAAATTCATTTCAAATTTGCCCATGGAACGATAAACGGATCCAACTGCGCTTAATCGATAGCTTTTGACGTACTTAATAAATGCTAAAAAGGAATTTTCTTAAAATTAATATTTATCAACATTTTTAGCAATAAATAGTTTTTATTTTCGCCAATTTTTAAGTTAGAGAAACGCGGTAAAATGCATTTTAAAGTATTTAAGATACCATGAATTTTCGTAAAAAATTCGTCAAGATCAGACCAATAGGAGCCGAGATACGAAATTTTTTTCAACCGACGATTACACCGAAACTATTTAATATTTTTTAATGAATTTTCACACAATGCTTGTTCAAATCATGCTCTAGATGATAGCATTTTTCTTGATAGTTGTAATGGACTTAATTCTTGTAAAAGGACCGATGAACGGATGCGAGATCAGCGCGCGCGGCCGCGCGACTGCTCCGGCCGGGCGGCGCGTTGGTGGGGGGGGGGGACCGCCGCTGCGGCTTTCGTGAACCTTAGATGCAAATTGATTTTCTCGGCAACCAAAGGTCCTAGGGTAATGCTTTTTTTTTATTTTATGTGTTTTTTCCTCAACTTTCACGTCGTGTGAATGAAATTTACATGAGTGCAATGCAAATACCCGAAAATTACGTTTTTTAGATGTAAATTTAATTTCTCGGCAACCAAAGGTCTTACGTCTATGCTTTTTTTTTGATTTTATGTGTTTTTGCCTCAACTTTCACGTCATGTTAATTAAATTTTCATAAGTGCCATACAAACACAAGAAAATTTCATGTTTTCTGTTATATGCAGTACTACATAATGTATTCATATTTTGTATATATAAGTGTGTATATTAATTTTAAAAGCTCAGTACAAGGGTAGTGTTCGCTTACGATTTCTGTATTAAACGAAATTAAGGAATTAATGTCGATAAAATATGTTTTTCAACTATAAGTTATCGCTTCGCGTTATGTAAAACTTTTTAAACTAGCATTGAATTTAATCAATTTTCATAGGATAACATACTTATTTCTATATATGTTTACGCATGTGTAACGTTTTTAAAATCGTATCTGTATACAAGCGCGCGGCACACACACATACACACATATACGCGCTTATTCATGGCGTCAAGTGGAGAAAATGGTTTAAAAAGGCAACCTAAGGTCCTACGTTAATGCTTTTTATTTTAATTTTATGTGTTTTTGCCTCAACTTTTACGTCATGTTAATTAAATTTTCATAAGTGCCATACAAACACAAGAAAATTTCATATTTTCTGTTATATGCAGTACTACATAATGTATTCATATTTTGTATATATGTGTGTGTATATTAATTTAAAAGCTCAATACAAGGATAGTGTTTGCTTACGATTTCAGCATTAAACGGAATTAAAGAATTAATGTCCATAAAATATAATTGTATACAACTTTCTGGAGCTGCATTGAATTTAATCGATTTACATGAGATTATACTTATGTATATAAATGTTTGTACATGTATAAAATAACTTTTCATCTGTTTCAACAGCGAATATGATTTTTTTGTAAGATCCTACGTGTATAATGTATATACAGTATATACACGTAGGATCTTACACACGCATGCGCGTTTTTTCATAGCGTAAAGGGGAGAAAATGGTTTAGAAAGTAAACCAAAGGTCCTACTGCGGTAGTGCTTTTTATTTTATCGACATTAATTCCTCAATTTCGTTTAATGCAGAAATCGTAAACAAACACTATCCTTGTACTGAGCTTTTAAAATTAATATACACACTTATATATACAAAATATGAATACATTATGTAGTACTGCATATAACAGAAAACATGAAATTTTCTTGTGTTTGTATGGCACTTATGAAAATTTAATTAACATGACGTGAAAGTTGAGGCAAAAACACATAAAATAAAAAAAAAGCATAGACGTAGGTCCTTTGGTTGCCGAGAAATTAAATTTACATCTAAAAAACGTAATTTTCGGGTATTTGCATTGCACTCATGTAAATTTCATTCACACGACGTGAAAGTTGAGGAAAAAACACATAAAATAAAAAAAAAGCATTACCCTAGGACCTTTGGTTGCCGAGAAAATCAATTTGCATCTAAGGTTCACGAAAGCCGCAGCGGCGGTCCCCCCCCCCCACCACCGCGCCGCCCGGCCGGAGCAGTCGCGCGGACGCGCGCGCTGATCTCGCATCCGTTCATCGGTCCTTTTACAAGAATTAAGTCCATTACAACTATCAAGAAAAATGCTATCATCTAGAGCATCATTTGAACAAGCATTGTGTGAAAATTCATTAAAAAATATTAAATAGTTTCGGTGTAATCGTCGGTTGAAAAAAATTTCGTATCTCGGCTCCTATTGGTCGGATCTTGACGAATTTTTTACGAAAATTCATGGTTTTTTAAGTTCTTTAAAATGCATTTTACCTCGTTTCTCTAAGTTAAAAATTGGCGAACATAAAAACTATTTATTGCTAAAAATGTTGATAAATATTAATTTTAAGAAAATTCCTTTTTAGCATTTATTAAGTACGTCAAAAGCTATCGATTAAGCGCAGTTGGATCCGTTTATCGTTCCATGGGCAAATTTGAAATGAATTTGAACTTTTCGGGTAAATAATTTTGCAATAGGACGCCATTTTGAGATATACGGATCGGGCAACGATTTTTAGATTGTTTGTACTAAAAGTCATCATTGAGAGCTTATCCAACGAAAAAGATCTTTTTTTTGAAAAAACTGTAGCAATGTGAAAATTCGGAAAAAGTTTTTTTTGTTTAACAATTTAGCGATGAAAAAAGTTAATTTTGCATTCGGGAATACATGTGTCTGATTGGAAATTCAATTCTAAACAACTTTCCTCTCTACCTTTTTTTGCATAAAATGCGTTACAAAAACGTTATTCGCGGAAAACTAAAAAAAGTGCTTTTTTGAAGTTTATTTTGCAATAATAACAATGTTCCCGATCAGGTCCGAAGTCGAGAATTTAGGGTTACTTTCAGTAGGTTACCACAAACAAATTTTGACTGTCAAAAAATCTTTTGAAGAAAGTGCACGATATCCCACTATTGAACTCCCTGACTCCCTGACTAATAGACCAATGTCAAAATACTATTTTCAAAAGATAACAGGAATTTGATAAAAAATAATTTAAACTATTATAGTGTATTAAAAAATGGTATAAAGTCAATTTCTATTAGTGAAGCTAAAAATAATAAATTAATATTTATGCTGCTTATAGATTATTTTGAAATTTAAATGTATACTTAACTAAAAAATAGAATTCCTGCTATCATTTGAGCCCATTTTTTTCACAGTTTAACATAAATATTTTGTGTAGTAGCGATTATAGGATAATAGGAAGATAAGTTAATTATAATTAAATATTTTGTCATCTAGTTGATTACACTGACATTTAGTAGTTCATCGATTATCTATGATAGGACGGGACGGCAAGTTTTTCCATAAAAAAATTGCGTTCTACATGCTAGAATTTGTTCCTGTTTTATTAAAAAAAATCTGGGATTGGTTTTTTAAATGAACAGAATATTTAAATCTCATATTTCATTGTAGATGATCGTCCTTGACATATATGCTATAGATTTAATGAAATAAGGAAATAGTAACTTATTTTCCGAATTACTAACTAGAGTAGATTGTACATTCGCTTGTTGCTTCCATAAATAACAACAGGAAAAGGAAATAATAGACATTAATTAGTTTAAAAATTATGATTTTTCATGATGCGAGACAATTCCGTTATATTACATGATAAATTTGGACAAACACATGATATTATGACACATTATGAGCAAATTTATCGTGTGATAATATATCATATAAGAACATAATACGATTTTATCACATGTACAATCGGTAACAATTGAAACTTGGAATAATTCCGAAATGGCTCCATGTTATGCGAATGTTTGGAACCGGGCACGCAACGCCCCATTTGCCGTTCAGGCTATCTACGTTTCACATGCTTTGGTCGAGTGTTTATATGAATACATACATATTTATAATCCTTGCTCAATTTAAACGGTTATTTATTTATTTCAAAATGATTACTTTTTATAACAACAAACTTGCCAATTTATTTATTGATATCATAACTTTCTTTTCTTAAAATTAAAATGGGAATTTTTATAAAATCGAAGGTATAGATAAAATCGAAGGAGACGATAATGCGAAGATGGTATTACACGTTCATATTTTCATCCATGAGAGTTTCCGATTATTTAGCTTAAGGTATAAGCATCATGATTTGAGTGCTGGTGATTAACTCATTTACGAGGTTCGAAGACATGCATCCTAACATAATTATTTGTCTTCAAACTTGATCTATAAGCATCATGTATTCTTCCAGTGTTTGTGTTTCAATCACTTATTCACAAGGGGAATGAAGATATATTATTTGTTGATCTGATGACTTTATTATCAACACCTCTTAACAGCATGCAGTGAAGCTGCTAGAATTTTGTCTAAATAAGTGTTATCAAGATCTTTAATTTACTTAATTTCATAACTGTATAGGATAAAGCGCATATAATTTCGGCCATATTAGAGTTGTCGAAGTTTGAAAATTAAAGTTTAATTTTAGAGTAAGCTCTTAGAAATTTTTTTTTCAGTATGAGTGTTAATGAGAGTTTGGTTTTGTCTGCATACGTGTTATCAAGAGTTCAAATTTTTGTTACATTAAGATTATCAAGAGTTGTAAAATTAATTTATAATTTTTACAGGAAGAAACAACCTTATACTTGCCGGCCTTTTACCTTGATATTAAATACATCCACTTACTACATAAAAAAACTCACACACTATACACAACCTCACATATAAACATAAATGCACTTCACTCCAAAACAGTCAAAACAAAATTACAATTTTTTTCTTTCTTCTCATTTTTTTCCATGTTTTTTTTCATCTTTTCTTTATTTTTTTTAAATTTTAAATTCAAAAAATTTTGAACACACGCAACACACAAACAACTTCAGCTCTGTAGCAGTTTAGTTGAATGGAATATAGGTCACAGAATGCAAGCTAAACAGCTGATTAGGGCTGTCTGCTTGTTTTCTGCTTCCTTACCATCAGGCTCATCTGGATTCATTCTAACCTTCATCTTGCCACACAATGCTAGTGCTGCTCTTTTTTTCATAAGATGTAAGTATACAAACTTATTTTTTAACAATAAAAACATTTTTATAAATTAATTATAAAAATGTTTGAAAATGAGAAAAATTACATTTTTTTAATTTTTCATTTTGCCTTTTTTCAGAGGACTGGACACGAGTACAATTTTTGGACCATGCTCAAACCGTACAAGGATGTCCAGGATACCCTTATTATTCATTTAAAAAAGGTCCAGGTATGAAAAAAAATTGTAAGTACATTTTATATAATTAAATGTTAAGTAAAACTTTAAATGCTGTTTTCTCAAGTTTTGAATTTTTATGATTTTAGGTCAGTTGCCGCAGGATTTCTCAGGAACCATAAGTCCGATCAAGCTCAAATTTTTTATACAGCTCCAGGAAATCCTTCTGCACTGCTTAAGCGGAGCCAAATTGGCAAAGATAAGTTTAAAGTGAATGCTATGTATGTAAACATACGTAACATTCACTATAATTACTTATATTATAACTTATGTGTTACTAATTATTGAAAATTTGTAACTTTTAGAAAAGCCTTCCGCTTAAGCTAATGAGAGGCACATTTAGAAGAAATTCCATCCAGTTTGGTTTGAATTCATCACCCGGATGATGAGAAATCATGCGGCAAAGGAGAAAAGGTACTAAAATTTAATGCTTCACACATGGGATTATTTAAGCAGTAAGTATAGATACATCTTGCTTTAAAAATATGCAAAATTACAATGAATATGTATACTTGAACTAGGCAAAAGATTTTTTATCATGCTACTTATATATAATTTTTTTTTGCCTATTAACTGATAATTTATTTTTTTCAGATTTAACTCAGGCATAACCCCTTAATATCCAAATAACCTTTATCAAGTCTTCATTTTTGTTGTAATAAAGCTTTAATTCCTAAAATGTCATCATATGGATTAGATAACTCCTCTGGTGCAACATGAATATCCAAATATATATTATTAATTGGAAATTTAATCGAACCTAAAGTTCTCAAAGCATGATTAGTAATTCCTGATATTAGAATTTTATTTTCAGTGTCTATTTCTCTAGGTAATAATGTATTATTCTGAATAATGTTTAATTGAGCACAACTATCTATTAATAACTTAAAAGTAGCCTTAGTATTCAAATCCTGTACCTCAATATATTGTAATAAGTTTTCTAATTTTAAAACATAAATATTAGCTTCAACGTTCCTTAGATTACCATTATCATTCATTTCTAAAAATTTATTTATTTCAGAAATTTTCCCTCTATTTACCTTAATTTGGAACGATTTATCTACTAAATCTCTTCTCACTTGTTCCTTTCCGGAAGAGATTTGAAGTTTCCCTGTTTGCTAAAACAATTTTCAATAGTATGACCCACATCTTTACATTCTACACATACAATTCCCTTTTACTGTTCTGAAAGTTTAACTTTATCACAATTACTAATACCATGCCCAAATTGTAAATAATACGCACAGTTTTCTTCAACTGCTCATGTCAAAGCGTATAATTTTCTACAATTTTTTACTTCATGATTAGAACCATTACAATATTCACAAACTTTCCTATTACCTTTATTACCAAAATTGTTTCTATTTTGTTGTTGAAAAATTTGTTAATAATTATTTTTCTTACTATCATTCTTACTAATATTATAATTACTACCATTTTGTAATAATCCTTTTAATTTCCAACAAAATTTAACAGTATGCTCAGTTGCATCACACCATTGACATTTATATTGTTGCTTTGTTTTATTCTCTGTTACTAATATTTTTGCTACTTCACAATCGGTAGCAACATTATCTGTAGCCACGCAAATAGTACAAAATCTAAATCTACTTTCTCCTAATGTACAAAACTTTGTAGGATGCCCCCTTTTTTGACACCTAGAACAAAATTGTTCTGAACAATTCTGTGGAGAAGGTCCAACATTATTACAAATTATACAATTATTATCCTCAGATAAATTTACACATTTAATTGGACCATGACCTGGTTTTTTACATTTGTGACAAATTTCAAAATTACGCACTACTGAATATTAAGGTGCTTTGAAAATTTTGAAATTTTTGAATTTTTATGCTTGTTATCTAGTTAATTTTGTGAAATATTACAAAAATAAAAATTATATATGCATTGAATGCCATAACGTGAAATAAATTTTCTAGATATTTCTTCAACAAAACAAAACAATTGTTAGCAAGGTGATTTGAATTTTAGTTTTTGAAAAGTATATATCTATTCAACTATACTTTAAAATCAATTTTACTTTGTTAGAGCAATTAGATTGATATCTTCAATTAGATATATTAAAATGAATGAGAGTGATAACACTGTGTTCGAATAAAATTTCAATGTTTAAATTTAATTTCACATTACTAAAAATTACACTGTTAAAATTCAAAAATTATATTTTTTTATTTTGAGAAAAAAGTATGATTACAATATTGGTCAGCACGACTTACTAAAGTGCTTTTCCAATTTTGTTTTTGAATTTTGTTTGCTATCTTTTGGGGCTAATTTTATCTATTTCTGTCTCTAGAAAATGCTTGCAAATTTGCAGGCCAACTCAAAGTTAATTGTTATGAATTAATCAATTATTATTATTTGATTTATTATTAAGGTTCTAAATTCTTTGAGCTAAAAAAATTAAAGTTTGGAAAAAAATAAAAATCAAAATTTTTCGAATGTTACTAGCGCACACTTTGCTGTGCGCTCTCGAAAATGGCGGGCTTGGCTGCGCTACGCAGTGATGATAAAGCTGAACGAGCTTAACGACGCCACGCGTTCATCCACTCTTTGTACTTGAGCTATCTGCGCATCTAACTTTTTCGTCGAGTTCTCCTTTTAAAAATTTGGCGGATTTTTTTACACCTTTTATTCAACAATATTTATTTCACGACATATATTAATATTTACTGGACCATCCCGACAAATCGCGGAACTCTGGATCCTCCAGTTCATTTCTGTTACGTTAAAACAGAATGAGAAATTCTTTGTGTGTGATTGTCACACTTGACGGAGGCGCGAATTTGAAACGAAGTAAATCCCACGTAGCCATGCTCGAACTGAGCGTGATCTGTGGGGCGAGTCGAAAGAAGTGGGTGAGTCGCGGAGAAGTATACGATTAAACATTCAACGAGAGAAAATAGATTCCATATAGTCGTAAATCTACCGTAAATTTTACCTTTCTCGCGGAGTGAAATGCGGAATCCTGACGAACCGTGAGAAATAAAAATCGAATGCAGCAATCCTAGACATCGGTCTCGAAACAACCCAGCGTCGGTCCTGTGGTACTGGCTTCGTTGGTGCTCTTTGATGAAACCAATACTCGGAGACTTCGAGCATGAATTTTGTAGTCGATCGAGTACAAATTCAAAATTGAATTTGTATTCTTCACGAGAGTGAAGAAGAAACACTGCGTTTATTGAATTGATATACCAACAAATGGCCACTCGAGCGTTTAAAGACAAATTGAAAGGTGCAATGAAAAAAATGCTAAACTGGCAAAAATACGTCGAGTCCGGTCGGAGGCTCAAGACGCTGTGCTCTGGGTGCACAATCTTTTTACATGGGAGAGAGAGAGCGCCACTTTCTCTCCCACTAATTGTACTTACCTCTCTCTCTCTCTCTCTCTCTCTACGGCAGCGTTGAGGAGGGCAAACCACTATGTTAGCGTTTCGAGGGCTGAAGGAGAGGTACCGCTATTGCCTTGGGTTTCGTCTTGGCGATGAATTGGCGTGCTGATTAGTTCTGTTGGCTTTGCAGTGGAATTTTCCACTGTGTCGTTATGTGTCGTCGCCTATGGGTTTTTCGCATTGACGGCGTCATATAAAATTCGAATCGCTTAAATTGTAAATGAAATCTTTATTTCGTAACTCGCATAGGGTTAGCAGAAAAATATTGTTTATCTTCCGTCCTAAAGAAAGCTAAAGTTGAAACAATGATTTTTGTAGCATTATGTACTCTTAAAGTCAACAAAAATATGAAGAAGCCGAAAGTCTGCATGTTTGAGAACACGCACTCGCTTACGCGTGCTCGCTATATACTAGTCATTCGCCGCAGATCAAGCGTACAATATATGAAGCGTACTTTTATTGAAGATTAAATGTGTACTAATGACATTAAGGAACATTGATTTTTCTTGTTAAAAACAGACTGTTACTTACGTTTTGGATTTTGTTCACACTGTGTCGATGGTTCCTCGAGTAATGCCCTACGCGACAATGAACTTTGGGTTGGGTTTTCTGTTCTGTTGTCTTGTTGATTCAAAAATGCAACTTCTTGGTTTTTCAACGCGGTTGTCTTCGTCAAGCGAGCAATATCGAACAGTTGTTCTATATTGCTTACAAATTCGATGCATATTTTTTTTTCATTAGTTGGTGTTCGCGCAATTTTTCCAGTTTATAAATGGCCAAGTAATCTAAAATTGTAGGGAGGCCTGTTTTTTCCCAGAAGACGAACACTTTTTGATCGTTTTAGTCGCAGAAACCCGTTACGCCTAATGAAAATTTCTCATCTGGTAATGACAACACTGCAGTATTTCTCGATTCGATGGTAGATCCTCCTGTGTGTGCCCGAATACACGGGAAGTATTATTGAGAGGCCAAAGATCAGAGAATAAATCACACGTTAAGTTTACTGCAAGTATGAATCTGTAATCTGTTGTAAACAAAGGTATACCTCTGCCGAAATCAATAGGAATATGATCTGCATGCATTTGGTGCATACAAATAAGATAGCGGCACTGAGAGAGCTCGTAGAAAGTCAAAGAGGATGAGAGAAAGGGAGAGATTAGATTAAATTAGATAAGATATAGCGTTTATTATATATTTTGAAAGAGAGAGAGAGGCAGAGAGAGAGGCAGAGAGAGAGAGAGGGAGGGAGGGAGGGAGGGAGGGAGGGAGAGAGAGAGAGAGAGAGAGAGAGAGAGAGAGAGAGAGAGAGAGAGAGAGAGAGAGCCTACAGATACAGTTAGTGTGCCGAGGAAAGTCATATACCTGCATGGACCTAAAAACTTGGAAAAGTCGAGACCAATGCAGACGAAATATAGAAAGTTGACCCTCTCATAAATATACCCTGAAATCGTTTATGACTGGAAATTGTTTTTATTGTTCTGTTTAATTGATCGATAATTTTTTAAATTATTTCTCTGCATTAGGTCAAAAAATTTACTGAAACTATCAAATTGCTGAGCAGACATCAACAATCGTTCAATCGAAAAAATTCAAAGGATCCTATCAATAGCTGCTCGCCTGGACACCACACGATGAAGACGGCAAAGTCTTACACTCGGTGGTGTTCCAGAGCCAACGGACGAGCAGACAGCAAAGGTAGAGACCGTAAGCAGCCTGTCGCCGAGCAGCAGCAGCATGAGGCGAGAGCGAGAGAGAGAGAGGGAACTATAGCGCGGAGCAGCACGACGTGAGAGCAAGAGAGAGGGGAACTCAGCGCCGCATCGAGTCAGCGAGAGCAAGAGAGAGAGAGAAGATGTAGCATGCGAGTCACGAGGCGAACGCGCGCGAGAAGGAGAGAGAATATATGTGGGAGAGAATGCATGCATACAGACAGGAGTGAGTGGAGGCAGCGCGCCGCAGAGAGTATGTTATTCGCAGCAATCCCATAAGCATAAGAAACTAAAGTAAGCGTACCGAACTAAAATCAGCTGTAAAATCGAGAATATAGAGAGAGCAAAGCCAGACATGTGTGAGTGAAGTTTTGTATTTCGCGCGTATACAATAGAAATAAGCGAGAGGGCGCGAGAGCGTCAGTGTGTTATATGATGCGATTATGCATAATATTTTGCGAGTGAGACACCAAGAGATGCCACGAACGGGCGTAGTTGCCGAACGCCGTGAGCGTGCCAATATGCCTGGAGTATCCATAGAGTACGAATCGGCTAACCATTGACAGTATCCATGGAGTATCCACAGAGTATAAATCGAGTCCACAGAGAGTATCCAGAGCAACGAGAGAGAATTCCCGCCGTGTGTTATCCGCAAAAAGTATTAAGTTGTTTTCGCGAGCGCTCCAACAGGGAACGAGACATCATCCGTACGCGAGAACGGGCAGATATTGTAATAGAGATAGGTAGAGTCAGTTTTTGCTCCATCTCCACTGCGGACTATCCGCTATAGAGCCAGCCCGCATTAGAGACGGTGAACTCGTCCGAGGACGAGCACACGGAGTAACTATCCCCCGAGATTACGGAATCTTATTATTTTGCAATAAACTATTGAGTGTAAATCTTGTGTCAAGCGTTTTTCTTTTTAGCGTATTCCCTGCCTTTACAACTAGCCCGCGATCCCGAGTGCAAGAATTCTCATAGCCGAGGCAAATCAAGCGAATTAGTAATCGCAATTTCGGGCGTCCTTTCTTATTAAATACGATTTTGCGGTCAACCTTCATAGGTCTTATTACGAGGTGCAAGGCCTCCAACAGGACGATCGAGCCACCACGTCACAATATATATTGTAACGGGGCGGAGGAAGATGGAATTAGAACACATAAAAGTAAAGCGATGTGCCGGGACCAGGAATCGATCCCGCGCACCTGAGATCTCTAGGCGCGTGCTCTACCACTGAGCCAACAACGCACTGTCATATGTCCCGCGCCGACTAGCTCATACGGGCGCACCCCGCCCGTTACAGCCCCCCTCAAGAAGTGAACCAGGTCTTCGTTCAACTTCTTCACACAGCTAGGAGGCGCACGTGGACGCGTCCATCACACTGCGACCTCCCAGAAATTCCTTTCTTGCAATCACTTTAACTCCTGTCCAGCTCGGGCCTTAGGCTAACGCAAGCTGCCGGGAATGCGATTACAGGAATCTGTTTGAGGAGCGTTACCGATACTCAAACCATGTGGGTTATTGAGTTGGGCGCCATTTGTAACGGGGCGGAGGAAGATGGAATTAGAACACATAAAAGTAAAGCGATGTGCCGGGACCAGGAATCGATCCCGCGCACCTGAGGTCTCTAGGCGCGTGCTCTACCACTGAGCCAACAACGCACTGTCATATGTCCCGCGCCGACTAGCTCATACGAGCGCACCCCGCCCGTTACAATATATATATATATATGGGTGGTTCTCTGCCAAATCGAGCGGTCGATTTTTTGACCCTATCGAAAAAAATTTTTAAAATGTTCCTAAGAGACATATGAGTATCTCTGAATTTTTTCAGATTTTTTGCATCAAGTATCTTCGAGTTACAGAGGGTCAAAGTTGATGAAATCATGTTTTTTTGCTTTTTCTGGCTACTTTCATTAATTTGATATATGTTTTAAGAAAGTTATAAGTCATTTAAGTCTTAAAATCAAGTTTTAGAAAAGTTCGATCATCCGGATCATAACCAAAAAATTCATGAAGATACCTTATTTCAATTCAAAAAAGACTGCGAAAGACCCAGAAGGTCAGAGGCCTTGGTTTCTCTGTAAAATTCATTCATTCATATATGAAAAAAATTTAGTTTTATTGCTATATCGAAGCATTTCACTAACCTTATCATTTTTTAATGATTGAAATTATTATAAAAAAATTTACGTAATTGATAAAATTGGTTAAATTCTTCGATATAGCAAAAAAACTAAATTTTTTTCATATATGAACGGATATAATGATTTATTACAGAGAAACCAAGGCCTCTGACATTCTGGGTCTTTCGCAGACTTTTTTGAATTGAAATAAGGTATCTTCATGAATTTCTTGGTTATGATCCGGATGATCGAACTTTCATAAAACTTGATTTTAAAGCTTAAATGACCTATAACTTTTTTAAAACATATATATACGACATCAAAACTATTTTCTTTTAAAGTTTAGAAAATTTGCAGAAAAAAATGTTATATATCTCTATAGTGAAAAATGCTTCCCTGAGCCTCTATAAATTAATGAAAGTAGCCAGAAAAAGCAAAAAAACATGATTTCATCAACTTTGACCCTCTGTAACTCGAAGATACTTGATGCAAAAAATCTGAAAAAATTCAGGGCTACTCGTGTGCCTCTTAGGAACATTTTAAAAATTTTTTTCGATAGGGTCAAAAAATCGACCGCTCGATTTTTCAGAGAACCACCCATATATATATATATATATATATATATATATATATATATATATATATATTGTCACGTACGCGCAAAAGCTCAGGTGACCAGCCAGCCTGATAACCGGAGCCGGCCCGATAGCCGGAGCTGCCGCTGCACCAGACGCAGCGTCAGCAGAGAACAGGCCGGCCGAGAGCTTCCCACGGCCAAGAAGTGCAAGCTTGCACCTTGGCCGTGTGACTGCGAGTCTTCGAGCTGCAGCTCGGAGACGACGCAGGCAGACCACCGGCGACCGCGAATAGGGGGAGAGCTTCTCTCTCTATCAGCTCAATAAAGCCTAATCTCAACGCACACCTGTCTCGTGTCCATCGCGCCTCCTATCTACGCGTCTGTTACAGCTTTTGGCATCCCTTCAGGTTCCCGAAACGCGACGCGACGACAGTGTACGTGTGTCGTATCTCGGCAAATTCGGCAACTCGTGCGCGTGCGTGTGATTGTGGAAGTGTCCCTGGGACATAAAAAAAAGACAGAAAAAACTCTAGTGTGGTGCAAAACCGTCGCAATCGATCGACTCCATCGACCTCGAAGGGACATAGCAAATCTTTCCCGCACATCCGGAGGATCTGACCAGCATCTTCGCCTGTCGACACGCAGCTACGTGCAGCCAGACCAAGGTCGCTACACAGCTCCCGAAAAAAACTACGAAGAGCCAACAGCCACGCTGCTGCACCACTTCGCCATCACACGACCACCTCCGAAAGGCCAGCGAATTTTTTTTCTGGGACTAAAGGTCTGCGAGTACACTCTCGCAGCACCACGTCACACAACGCACATTACCGACTTTGCCAATCGCCCAGGTCGCCGAGGCTCGAAGCTACTGCTCGAGCTCAAATTATACAAGCAGCGCACATTGGTGCGCTCGCAACCCAGCACAGCTGTCGGAATTCTTGGTGCTCCTTCCCGCAAACGCCGACGAGCTTTGCGTCGAAGCATATACAGGAGCACCCACACCGTCGCATCAAACCGTCGAACGTCGATTATCCGAGAGCCAGGGTCACCAGCACAGCCAGCATCCCCCATCGCCTTCAACATCAACACCGCCCCTAGCAGTCAACACCAGCGTCAGAACACGTCGCAACCAGATGCATTCCCGAGCCGTCATCTTACTGTAATTCCGCCTTTAAATTTTGTGCAGTTCGGCTGGTTATTCGCTTTCCCCCCTCGTCACGCGTAAATTTGTTATCGCGAGAGCACCGCGCATATATGGTTTGCATCCGAGAGTCGACTGCCCCGAAGCATGACCAAGACAAAGTTGGCAAAGGCCATGTTCGTACTAAATTTAAAATCTCGCACCGGGCACTCGGAGAGCGAAGCTGACGGCGGCAAAAGCGACCCGGAGACGCGAAAACGCATAAAGAAAGTGTGCGCGGTCTACAAATCGTTCGGACGGCTATCTCCGGAATCGCAGAAGCTGATGCGCAGATCGCTACAGCTCAATCCTTCCAGCAGCGGCTTTGCGGGGTTTCGGCAGCGCGAAGAAGGCGCTGCGCACGTGTCAGAGTTTCTCGACTCACCACCTTATCCGAAGGGCGACGCGTCCTATGACGAAGGCGACAGCCACGCGACATTCGTAATCCCGCCCAAAGATAACCCCCAAAGAGACACCCGAGAGCTCAGGAGCTATCAGCAGATTCATCCACGGCCCAGAATCCCAGATCGATGGGCTGATGCCGAGCACGGCGGCGGATACGGGCAATGTCTCGGACATTTGGGCCGCAATCGGCAGCCCAATGACGAAACCGGCGCGCGTCCAAATAAACGACAGGTGCATGGCGGGAGTGTCCAATCTGCTCGAGATCAAGCAGATCGTGAACGTCGATGTGTCGCGCGACGTATACGTATCAGGGAGTGACTCCGGTGCGGGAGGGTTTCCTAAGGTAACCGGCGCGCCGCAAGCGACCCTCCCTAGCCTAGGGGAATCAAGAACCCCCACCTCCAATGACGACGCAAGCCTGTCGGCACCACCCCAGCCTACCTCCCGCGAATGGGAGGCGGAAAGAGTACGCCAGGTGCTCCGCAAATATCTCGCGGAGAAAGACGCGGCAGCCTCGGAGACCGCGGCCATCCTACAGCAAGGCAGGCCTGTGAATGCTGGAGTCGGAAAAGGATGCAGCCAGACAGCTTTTTGTCACGCCGCCGACGGCCACGGGCGCGGGCTCACCCCGGTACGGACTGGCTAGCCACGAGCTCCGCCAGGGAAGGCTTCACGGGCACTCCCCAATCTCGCGCCACACCGGCCGTCGCGAGCCCCGCACCCGGGCCAGGAGCACCAACCAGCCCATGGGAGAGCCATCGGCGCACACCCCCAGCTGACGACCCCAACAGCAGCCCCTCCAGTGAATCCGAAACGGGGGCAGGGAGCAACAGGCCCAGTCCGACGGGACAAACGATCGCTTTCCCCCTCAGCGCACGGGTCCCGAACACGGCAGCCAGATAGGCCAACGGGCCGAAGGAAACGCCAGCGGGCCGAAGGAAACACCAGCGGGCCGATACCACGACCGCGTCGCGAAAATCAGCCCGGCTTCACGCGGGTGAGCCTGCCAAGCCTGGCGCACTACAGCCAGAGTGACCGCGGCACAGCAGCTATTATACAGCAGGAGGCGAGAGGACCAGCGACGGGTTCGGGTCGGACTACAGCACGCAATACCGACGCCAGCGCAACCCCGACGACCATCAGCGCAGACGCGACGGATGGTCGGATAGCGATGGCGACAGACGTGGCTACACATCGGCCGGACGTAACGGTGGGCGCGACGAGCCGTGAGACCCCTATCAAGAGCGACGCGGCAGCATCGATCCCAACGAGCATCGCAGGCCGGTCTCGCGAGTCGAGACAGGGGACGACCGTCGCGACAACGCACTGAGGAGACGGGAGCACGGCTCCCGCGGCGCGTCACCCCAGCCGCCAATGATCCTCCCCCTAGTCCACCGCCACCCCAACATCCGGCTATGCCACCCTCCAACGAGCAGCCTCCACAGCCCCCAGGCGTACCCCCACCTGCTCCACCGATACCCCAGCCACCGAGCCTGCACGAGAGTCCAGGAGGTGGTAGCCTCATGTCAGTTGCAAGCATAGACCCCAAACGCTATGCTCACTTCAACCAAACGTTATCGATGATCCCGAACTTCGACGGGAATGTCGATACGTTGACCATATTTACAACTGCCGTCAGAGAGGTCCTGTACTCATTCGGGCCAGAGTTTAAGCGCTTCCTGTTACGTCAGATCGCCAACAAGTTAACGGGCCAACAAGTCTGCGGCCCAGCGGTGCGCCTGCTGGTTCTGCGCGCCGCGCGCGGCCGCGTGTGGTAGTCGGCGGCGCTCCCACTCCTAGCGCGCTCTCTCGCAGCTCGGCGGCCGTGAAGTCACAGCGGTGACTCGGCCGGCTGCTATCCTCCCGCGTTCTTCCTCTTCGCCTCTCCTACGACGCGGCTCGTGCCGGTGCCTGGCTGTGGCTCAGCTGTGTTCTCTCCTGTAAACACCCGTTGCAATTAGAGCATATTCCTCTGCTCGGTTCCGGGTATCTGCAGGAGAGTCACTCAGCTACTACGACGGATTCTCCGTCGCAATATATGCTTCTCAAGTAGATCATTTTTTGAAAGCATATATATAGCACACTATATTTTATAAAACAATTTGGACTAACTAACAAAAAAGGAGAAGAAAAGAGCTTTAATTTGACATGTTAAAATGGCAAAACTATTGGTTCAATCGCTAACCATGCAGTTTAAAAAAAAAAGTAAAACGATTATTTTAATACGATTTTTCGTTTTAGGTACTCGACAAAATCCATAGATTTTTCTGTTTCTTGAAATTATTCTCAATTTGGATCCAGTCGAGCGTTTTCAAAGTTTAATAGCTTGAATTAAAGCTCTTTGGTTCTACTTTCATATTAAGGGGTTATGACAGAGTTAAAACCTGAAAAAAAAAGAAAAATTGTTAGTGTTGTAAAAAATTAATAGATATATAGGTGCTCTAAAAACTATATTTTTGCTTTCAAATACAAGTATTATACATCACTTTTATGCATAAATAATATGCATAAAGTGAGTGTAACATTTGAAAACAATTAAAGGTATTTGCTTACCAAAAATCATGATTTTCATCACTTTTATTTACTTGCCGCATGTTTCTGATGGAACCGTACCATCATTCCTGTTGAATCAAAGTGCCAAATCTTCATTATGAGTCTGGTCTCAGACTAAGTGGAACAGATTCCTGAAAAACACAAAATTAATATAATTAATTAAACATATATTGACAATATTAATAATTATAGTGAATGTTACATATGTAAACATACGTAACATTCACTTTGAACTTAT
Source organism: Philotrypesis tridentata (assembly GCA_018906965.1). Classification (NCBI taxonomy): domain Eukaryota; kingdom Metazoa; phylum Arthropoda; class Insecta; order Hymenoptera; family Pteromalidae; genus Philotrypesis; species Philotrypesis tridentata. The sequence goes on along the minus strand of JACCIB010000198.1, from coordinate 180,187 downwards.
TTCTGCCAATTCTGCTCCACTCTGTTTGTGACCATACTCATAAAGAAGGTTTCCCACTTTGGTTCATCATGATAGATAGTACGGTTCCTTCAGAAAGCTGCGGCAAGTACACAAAAAGCATGAAAAAACTAAATTTGAGTAAAAGGCATTTAAAGTTTATAATGTAAATCATACAAATGAACTCAGCTATACTTACAGAAAATATCCGGCATACCTTGATTTGCTTTTGGTAATCAAATATACATACAATAAAGTATATTTGATGGTACGCGCTTGTCATGCTATGTGATAATAGCATTTAGAAGCTGAAAATAAAATAAAAATTATCGTTAGCTATTCATAATCAAGTTATGTTTATGAATTACAGTTACATACAATACTGACCATTATTAAATACACTTCAAGTTCTTAAAAAGTATGCAAAATAATACTTCAGGCAGTCAATATAAGCTCCCATTTTGCTGGCTTGCACCCGTATACCTAAAAGCAAAAATAAATCAACAAAGAAAAAGCTCATTATGAACACTGTTATTACTAATTAGTTTCAAATACTTATCTGAATAATTTTTCTACTCTGCAGAAGCTCTTGCACTTTTGCAACACCACTAAGGTTATAAGCATTACTACAGCAGCTAGCAGACTAACTGCACTGATCTAGTGTCTTGGATGAAAAACAGCTGTTTGGCTGCTTTCTGCTGCTTTACAGAAAATTCTACTATACCGATCAAACACAAATCTTCATTCTCGACCAGACGCTGTGAGGCACAACCTATTCGAGTGGCAAATTCAAATTTGTTGAATGCCTTTACTTTAACACATTGAGTTTAGTAACATAAAATCACACATAGAAAAATTAATTTTACAGATTTTATTTATTTTACGGAAATAAATTCATAACTGTTGAGAAAAAAACAGTTTGTAAAACGGTTTTTAAGTCATATTTTCAGTAAGATTTCTCATGAAATTACTCTGTAAAAAGTGGGCTAGAACAATCCTTTCCACAAGTTTGGCCTAATTAAAATATTTAAAAATCACGATTTTTCAAAAATTTACTTGAAACAGATTTGTTAGTTTTTTGTTGATATCTTCGAGGAAAATTTTTTTAGCCAAAAACGGCTTTCAGGACCATATTCTACAGACTATTAACTATGAAAAAAGTGAATAAAAAAAAATGGGTATTTTCAAAATTTTAACACTGTCATAACCCCTTAATTCATCAGATTTCAAATTTTATTGTGCGATGATCTATATATATGCTTCTCAAGTTGATCGTTTTTTACTGATTTTGAGAAGCATATATATAGCCTATCGTATGAGAAACTTCAGTTTCAGATTAATTAGTAAAAAAGTAGAAAGTAAGAGCTTTATTTTAAGCTATTAAAGCTTGAAATCGGTCCGTTGGATCAGAAGTTACAAGGTTCTGAAAAAAGTAAAATTTAGATTATTTACATGAAATTACTCGATTTTGGCCGAAACAGAGATTTTTCCCTTTATTTAAATGCTTCAACCTTTCATTCAGTTGTGCGTTTCCAACATTTAATAGCTCAAATTGAAGCTCTTTTCTTCTCCTTTTTTGTTAGTTAGTCCAAATTTTTTAATAAAATATAGTGTGCTGTATATATACTTTCAAAAAATGATCTACTTGAGAAGCATATATATAGCACTTATTTTCCCGGATCACGCAACCCCGTAGATCCCGAGTCTCGGCCGAGGCCTGAAGCCTGTTCAAGGCTGCCACAGCGCGTCAAGACGCCCCTTACATAAAAAATAGACGCGAGGCAGAGCATAGAGAGACACGAGAGGGAGGAGGAGAGCACACGCACCAACCCCAGGGAGGGAGGAGGACGACGACGCGCCAACCGGTCATTACTGTGGCCCCGCGGACCAACCGCACGCGTGGGTCATCACCGTGGTCGCGCACTGAACCACGTTCTTTTCGCCCCACCCCCTGTCCGCCCGCGTGCACCTTCTGCTGCCATGTCACAATATATAGCACACTACATTAAAAATTTTGAATCTAGACTTATTGTCAGAAAAGTACAAGGAAAGAGCTTTAATTTGACGTATTAAGCGTTGCAAACTGATGCTTGGATCAAAAGTTAGAAGGGTTTTAAGAAAAAAACGTAAAATTGGCTATTTTCGTAAGCGCCCGAAACAGAGTTCGTTGTCTTTAAATGTGCATATCTTTCGATCAGTGCTTCTGATCCAGACAATTTAGTATGCAAATTAAAGGTCTTTTAGTGTACATTAAGTCTATGCATATGAAAAAATTCTAAAAAATTATAATACTATAGATAATGCGCGTTATTTTATTTTTAGAGCAAAAATCACGGTCATTTTTTTTTCGCCTGTAGCTCTTTGTTGGCATAGGGTTTTGACTAAGCACATACCGGTTTATTGTTCGGAGTGAGCTGACAAACAAAACTAGCATAGCCTGATAGGTGTGTCCTCAAAAATAAAAAAGTACGATTTTTGGACCGACTTGTGTGCCACTTTCTGGTGAATTTTCACAAACATAAAAGCGAGAATCCAATAAATATATTAATTTTTACAAGTAATATATTTAATTTATTTACCTTAACGTTATTAACTATTAAGGATAAGCATAATGAATGATTAAATGCAAAAAATGTTGTTTAAAAATATTGATATCATGAAATATCAATAATAATAAAGAAATTCATGAATTTAAATAATTAGCAAGTTAATAGTTAAATTTGTCTCGATTTGCTACATCGTTTTAAAAAAAAATCATCTCGATCGGTGCTTCCATTGCCGAGATATTGAAAATTTTTCCGCGCGAGCGGATTTGAAGCGTATGAAAACACTTTCGTGACGGCTCCCCCCACCACCGCGCCACCCGTCGCTGCATCGAAATTCATGTGCGCTATATATCTTCTGAACAATTATTTATATGCTTACTGTAATACATATTCTTACAAAGTAGATCCATTCAGGTACCTGTCAGTCTTTGTAGAATTCCTCTACATTGTTTAGTTTAGCTGTAAATGTTGATAAATTTTGATTGTTATCTCTGGATCTACTAAACATATTTAAATGATATGCGACTCTATCACTCGAAAGTATAGTATAAGGCTTACTGCGTAGTTCACTCTGACAGCTGAGACGAAACGCCAACAGAGAGAAATTTATATTTCTCTCTTTTATATTTTTTTTTGATGCCTGCCTGCATACAGATCTCCAGTGTGAGAATATGCAGTGCAGAGCCTGTATTCTAAAATCAATTTTACTCGAGTAGAGCGATAGAGTCATTTTATTCTATAAACATATTTAATTTTCCGACCCCTCAAATTAACCGTCATTAAAAGCTATTTTCAATCAAAAAAAAAATGTCTTCGATCGATCAATATTTAGGGTAACTATCCATTAATTAATTAAAGCCAACATTTTCAAAAAATTCTAAATCTATTGCAAAACTGGAAAAAATTTTTTTTGATTTCTTTCGAATGCTATAATGGCCAAAAGTATGTAAAAAATTCAGCCAGTGTTTGGGATCATTTTCAATAAAATTAGGGGCCATCAAAGATTATCTGCTTAGCTTAGTTAATTAATTGTTATTTACTAAACGATTTGTTGTTCAGCGACCGGACTTTCGGGTACTTCATCACAACAGAGTTAGCTACTGAATTCAACATTCTAGTTAAGAATTATTCACATTTATGTTTACCTTACGGGCATTTAACAATACCATTCGTTTTTCACTGTTTTTGGTTATTTAACAAAGTAAAAGTGGACATTTTTTGGTAAGCGACAGATTGAGTGTACAGAAAATTTAAAAGAAAACAAAATACAATGAGCTATATTTTGCCGTAAGAGGCTTCTTTCTCGAAATAAAAAGACTTTTCCGTACAAAAGTCAGTATTTTTTCAGTTATTGTTTATTAAAAATTTTTCCACAGGTTTTTTGCACGTAGCAGCTAGATATTTATGTTCTACATATAGTTTTACACCAATTTAAAAAATAAACCGGACTCCTCCAAGCAACATCCACACCAATTGCTAGTGCCACTGGACTAAGATGAGGGCAGTTGCTCAAGGAATCTGCGAATCGGTCAAAGACTACGGATTCCGGATCGAGGCGCTGTATAACCGTCTGATCACCATCATCAACTCGGCACCAAATCTAACCGAGTCTGACCGCGCATCCCGGAGGCGGCAGGCAGACGTGGACGCGCTCGACCAATTTATGTATGGTCTTCGCGCCCCGCTAGACCACCTGGTCCGCTGCACTCACCCCGCCAGACTGGGAGAAGCGTTCAACGCCGCAAAAGCCCACGAGGCCAAACTCGGTGCGAGGCTGGATCCCACCTCTCCAACCTCAGAGGTCAAACCGATAGCCCAGGTTCGGCTAGCCGTCGCAGGCGCTCGTCGATCCTGGAGCTCGCTGACCTCGAGAAATGTAACGAAGAAGAAATCGCCCTGGTAAGGGACGTGATAGACGAGTTCGCAGGTGTCTTCGGGCTGAACGGAGAGCCATTGCCGGCTACGCACCTGCTAAAGCACGAAATTGTCCTAAAGTCCAGCAAGCCTTTACGTACTGGCCGCTACCGGTTCCAACCGGCAATAAAGGAGCACATGGCCAGAGAGCTGGCTAAGCTCCAGGAGCAAGAGATAGTCGAACTCTCCAGCTCCAGTTACTCCTCAGCGCTTTGGATAGTCCCCAAGAAGCCGGACGCTCAAGGAAACAAGCGATTCCGCCTTGTGACTGACTTCCGCGTATTAAACGAGGAGACAGAGGGAAGCTGCCATCCCTTGCCGTTTACCAGCGATATACTTGAAAACCTGGCGGCAGCCAATTACATTCCCGTCATGGACTTGAAGCAGGGATACCACCAGATTGAAATGGATCCCAAGTCCAAGCACCTGACGGCCTTTTACGCGCCGGATGCGAAATCCGGCAACCAGCTCCTCCAATTTAAACGTCTAGCCATGGGCCTCAAGGAAGCAACGCTGACCTTTACCAGAGCCATGGACCTGGCCATGAGGGGCCTACAGGGCGAGGAGGTAGAGATGTACCTGGACGATCTGATGGTCTTCAGTGAGACCCTCGAACAGCACAGCGATCGCCTCCGCCATGTACTGCAGAGGCTCGTGGACGTTAACATGACCGTCGAGCCGAAGAAGTGCCAATTCTTGAAACGCGAGGCAGACTCGGCCAAAACTAGCGTGATGGCAAACTACCCAATTATTATTATTCAATTATTACCCCCGCTGTATAAAGGACTTCGCGAAGATCGCGAGGCCCCTATACGAAGTGGCGCAGCCAGAAGGAAAGTTCACCTGGGGCGAGGAGCAGCAGAGCGCGTTCGAGACCCTTCGCCTGCGTTTGGCGAACCCACCGGTGCTCAAGGCCCCGGATATGGACCAGCCCTTTATCGTCACGGTCGACAGTTCCGATTTCGCACTTGGGTGTATCCTGAGTCAGGGCAAGCTGGGTGCCGATCAACCATGTGCCTTCGCTTCGTGCTGCCTTAAGGGTAGCGAGCTGAGGTATCCGACATATGACAAGGAGCTGCTTGCCATGGTATACGCCAAGGAGCAATTCCGGTGCTACCTGTACGGCTGCAAATTCACCTTCATTACGGACCATGAGGCATTGAAGCACTTCCACAAGACAAAGAAACCCGATCTTCGCTTCAACCGCTTGAAGGCAGCATTAATTGGGTACGATTTCGACATCGTGTACCGTCCAGGGGCGAAGAACGCTAACGCCGACGCGCTGTCCCGCAACCCGACTAGGTGAACCCCGAGTTACCAAGGGAGAAGCTGTATCAGCTGGCAGATGAGCAGGTCGATGAGAGTCCGGACGAGGAAGCCGGCGCACCATCGGGGCGCGTGTTCCGGTTTCGAGCAGTGAAACGATTGCGCAAGAAAAAGCGGCTGACGTCGTCAATAATGGGTTCAACCTCTGCAGGACGTCACAAGACGTGATAGACTCCAGGGAGTCTGTGAGCGTACGGTGGTTGACCAGGCAAGCCGGCAAAGTCGGCGTGTACACGCTTGATTTCCCCGATTCGGTCTCGTTCCAGAGCATCCTCACGAACGTGACTCTGACCGCGATCGGGACGTCCAAGTGAAGACTTAGCGACAGCGGGCGAAACCGCATTGCGGAGATCCTGCAGGAAGGAAGGCTCCTCCAAAAAGAAGCTCGTCGTAAAGGTAAGCAGGCGGACGCATGGCAGCAGGAAAGGGCTGTATATCGAAGTAGCGGAAAACAATAACGCTCCCGAGAAGCCCATCGCGACCACCCCGATCGCGGCCGCTCCCCCAATCCCCGCGTCAGGCACATCGCCAGGGTGTGGCGGCAGCACTTTGCAGTCACCAAATCACCCACAGCGAGCCAGAATCCAGGTGGCACCCCGGAAAGCGAAATACCAACCCATCATTATTTACAGGGCCATCCTGACGAGCCACATAGCCTCGCCAGCTGCGCAAGAAGCCCAAATCCCGAGGCGGATGATCCATCACCTGGACGGGAAGCTAGGCCTGATCACCGAAAAGATTGCCCCACTGGCGTCGTCCAACGCTGACTGGAAAATCGTCCAGCGGATGGACCTCCGTTCTTTGAAGCCGCGGCCTGGATCGAAGCCAGCGTCGATCGAATAATCGGCGCGTGCGGCTGGAACTGCGAAAATGACACCATAGCATTAGAGGCAAGGGCGGCGGCCAGGCAGGCTGAGCGAGTTAAGGACCTGCTTTTGTTAAACGAGCACCTGATCGATAACGCAAAAGACGATAAGCGCCGCGTCTGCCGCTGGTCCGCCATCGTTCCGTTCGGGGGCCCGATCCAGAAATTCCTGTACGGCACCCTGACCGAGGACGACGCCAACGAAATACAGCGATCGATCCAATCCATAGCAGGGGACACACGCAAAACCGCAGCACTCCTAGCCGACCAGACCCAAGTCATCGAACGCGAGTTGTCGCGATTAAACTCGAGATTGGAACGCCCTGACCTAGCTACCCAAGTCCTAGTCAACAAGACCGCCTCTAACGACAAAAAAATCGCTATCCTAAATGCCCTCGTCAGCGCGAGTCTCAGCATCGAGCAGCTGAGGGCCGACACGGACACCCTTGAACACGCGATTCTATTCGCCAAAAACGGCGCGATCCACCCGCGTATGATCTGGCCCGACGCGTTCTTAGAGGCAATGACAAAGGTCAACAACTCAACACCCAATAGTTCCCTATCCCTCAGGACAAGGTGTCAATCATGTCGATACTTGTCATCTCTAAGATCGACGTTCTCTACGTCGACGAATGCCTGGTGTACCGGATTAATATACCCCTGCTCGGGTTGCAGGACTACAACCAATTCAAAGCCACCCCAGTCCCAACGACCCAAAATATCCTCGGCACACGAGACATGGCGGCCTATATCTGGCCAGAACATATTTACTTCGCAGTGAGTAGTTCTAACAGGACTTACATGCCGATCGCCACCGAAGTCCTCCCAAAACTGCGGAAAATGGAAGGGGGATTCATCGTCGTCAACCCAGAGCCGGCCCGGGAGATAGGTAACGATTCCTCCTGCGAGATAATAATCGCCGCGGGAAAGGAGATCAGCGACTCTTCTTCATGCGACATTTGTCTAAAACAATTGAAGGGCACGTTCTGGCTGCGTCTACATAATGCCAACGCGTGGTTGTTCTCCATGAAGGGAACCGAGAAGATCCTCTTCTCCTGCATGCGCAAGGAAGAGTTAACCGACGACATCGCGGGAGTCGGCATTGTAGAACTCAGGCCGGGGTGCTCCGCTCACACATCGGACGCCCACCTATCGGCCTCGCACACGATAACTGCATTCCTCAACGAATCCAAGTTCGAGACGATGGAGCTCGATGCAGAAAGGATAATCCAAAGCCTCAACGAATCCGCAGGCGCCGAGGCGGAACTGCGCGAAACCATTCAGAAAAAGGCAATCAGCCGAACAGAAGCACGGCAGGGAATGAACCTCGACAGCCTGCGTACAGAGGTAGCCCTACATGAAATAGCGGAACGGGACAAGGATATCGCAATCCGCAGAGCCACGTCCTTCGAGCTCCACAAGCTGAGCAGCGCGTCCGCCACCTTCGGCTACTCAGCGTCGGCCACGATCGTGATAATAGGGACGGCAATGTGCCTCTGTTATCACAGACACCGCGGCGGCCCTCTCCACCGCATGCTAAGGCAACAAGAGCAACTCATGGCCCTCGAGCAGGTTGAGCGGCTGCAGAGCCGCAAGCGCGCCACGCGCGAAGAACGGATATAACAAAGAAAACACGATTTTTCAAATTTAAGTTTTCCTCCGCTTCATTATTTCTTTCTATACACAGCGGTCCCCGCAGATCTATGCGCCACGTCCATAGAGGAGGAAGCGCGCCGGCTGCATATTCTTCGGGCATCTACACGGGAGGCTACACTGGAAAGAATCCCCCGGCATATGCTGCCCGATGTCGTAGTGGACAAAGCCCCGCTGCGAGGCAGAGTCGCAGCCAGGGGCTGTACCGCGGTACAGTACAAGACGAACGACCTGTAAGCCGACAAAACATTATGGATACCGCATCGAGCGATTACTCAAAAAAAAAGAGGAGAAACACGCGTCAAGCGAAAATACTCACAGCGCCGCGCGGGGACGTCAGCTCGTGCACGTAGCTCTCCACGCCGAGCGGATGCTCCACCACCGGGCTACCCCACCAGCTCCACATCCCCGGAGACACACGCACACAGCGATATCCTAGCTGCAAACAGGGAAACAAGAATGCATACCTTGGCACAATCCGAGCAAAAATTCTCGCTATTATCATCAAAAAGCGGTACTTACACGACCATGGACATCACAAATCACGGGAACACGCGTGATCCGTGCACCGTCGATGGCCCACATCTGGTTTCCATACGGCGGGGCGCCCCAGCGCTTCACGAGCGGCTGACGAGTCAGCGGGCGCGCCGCTGCGTGGTAACCAAACATCCAGCCACGGCTGGGCTAGTCAGCAGGCGCATCCTGCAAAAATAAAACAAAAAAGGCACCATCAGGCCCCGCCATAGCACTCGGGCACTCACGAAAAGCCTCGTATACTTACATCGCGACACTGGGGGCACATGATGTTTTCCCACTGGCACGTGGAAGTCAGGGTGAATCCCGCACCGACCCCGGCGGCATGCAGGTATGCCCCGAACTCGGGCGCGCACAGCTCAACGGCGTCCGGGGCATCCCATGGCCTGCAACAAAAATGAACACTAAGCGAATCAAGAACACTCCACTTGCACTGCACACGCGTTTACTTACGGGTACTCGCTCGAGTAGAACGACGTCATTTCAACTGTAGAAAACGGGCTCTGCAAACACGTCCACACGGCTGAACGGTCAATCACGCACTGGCACACTGCTCCGCGCGTCGCACTCTCGAGCCCCCCCCCCCCCCCCGGAATGCGTATATCGCCCCGAAGTATAAACTTCAACTCCGGAAGCGGCACGTACAGGCTCGGGCAACGAGGTTTTACGACGGCCGGCAACTTCAGCCGTCATAAAACCTCCGAACACAGAAACTCGCAGATACTCGAAGCCCACTCGACTGCACGCACGCGGCTACACTTACTAAACCGGCGCGCATCGTCACGCGTATACCGGGCGGGAAAATGCAAACAGGCGCAACGCGTGCACACAACGCGCCCATAGCAGGAAGCACAGAGGCGCGCAAGCGAAAAACCAGCCGAGCTGCTCCAGGCGGATGATGCGGCGCTTATCGGCAACACCGCGCAAAGCAACACTTAGGCTTCAAGGCCATGCGTGACTATAACCCGCTCCGCCGGCCGTCGGAATGCGCATATCACCCCGGTATATAAACACCGGGGCTGAGGAAGATAAGCCGCGCCGACGGAGCGTCTCAGCGTGGCAAGTGTGCGCATGACTAAGCCCTGGCCTAGCCGGTAATGGATTAATAACGACATTGTCAATTGCTGCAAAAGTAAGTAGTAGTCCGCGTATATCAAGCTAATGAGATACTATTATTATTTACAATATCGCCTTATCATATTAGCCAATTTTTATTCTACAATATACAACTGTAACAATCGGTAACTTTTCGTTATACCGATAATTTTTAAACTCAATCATATCATTACCAGGCTATGGAAGTCTAATTTTACAATTATTTAATGTTTTACAATATTTTTCATGCTCTGTCAAATTCTCTTCTTTATAAAAGTAATTTAAACATCTATCACATACGTAAAGTTTTTTTTCCTTTTATTTAAATTACTATTAATTAGACGTAAAAGATATTTAATGTATACATAGTGTGATTTAGTAATCAATTCATCATGATCACCTATATCTTGTCTCGTTAGTAAAAGAAGATTCACATGATTACTCTTTTTACAGGCTGTTAAATAGAGAGGAATGGAAATTTTGTTATCTTATCCAACAACATTTATCGAGATCAAGCTATTTTGCTTCTCAAACTTTGCTATATTCTTTAATGAAACAGAAAATTCAATATCATTCAAATTTAACTTATTTTTATACTTGAAGTAATTACTTAATCTGTTAGGAGGAAATTGACCTTGTACAGGATATAAGGCCGACAAAATTGCCCATATAAAACACTTATTATCAGTATTTTTAACGTTGATACATGTTTTCTTTCTTTCAATATATTTGGCAAGGGTATGTAGGAACTGCCACTACGCATTGGATTAAATTTGTTAATATTTAACTGTAAGTTTTCTATAGACTGTAGACTCCAACCAGAGTCACGCTCTTGAAATTCTTCAATTTGCGTGAGTAATGGTTGAGTGACATTGTCCTCAAGCCATTTATCTAACGGTGATCCATATAAAATATCATGATTTTCAGTATTGAAGTATTTTGATTCAATACACTCTTCTTCATCATCATTCTTAACACATGCTTTTGTAAATTTACATGATAAAACTGTATTTACCTTTAATGCTTGAGTATTTGTACGTAGTATATTTTTTATTTTTCGTGAAAATCAAATAGCCGCATCTTCTAAGAATTTTACAAGATCTCTATGAGTTAAATTTGAAATAACGGCAGTTTTCATACGGTTTTTAAATGCACTGTTTAAATCAATCCAACGCACCAGGTCAGTGACTGTATCTTTTTTCTTTGCTTCTTGTACTCCACCACCACTTATTCCTAAAACCTTAACGTTTAATCTTGCTCTCATGCATTCGGTTTTTGCAATAGTGCATAAAATACGTTGTTTCTGCTGCACTGATAACTTTTCCGTTTTGAGGACTTTGTTGAAAGTCTTTATTGACTCTGAAAAATGATTTTTCCATCGCAGTATTATAATTGAACCAGAAATAGAAAACAGTAATTTTTCAGCCTCTTCAACTGTTTTGAGCATTCTTCTGCAATATCCGACATGATTCTAGGAAACAATATAATCGATATTTCTATATTAAAATAATGAGTTATAATTCTTTTGTTGTTATTATCGATCTCTCCGAGGCAATGGTTTAGAAAGGGTTTAAAAAAATTAAAACTCCTTTCTTTTAAGAAACGACGTTTCGGCGATCATTGTCGCCCTCATCAGGAAACTGTCAAAAAATTCCTTATTACAGTAAACATACAGACTTTAAAATGAACAGAGTATTACATAGAAAAGGCGATATTTTTGAAACTTACATATTGGAGCACATTTGATTTGTGTACATCTCGATCATCCTTTCCCCCGGCTAGTTAACAGCGGGGGAAGAGAGAGACCGAGTGACACAGCTATGTATATAGTAGTATATATGCTCATTTTTCCTACGCACACACATTTATTCTCTTACATGTGCACGAAGGATAAAACAGTGATCCTGTGCTCGAAAGAGAGAGAGAGAGAGAGAGAGAGAGAGAGAGAGAGAGAGAGAGAGAGAGAGAGAGAGAGAGAGATTTAGAGGGGCGCAAGACGCGCTCTGCATGAATAGTGCGCGACGGGTAAAATAGGAAACTGTTAGTGTTCCTGTAGTTCTAGGAGAGAGATGCAGAGAAACTGAAGTACAATATGCGCTTTGCAGGTATAGCGCGCAACGGGTAAAAGAGCGGTCCTATGTCTGCGGTGGTAAGCGTGAAAGGAGAGGATGCAATGTATCAGAATACACTTTTCCGTTGCGAGCTTGGTACGCAGGTACGCAAAATATTCTTTTTCCCTCCTATCTCTCTCCTTGGGAAACTCTGTCCAACTATGAAGAGTTGTAAATTTTATAGAACTGCCAAAACAAATGAGGTGCCGAAAGCTCAGTCTTCGAGTGTCGTCAAAATAGACAAGACCTGACGTTTTTTCGAGTTTGGCGTAGAAAAATTTCAACATGTTCACACTAAAGACGTAAGTTAAAATTATTTAAATTATGTATTCAAATATTAAATAAAACTAATGAATATATAATTACAGATAATTGATGCAGCAATTATTAAAGCCATAGTTGCACATATTAGCATGTTGAAAAATCCCGAGCTATTCAATACAATACGTTGGACTGGCGAGTACGCTCCGGCCGACGAGGTACAATTCGAAGACTATTTGAATACCCCAACTGCTGAACCTCAACGCAACGAAGATTACGAGGCGCCATCGCCAATTTATTGGGCGCCTCTTGAGGAAAGTGATATGGAGGATTCTGATTGTACTGAGGCTCCTGACGATATCGATTTAACGAAGGAGGAGGAGGATCGGGAGCCTGAAATCATTGACTTGATGATTGAGGAGGAGGATCAGGAGTTTGAAATCATTGATTTGATGATTGAGGAGGATGAGGATAAAGTGTGTCTTAACAAATATTAAAAGAATAATTTTTTTAGTTATATATGAAAATTGTGTTTGTGTGTTATTATTAGATTTATATACTGTAACGGCACGATTATCGTTCTCCAAAATAATCGGTCGTGTACAACCGTGGAATGAATCCACGTTTATTAATAAGTGTCTCGTTGTCGTCGGGCGTGCGAAGCACGGCTCGGCCGACTCGTGTGGCTCGTACGAGTGTACGAGGTCGCGAAGGCGGCAGGGGACGAGGTATCGAAATAATGAGATATTCGTGGATTAAAAAAGAACTAGTGAAAATACATTGTATTAAAAAGAATACACAGAGCTCGATCTTACGAGCGGTCGTGCAACACCGCACACTACGCGAGAGAGAGAGAGATGGGGCTCAATCGCCCGAATACCGAGAGTAATAGAGAGCTCGTACTTACAAGTTCGCACGTCGGTGCCGGGAGGTGGTCGCAGTCTCGTAGCTCTCGGACGCTGCAGTCGTCCTGGCCGACTCGAAGTGAAGTCTCACGCAGAGGGACGAACTCCGGGCGGTCGAATAGGACGAGATAGGTCGCAAGCGGGTGCCCGAAAGGGACACGAAAGTGTGTGGTAAAGAACCGGCGCGAAGGATCGGTGAGGATCGTTCGGACGCTACCGCAAGACTAAATAATTGTACGCGCGCGATACCGGAGGACGCTCCGGTCCTTGATACGGCGTTGTCATATTTTGGCAACGCGTGCTCTCTCTCTCTCTCTCTCTCTAAATATCGGCCTAATATAGGCACTCTCTCGCTCTCTCTGTCTTTCTCGTAGAGTAGTGTCCGCTGGTGGTCGCTAGAACAAGAAATGTATTAGTGCAAGTAATACGGCATACGCCCGGAGAGGCGATAACGTGCGTATCATATATGCGACCGTTATAACACCCCCCTCCAGACGCTGAGTACCCGTCCCGTCGTACCAGCTCGCGCTCACTACGCATTTCCCCATATAGCACCCAACACTCTGGGAATATTGCTGGAATGTTGCTTTGGTAAGTAAAGTAGGATCAATTATGTTGCGGGAAGGTTACGTAACCAGCTGGCCACGGTCAGGCAACATTGCTGCGAAGTCGAATGTCCGTTTTAATATTACATCAATTCGATCGGTATTCCATACCCATCCGTGGAAAGTAATATTACAGTAATATTGTAGTAAGCTTATTCAACATTCCCAGAACATTAATATATTATATACTTTTTATCGATTTTTTCGAAAAAATTTCTTCCCTATTGAAATAATACAGCAATGTTATGGTAACATTGCACAACGTTATCACAACATTACTGGAATATAATATCTTACAAAGGGATCAAAGAAAAATGGTTAAAAAATATTTCTCCGGTCGGGATTTGAACCCAACTCCTTTCGCTCAGTAAACTCGCTCGTTATCCACTGAGCTATTGTAAAAAAAATTTTGGCAGACTTATGCCTGACGAGGTAGAGAATCAGGAGGGGAACAAAAAGAACACAATGGGCTAGAATGGGGGGATAGGAAAAGAACATGTCAAGAAGGTAGGAAGTAAAGAATGACATGCCTATCTGCCAATACCCTACGCTGCCGCCTTTTGTGCTCGCGTTCTTCGCGGGGAAAGGGTTACGGTTTCCGTACGAGTTTTGTTTTTCGCACCTTTCGGTCGACCTCGCTTGGTCCTACTTTCGCCTACGCTCGCGGTTTGCGTCGGTATTATGTTTGTCAGCAGACTATCGCAGTCACGCGGATTACTAGTGTTCATCGGCGCTCCTTCTTTGTCTTCCGATCGTAGATCTTCTTTGGCATCTTCTTCCTCCCCAGATGCGGTTCGTTCGTCTTCTTGATCCGCAGGCGAATCGACGGCCGTTCTCTCTTGGGAAGCCTTGAGATTTTCCACATCTGTTGGACCCAGTACTTTACCATCCAAATATTTCAAAACATTGTCAATATACGGAAGAGGATAGGTGTTGACTTTGGATAACTTGCTCAGCTTCCTGAAGTCAATGCACATGCGACGTACGTCGCCCTTTCCCTTTCTAACCATTCGGGCTGGTCTAGACCAGTCACTATCCGTCGGCTCAAGAAGGTCGGCTGCTAGCTTAGCCGTGACTTGCGTATGCATCGTCTCTTCGAGTTTAGGAAGTACCTTGTAGTATTCTTGATTAATCGGACGGCATGGCTGAACCTCCAATTCAAATTCTACTAGGTTGTTGAAGCCGAGTGGTCCCGTGTACTTTGGTAACGGACGGTCGAGCAACTCTTCCGATGCAGCTTGTTGTGCATCGGTCAATTCTAGCAAACCAATCGATGCTAGGCTCGGTTGACCAGTTTCACTCACATCAGCTCCGTCCGTGCGAAGGACTTCAGTCGAATTTTCGACTGTTAATGTACGGTCGCGCGGGTTTAGTCTCGCGTCAAATTGTAACACAAAATCTGCGCCGAAATTACATCTTTCACAAAGATCGGGAACGATCAAGGCAGTTAGCGTACGAGTCTGTCCGCCAATCGTGAAAGGAAGTTCAACAGTTCCAGAAACCATGGAGGTGCTGCCGTCCGCCATACAGGCGACAATTCCATCACATGGTTGTACAGTAGCGTTGCAGGCGTTGGCCAACTGTACAGACATCGTGCCGATGCAAGTCTGGGTTGCTCCAGGATCGTAAAGGGCCCTGATCCGGAACTCTCCAACATAGACTTGCAGCCATCATCGCTGATCTGCCAGTATACCGTTGCTGCGCATTGCGCGGCAACAGTCGGTACTGCTGTAATAATATTTGAGGTCTGAAGTGTTAAGGGGTTAGTAGAGACCTCTTCTACTTTTCCCTTTTTGGCTTTTCCCTTACAATTGGGTATCGCCTGGTCTGGGGCTGGAGGTTGCACACGTCCGATGCCCATAGCTGTTCTTCGTTCGGCCGTGAGGGCTTTATACCGAAATTCTTTTAGGGTCTTCACCTCGTTTCTTCCGAAGATCAGTCTTAGTGCCGGAGCCATATTAGTATATAAGATGTCGAGCTTCTGTCCGATTGACGTGTCAGCTCGCATGCGGTCGAAGAGAGTGACCATGTTAACGTAATAGTCACTTACGGTCTCGTTAGGGCCTTGCGTTCTCTGGCATGCTTCTATCCATACTTTCGACCGCTCTATGTCGGGCATGCCGTATGTAAGCCTGGCTTCTCTGCAGAAGTCTTTCCAGGTTCTCCATTTCGGCCGTTCGACGCGAGCCCATTTCAAGGCTCCGCCGGATAGTAGCTGCGAGAGTCCATCTAATAACTCTTCATCTAACAGACGTGGACGGGCCAGTCTGAGCGCATCTTCAACATCTCTAATAAAATCTTCTATGTCTTCATTCGGATTACCAGCGAATTTCGCCTTTCATCTCCGAATTTTGTCTCCGATATCCATGACTTCCTCCGGAATCAGACGATTTAGTTGACTCGGCTGACCCCCTCCCCCCTCCCCAGACATATCTATCGTCCTAGCAGGGGTTGTATGCCCCTTGTGAATATCGCCATTCTGATGTCATCCGATGATTTGCTTGTGGCAGTTCTGCCGTCGGCTGAGCTTCCGCATTCATCGGTGGTGTGTGTTGCCTGTTGTTGTTCGACGTAGGGCCAGCTGTTGGGTTAATTTGTCGAAAATAGTTCGAATAATTACACGCCGGTCTTGAAGAACGGTGAAACAGCGTAGACTGAGCCCTATGTGGTAATGATTGACCGCACAAGTTTTGCAAAGGCACGGTTTCTGGCGTAAAATATCTCTTCGAGTATGTGTCGTTGAACTTGACGTGTCGGTTGGAGTTTGCCGATTCAGCATTCGGCTGTCGAGAGGCTTGATTTTCATTTGACAATAAATTCTCCAGTCGAGTGATCTCCTTAACGAGGCCTTCAATAAAATCGCCAGCTTGACTAATCGTCTGCTCGTGCTCTCGCACCGTCGCCTGAAGTTTTTGATTTTCTTCTAACATCTTCAAAAGCGTCTGTTCATGTACTTCTAGCGTCAGTTTCAAAGTTTTTTCTTGCGCTTTTAGCATCATTTTACATTGATTATAATCGTCCGCAATCGGTGTTGGTACGCCATAATTACAGCCGTTGATTGATGTGACAAATTTCATATTTCGTTCACTTCTGAATGTTCGCTCAGATTCTCTAATGCTAAACGCTCGGAATGATGCGAGCTGTGCTGGCTTTGGTCGTCCGAGTCTTGAACTTCATTGGCTGTAGACGGTATAAATTCGTAATTATTCATATACGAATTTCCGCACGATTGTCTGAGTGAATTTTTCTGCTCCATAACTTCGCTGTGGCTAGTCGATGGTAAATCAACCGGGTTACTTTTAACGTCTAAAATATTTAGTATCTCTGAGTAGTTGCTGCGTCGTAGAAAATTGCTGAGATCTGCCGGCACCGAATTGATGTACTCGTTCCGATTCGTCGTTCGTACTCTTCGCAATACCTTCTCATCTACCGGGACTATAGAGGATTTCAAATCTTCCGCGGTATATGCTCCTAAGAGACATTTACACAGTCGTAATCTATTATCATTGACAATACCGCTGTCTTTCAGATCGATTTTCGACAACGCCAGCGATAAATCAGACTTGGTTAATTTGTCTACAAATTGTACTAACCGGTTGGTAACCATACATTCGTGCGTTAATGACTCGGATGGCGACATGTTTACAGTCAAAAAATTATTCTCAATATACGAAAGAAATCACAAAAAATTTTGTACTTCACGTACGATTTATTACGTAGAGATGCTAAACACGGAAAAAAACGATTTTACCACTAATCGTTCAACAACGTAAATAACAACACGGGAAAAAAAAATACTGTAAATCGAAATTATTCGCACGCGAACTATCAAGTAATCGCAATAAATAAGTACGAAAATAATTTCAAGTTTACATAAAAAAATAATACAAGTTACAAATTACAAATAATAAGATAGTGTTACATAAGTAAATAATATTGTAAATAATATTACACGTAATCACTTGTACGGCTATAGTATTGAGAGAGTCAGTCGACAAATACTAAGAAATGTGCGTTCGAAATACACAGTGAGAATCGCGCGGCCGTAGTATTAGGCGTACGTTTTTAATGCTCACTGTTTCTCTCAATCTACAGGCGAAAATTCCTATACTTGCCCGGGCGAGCGACACTATCAAGTCGAGCTATGGCTCGGCGTTCGCGACATAAACATAAGTATTGTATGCAGTGGAAGTGTCTTCACCGCTCGGCCGATCGGCCTTCGCTTGCCTATAGACGGGCTACCTGAACGCGTCGAACGAAAATCGCACAAACAAATTTTCGAGTAACGGTATTCGAGGGCTATTTGTCTGTTGTACGCTAATACACTAATGTTCGTGTGCGTGAGAGCGACGCGTGTCACGAGTTCTCGCTCGGCGCTCGAATGTAAACAAACACGTCAATGTCTTGCGACGAGCTCTCGTCGACTTTATGTTCGACTACGAAAAATATTTCAATACGGTTGCTCGTTCGAGAATCAAATTATTATACGAATAATTTTTCTCGACCGCGTAATTAATGCAACAACGAGAACAATATGAGTATTGCGGAGCTTACGCGCGGTGCAAATTTTACGAAATGATATGAGGGAAAAGAAGAAAATATTTTCACGAATTTTCAATTATTAGTTAAGCCACAAAAACGTTAGGGCGCCATTTGTAACGGCACGATTATCGTTCTCCAAAATAATAGGTCGTGTACAACCGTGGAATGAATCCACGTTTATTAATAAGTGTCTCGTTGTCGTCGGGCGTGCGAAGCACGGCTCGGCCGACTCGCGTGGCTCGTACGAGTGTACGAGGTCGCGAAGGCGGCAGGGGACGAGGTATCGAAATAATGAGATATTCGTGGATTAAAAGAGAACTAGTGAAAATATATTGTATTAAAAAGAGTACACAGAGCTCGATCTTACGAGCGGTCGTGCGACACCGCACACTACGCGAGAGAGAGAGAGAGATGGGGCTCAATCGCCCGAATACCGAGAGTAATAGAAAGCTCGTACTTACCAGTTCGGACGAACTCCGGGCGGTCGAATAGGACGAGATAGGTCGCAAGCGGGTGCCCGAAAGGGACACGAAAGTGTGTGGTAAAGAACCGGCGCGAAGGATCGGTGAGGATCGTTCGGACTCTACCGCAATACTAAATAATTGTACGCGCGCGATACCGGAGGACGCTCCGGTCCTTGACACGGCGTTGTCATATTTTGGCAACGCGTAATCGATGGACCGGCAACGTCGCGGGCGGGGATACGCGTGCTCTCTCTCTAAATATCGGCCTAATATAGGCGCTCTCTCGCTCTCTCTGTCTTTCTCGTAGAGTAGTGTCCGCTGGTGGTCGCTAGAACAAGAAATGTATTAGTACAAGTAATACGGCATACGCCCGGAGAGGCGATAACGTGCGTATTATATATGCGACCGTTATAATACATAGTACATTACATTATATAAAACTCGCGCGGTGCATATACTATTTTACATATGACGAAACATTTATTTTACAAATCATGAAACTATTTTTAAAAAATAATACAAATATACAAAAACATACAGTACAATTCATTATTCATCGTTTTCTGTTATTGTTTCCTTTTTCATCAGTTTTAAAATAATTTGAAATTTTGTGAATATCTTCGATCATACGCACATTTATATCTACTATTTCTTCTTTGATCCAATTTTTTCAAAGCTATGACTTTTCTTTTTAAGTTTATTTGCTGTTCCTCTTCTTTTTCTTCCGCTATTCCATAGTGTCTAACCAGTGTTTCCAACAATCGATTCTATTTTCGCATCTCTACCACCATACTTTTATTTTGTTCTTGTAAAATAAGCACCGACTTTTCTAGTGGGTCAATGTAATTTTTCATATCAGACGATTTCATTATAAAACATAACGGTACGCTGACATCTCCATACGGAAAAGGAGGAGGAGGAGGAGTTGCCTTTGACTTAGCTGTTAAATCAATGACAGATGTTTCTGCTAGTGCTGGTGGAGCTGGTGTTGATAGAGTTGGTGGCGATGGTAGTGGTTGTTGAGAACATCGATTCCCGTCCTCCTTTAATTTTTTCGCTAACTCATCCAATATTTCCATATAGTCGTGATCACTCGTACACTGCAGCTGTTCATCACACAAAAATTTGATTGATATCTAAATCAATCAATAAAGATGGCTCAGCGTTCTCATTAAGGGGTTATGCCTGAGTTAAAATTTTAAAAAATCAAAAATTTTTTTATTTGATTTTTTTAAGGCAAATTTACTGTAGAATGAGCTGCCTTAGTCCTTTTTGTCCGAAAGAATTCCGTTACAAAGTTATAGGCAAAATACCAAAAAAATACAATTTTTCAAAATTGCCTATTATTCATATTTTATTTTATAGCGCTTTTGATTATTCAAAAAAATTGCGTTTTTAAAGAAAATGTAACATTCAATGTGTTCACAAATTCCTTTTGAAAACGCAATTTTATTTAAAAAAAAGCACAATTTATTTACTAAATCATTATGTACTGTAATAGCTAATTTTTATGAAATCGTAGATTTTTTTTATTGCAATACGCAGTCGCAATTATTCTTAGACGTCTGAGTTGATGCACTATACACCTTTTCACTTGCAATACTCTCTCTCTCTCTCTCTCTCTCTCTCTCTCTCTCTCTCTCTCTCTCTGTCTCTCTCTCTCTCTCTCTTAAACACAAAATCAGTGGAATACAGCTTTACACAAAACACTAAATAATTTAAATATTAATTAAAATTACCAAGTAAGATATTTTCAACAACAATAAGACGGTACAATACTGTAACTGCGTGCGTGCGAATCTGCAGAGAAAATTGAACTAGAGTTCGCCGCCCTTATGCCTTGGCTTTTTAAGGAAAACTCTGCTGGAAAAATCGCCTTTGACGTCACCGATGGGAAAGTGGGGGTTGTTAAAATATATGGTAAAGTATAAGAGTAGGAGGCTATTTGCAGCTTGGATCCATCCTAAAACTTAAAAGTGGTGGTAATGAAAACCTATAGAAAAACATAAGAGAAAGGGAAGATTTGAAGCTTCTTAAAAGCTCATAAACGTAGCGTCTGCGTTAAGTCTAGTAGAAGAAGAAGTCTAGCTAGTCTTTTGCTGTATATTTTCGAAAAAGTGGGGATGTGTAAATCAAATGGAAAAGTGTTAGAGAACGGGAAAGCTTCTTCAAGGGGTCTGCACTAAGATAAGAAGGTCCGGCGAGTCTTTCACTGCAAAAAAGTGGGGCATGCGATTTACGTGGAAAAGGGCTGGAGAAAGGGTTTCGGACGATGTTTCGGAACTAACTTAAACAATGAGGGAGCTATAAACTTTATGTCTCCGAGAGTGTCCGACGGTCTCGCGCGTCCTTCGCTGCAAAAAAGTGGGGATGTGGAAATCAAATGGAAACGTTTGGGAGAGAGGGCTGTTTTCGAGCAAAGTTTCAGAGGTATTATGTATGGCGAGGATGTGTAAATTTAATGGAAAAGTGTAGGAGAAAGGATACTTTTTTCGAACAATGTTTCAAGAAAAGTGGGGCTATGAAAACTAAATGGAAAAGTGTAAGAAAAAGGGCTGTTTTTCGAATGAATATTCCAAAATATGTTCAAGAAAGAATGTGCGTATAGCGTAATAAAATACTCTGATGTAAGAGTGGTGACTTTGTAGCAGTGTCATACAGTGTTCTATTCCCCGTTTGGAAGAGAGTATACTAGTGCGTGAGTATGGATATAATTTTTGATATACAAGGCTTCAAAGGCTTGAGCAGTGAATTTTTGTTTAAAGAGTTGGCGTACGTGGATGCTAATAATCCATTTGCAAAGGTGCAGTCTATAACTTTCCAACCTCCTTACGCTTGGACGTCACTGAGTATTGATATAAAATGTGCAAATTTGTGGTTGAAATATTCGTTCCACGGGCTTAGTTGGAGCGAAGGAGAACTACCTTATAGCAACTTAAGTGAAGTGTGTGAGAGTATAATAAATTTATCAACAACACGCAACATAGTTGTGTGGGAAAAATGTCACCAAAAAGTATTGTGGCTGCAGAATTTATTCCCGGTCATAAAAAATATAGAGGAGTTTGGGTGCCCATCGCTCAGAACGCCAGGATTTCAACCACTTTTATCCTGCTCAAATCACCTACATGGCTGGACTAAGAACTGCGCCATTCAAAATACAAAAGCAGTAAAGTTTTGGCTCTGGGAGTTGAAGCGAGGATCGCCGCTTTCTACTGACACATCGGATTATTCATGTGAAGAGTCGGGTAAGTTTAAATTGTGTATTAATACATTATTAAGGTAAAGTTTTACAAATTTTTTCAATGTAAAAAGTTTGAAATTAATAGAACTTACCTTTATTAAATAATAATAACAGTATAATATATAATGTAATCAGACCGGGATAATAAAAAATGTCTCAGCGTATTACCACCTGAAGCGAAGCTGAGGCATGTGATCTGAGTATTATTTATTGCAAAACGGGACGCATACGTTATTTTACATGTCCTAGCGATTGAACATATCACTTTCAGATCGTTGACATGTATATATTACACAAACTGTATATTTATACAGCTAAGTAATTATTGTCTTCTTGTTTCTGTACAGAACAAAGGATTCAGTATTTATTCCTGCCATCGCGAGTTAGTACGGTGCTAGTGGAGAATGCAGCTACCTATGCAAAAATGGAGGAGGAGATACGAACTCGAACGTTTGCATAAAATATTTAGGTGATAATTTAATTGAATTTATTTAGAAATAGAATAAGTTTTTTTTCATAGTTAGATAGTATTTTTAGTTTTTTAGTAAGCTAGATAAAATTTTGCTAAACCATTTTAAGGTTTTTTAAAAAATGCTAAAAGGACTTTTGATTTTATTTCTTTTGTATTATAAATTAAAGTATCTTGCATACGTTCTCTATGTTTACAAGGATTTGCAAAAACGGGGACAAGCGCTTAGTCACAATAGCTTATATATATATATATATATATATATGTGTGTGTGTGTGTGTGTGTGTGTGTGTGTGTGTGTGTGTGTATATTGTGACGTGGTACCTTTTTCGTCCTTGGGGAGGCGTAGCACCACGTGATGACACCTTTTGAGGTTTACCGCGAGCTCGTATTTTATAATTAATTTGGACGCCCGAACTCGCGATCTGGTACTCTAATGCTGCCGGCTTGAGAACTCCTTACGCTCTAGGTCATGGGGGAGAGGTGCAGGGAGAGAAATACGCAAAATGAATAAACGCGACTTACATCAAATAACACTTCGTAATTTATTCTAAAAATCAAATAATTATGTATCGACTCGCGTACGTGTGCTCGTCCTCGGGCGAGCTCACCGTCTTTACGCGGGCTGGCTCTAGGCTAGGGACTCGAGGTGGGGAGATATCTCTGGAACACTCCTACCTGTCTCTACTCCTTTTGCTCCTCGTCCTCGCGTACTGGCGTTGCCTCGTACCCTGTGGAAGCGCTCGCGAAAGAAATTAATTAGTCTCGGAAGATGCACACAGGGGGATAATCCTGGTCACTCTGGAAGTCGGCTTGGAAAAGATTCGCTTTGTCTCGCTTGCTCACTCGATGTGTCTCTGTCCGAATGGTACTCAATACTGCTCGGTCCAAGCCGTGCTGAATACTAACTCTATTCGCGCTCGGCAACTACGCCGGGTCGCGGCGTCTTTCGCTCTCTCACTCGCACTCACGCATTTCCGTCAGATCGCTCTCTCGCGCCTATCACACATTTACACGCTTTCGCACCATACAGCGCATTCGCACTCTTACGCCCTCTTTTACAATACTCAAAAATGCGCGCGACATTCAAAACGCATTTACACGCTTGTCTGGCTCTACTAATCGTATTTACGCATTTTCGCACAGTTTCGCATTTCGGTACGCTTACATTCTTGTTTGCCGCTCGCACGCACGCTGTGGATCGAGCCGTAGCCCTCCACCTTTTCCCAATATCAAACAGCGCATACACGTTGCTTCCACTCTCTCTCGCTTGTGTCTGTCTATAGTACGCATTCATTCGCTCGCTATTTCCATCCTTCTCGCACTTATTCTATAGTCTGCTCGGCGGCAGGCTGCTCTCGGCGCCGCGCTGTCCTGCTGGCTCTAACAGCTGACTGCTCTCTTGCTGCTCTGCAAACACCACCGAGTGTAAGATTTCCGTATCTTGACTGGGTGGTGTCCAGGCGAGCAGCCATCGACGGTTTTACGGTACAATTTTTAGTATTCTAGTTGAAATATTAGTCAGATTCGTGTTAAATTTATTTAAATTATATCATCTTACTCTCTCTCTCTCTCTTTATTTGCATTGTAAATTAAAGTATCTTCCATACGTTATTTACAAGCATTAGCATTATATTAAATGTACGGGTTAGATTAACGTTAAATTTTTTATTTCAAAATATTTACTTTCAAATTGTTATCATTACTATTATACATAAAAATCAAAAATATAGATTAATTTAGGATTAAGATTATTACTTTTTACATTTACACCAATGTAGGCTAAGATTATATGGTATGTGTACTAGAACTATTGCATTGTATATTAGATTTAAGGTTTTTAATTTTTAAGCGCATAAAAAAGGAACATGTACTTTGACAGTGAATTGCTGCCTTCAACATTTTATTCAGTAATTAGGAAGATTTTTTTCTATAGTATTATAACCATAAGGTTATTGTACGTTTAAGGAATTTCATACTTTTCCTATATAAATAAATATATAATTTAAGGATTTTTATACATAAAACATAATCTTTAATGGATACACAAATCGAATACTACTAGATTAATTATATACTGTATGTGTATTAAATTATAAGGTTTTTATTTCGTACTTCGACAATGGATTGAGTGGCCTTTATCTAGTCATCAACTATGTTTTTAGTTGCATTTCACACATTTTCTTCAATTTAGGCTTAAGTGCATTTTATCACTTTGCATCGTAAATTAAATATCCATTATAACGTTGATTTCTCGTGCCCTGGTGTTCTGGGCACGAGAATGCCGTGTGGATGCTGTGCCGTTATATTTCGGCCTTTCTCTTCGAGTTCTCCTAGACCCGGGGGCGCCAGACACTTACCTGAAAGTGTCAGAGTCTCGCGACTCTTTCAACGAATTCGGGAGATAGGCGGATTTGCCGGCTAGCTAGCTCAGCCCCGCTACGCGGAAAGGAGAGAGGGTGGTTCGGAATGCATTCGTTTATTCCGAAATGAAACTTAAGTACACTAAGGAGGTAGCCAATACATAACCCGGGCTCAACGGCCACCGTACGCTAGATAAAAGAATACGCGGAGGTATTCGTCCGCTCCTGGCTCCGCAACGCCAAGGAGATGCGCTTCCTCGCAACGCCAAACTTCACAAAATCGCAATCGCCGAGTGACAATCACACGCTAAGGCAACCACAAAGATATCCGACTCTCGCGCGTCTCAAGGTCCCACACACGCAATGCCCACTTGGCCACACTCACTCTTTGTCCGCCGACTCTTCTTTCACGCTTTAATCCTATAGCCGCGATTGCCCACACTTAGTGCAAGTCGCAGCCGTCTAAACTACTTTTGGCCGAGAGTGTGTCTGCGTAACCACGACCTACGACACCTCCCGCGCCGTATCCTAACACCGCGACGCCGAGCGAGGCCCCCTTGTCCTCGCCAACGTATATTTCACGAAGACGCACCCTTGATACCGTGCACTACAGATACTGATAGCCCCGAGTCTCTAACCGCGCAGATAACCTTCCCCTGTATAGATACGCCGAGACAACCAAAAGCCCGAGGTACCCGAGGTAAACCGTTCGTCGCACGCACCGGGAAGTCGAGACAGCCTTCGCCCGAGATATCCGAAATAAAGACAGCTCTTAGTTCGCTTCGGCACGGTGTGAGGATGACCTGTCGAAGATATCCACGCGACCGGAACCCGAGGTAGATTTCATTCACGCACTGAATTATACTAAACACACGAACTAAATATGAGGAGACATCTACCACAAAAGATAGCCGCGCTCGTGAATGTTCGCGCGCCCGCGAGACAAAGGAACTTCGTGGAAGCGAGGTTGCGCGTGGAACTACGCAATAGCCCGCGAGGGAGCTTTAGCTTATAGCAAGAACGATCCACTGACCTTTAATCCTTAAATCCGGGTGACCAAGGCTCCGTGACCCTCAAGATATCAGGAGACCACACGCGAGATAAAGATATACGACACAACGAAATCCCTCGGGAGCTGGCTGCAACTTTACAATCGCAGTTAATGCTGGGTAGACAACCGCGAGATTTGAACGCTCGCAACATACAGACAGCCAGGCATGCATACAGACAACTCGCGCGACGCCTAAGTTATGCGCGAATTACGAAGTACATTGTAACTCTCAGCGACTCCTTCTGTCTTGGCCCGGATTCGGGAGTGCCTGTTACAAAGGGCGCAAAGGCTGCCTTTTATTACTTCCAACGTTCTCGCGGTGAAGCAACCATCACGCTGGCCGTGCTGCAGAAGGCTCTCACGTAGGAAGACCCCGCCCGTCTCGTCTGCGTCCGACGACTTACGACGAGCCGGAATTGAATGCCCTGTATGCACCTGTCGCTGCTTCTGTCACGCCGGAGCTTGCACTCTTCCCTTCTCGCTCTTGAACAGGAATGAAGAAGCTCTCCATATTTTTCTCCTTCCTCAGTTTTCGCTCCTCTCCTCGCGTCGTCACTCGAAAGAAACGTTACGCCATTAAGGGGTTATGCCTGAGTTAAAATTCAAAAAAAATCAAAATTTTTTTTATTTGATTTTTTGAAGGAAAATTTACTATAGAATAAGCTGCTGAAATCCTTTTTGACCGAAAAAATTACGTTACAAAGTTATAGGTAAAATACTAAAAAATACAATCAAAATTGCGTATTATTTATATTTTGTCTTATAGCGCTTTTGATTATTCAAAACAATTGCGATTTTATAGGAAATGTAACATTAAATGTGTTTACAAACTCCTTTTAAAAACACAATTTTATTAAAAAAAAAAAACAAATTATTTGCTGGATCATTACAAATTAGCATACAGTAAATACCTAATTTTTATAAAATCATATATTTTTTTATTTTGAATATTTATAATACAATAAATTTAAAATTTAAATTTAGTCTTGTAATATTTTAATCAAACTTATAAAGGGTTAAAAACATACGTACAAATTTAAATTGAAATTACCGTCTAAAAACGTGGCACCTACAGCATATGGAAAAGGAACTCACTGTTTTACCGACCTTGTCGAGTTTGCATTCAGACAGCTGTTTCGTCTGCTGTCTGTAGTCTAGTACAAGCTGGATGTTGTGCTGTTGTGATAACTTCTGAGTCTACTAGTCTTCAAATTTAGATAAGTATTTGGACTATAAACGACATATTATTTGTGAAGACTTTGTTCTTTGTGAGTGTATTCTTTATTTTTAGGTGTACGGGCTATAAATATCATGTGCACGACAAGATGCATGTGTATTAGATGGCCTCAAAGCAGCTCAAAGTCTACTGTAATTGTTAACAATCCTGTCAAGTAATCGGTAAGCAATGACAAAAATTATATTCATATAAAATATGCTGAGTGTGAATGCGTATCAAAAACTTAAATTGCAATTTCAGCTTTTGATACTGGTATATCAACACGAACAGCACCCGGGTCTCCATATATTCCATAATATTTAGGTATTTTATGCCAAAATATAAAAAAAATATGCCAAGCAGTTCATGTAAGTACTACTCGATAAGTATACATAAGTGTCTTGTTTAAACTTTAAATACATTTTTCTCAAGTTTTGAATTTTTATGATTTTAGATCACTTGCCGCAGGATTTCTCAGGAACCATCAGCCCAATCAAGCTGAAATTTTTTGGAGAGCTTCAGGGAATCCTTCGTCACTGCTTGAACGGAGGAAAATTGGCTAAGGTAAGTTTAAAGAATGTTACGCATATGAACATATGCATAATTCACTATAATTATGAATTTTATGACCTTATGTGTTTCTCAATATTTAAAATTTTTATTTTTCAGTAATCCCTTCCATTCAAGCTGAGGAGAAAGACATTTAGAAGAAATTCCATCCAGTTTAGTTTGGATTCATCACCCGGATGATGAGAAATCATGCGGCAAAGGAGAAAAAGTACTAAAATGTAATGCTTCACACATGGGATTGTTTAAGCAGTAAGTATAGATATATCATGCTTTAAAAATATGCAAAATTACAATGAATAAATATACTTGAACTACGAAAAAGATTTTTTATGATACTACTTATATATAATTTTTTTTGCCTATTAACTGATGATTTATTTTTTTCAGGTTTAACTCAGGCATAACCCCTTAATCCATGCACACGAGCCATTCATTCAACCTTGAAGGGCTCTACCCCGGCGGCTCAGTGCTCGATGTGACGTGGCGATATTTCGCCACGTTACACTATCTATGAAAATATTAACGCGTAAACATCTTAACGGTAAAAGTCTGTTGGTCAGACTACTATTTCTTTAGTGTCACTTCTCCTATACCATCGATTTTACGTAAATTTCAATTTTAATTTTACCAAAAGAAAGTTATGATATCAATAAATAAATTGGCAAGTTCATTTATAAAAAGCAATCGATTTAAAATACATAAATCAGCGTTTAAAAGGGGGAGGATTATAAATATGGGTGGTTCTCTGACAAATCGAGCGGTCAATTTTTTGATCCTAACCAAAAATATTTCTAAAATGTTCCTAAGAGATATGTGAGTGTCCCAGAATTTTTTCAGATTTTTTCCATCAAATATCTTCGAGTTACAGAGGGTCAAAGTTGATAAAATCAGGTTTTTTTGCTTTTTCTGACTACTTTCATTAATTTGTAAGGCCTCAGGGAAACATTTTTGACTATAAAGACATATAACATTTTTTTCTGGAAACTTTCTAAATTTTTCAAAAAAAATATTTTTGAAGTCATATATATATATTTTAAGAAACTTATAAGTCATTTAAGCCTTAAAATCAAGTTTTAGGAAAGTTCGATCATCCGGATCAAAACCAAAAAATTCATGAAGATACCTTATTTCAATATAAAAATGTCTGCAAAAGACCCAGAATGTCAGAGACCTTGGTTTCTCTGCAAAAAATCATTATAACAGTTCATATTTAAAAAAAACTTAGTTTTGTTGCTCTATCGAAGGATTTAACCAATCTTATCAATTATATAAGTTCGTTTATAATAATTTCAATCATAAAAAAACTAATAGAGTTAGTGAAATGCTTCGATACAGCAATAAAACTAAGTTTTTTTCAAATATGAACTGTTATAATGATTTTTTGCAGAGAAACCAAGGTCTCTGACATTCTGGGTCTTTTGCAGACATTTTTATATTGAAATAAGGTATCTTCATGAATTTTTTGGTTTTGATCCGGATGATCGAACTTTCCTAAAACTTGATTTTAAGGCTTAAATGACTTATAAGTTTCTTAAAACATATATATATATATATGACTTCAAAAATATTTTTTTTGAAAAATTTAGAAAGTTTCCAGAAAAAAATATTATATGTCTTTATAGTGAAAAATGTTTCCCTGAGGCCTTACAAATTAATGAAAGTAGTCAGAAAAAGCAACAAAACCTGATTTCATCAACATTGACCCTTTGTAACTCGAAGATATTTGATGGAAAAAATCTGAAAAAATTCTGGGTACTCACATATGTCTTAGGAACATTTTAAAAATATTTTTGGTTAGGGTCAAAAAATTGACCGCTCGACTTGTCAGAGAACCACCCATATATATGTATTTATATAAACACTTAACCAAATTGCAGTATGTGAAAAGGTACAGTCGGGTACAATTAAAACTTTGAATAATTGCAACGGCTGCCACTTTCTGCCCATTCTAGCTGACGTTTGGTGAACGGTCATGATGACGCCGTATATACCGTGGGACATTAGACAACCATTCTTCTGGTAAATTGGGCGTTGCGTAATGGGTCACAAACATGCACAGAACATAGCACCAATATATTATTGTTCAAAGTTTAAATTTAACCCTACGGTTCGTGTAATAGAATGGCATGATGTTCTTACATGCCATTATCACATGACAAATGTGCCCATAATATGTGGTAATATCATGTTTGTCTAAAATTATTATGTAATTTAACAACATTGTTTCGCATCATGATTTTTCTTTTATTTATGGAAGCAACGAGTGGATGTACAATCTATTCTACTTAGTAATTCAGTAAATGTGTTGCTATCCTTATTTCATTAAAAATCTATGTCGAGGACGATTATATACACTTATATATGAGATTTAAATTCTGTTGATTTACATTCATTCAAAAAAACAGGAACAAATTCTATCATGTAGAACGCAATTTTTTTTACGGAAAAGCTTGCCGTCCCGTCCTATCATAGATAAGGATAGATACCATCTTCAAATTATGCAAGGTTAACCAAGATTTTTCATTCTATATGTATTTATTACTTCACTTAACCAATTTTTGAAGAATTCAATCTTAATCTTGCAATCATTCTAGGCTCAATTTTTGGTTATTTGTATGTATGTTTTACAAAACTCTGTTATTATTATCGGAAGATTACAGGAAGTTGATTAAAAATAATTGTAACTATTATTGTAACTATTATTACATATTAAAAAAAAATGTTATAAAATAAATTTCTATGACTCAAGTTGGAAAATATATCAAGCTTAAAAATTTTAAATTAATATTTATGTAGTTTACAGCCTTCAGTTTTAAATCTTTACTTAATTAAAACATGGAATTCCAATTATTATTATTTGAGGCCATCGTTCTCACATTTTAATATAATGTTGTGAGTAGTACCCATTATAGGATAATAAGACGATAAATTAACTAGATTAAATCAACAGAATTTAAATCTCATATATAATTGTCTATAATCGTCCTCGACATAGATTTTTAATGAAATAAGGATGGCAATACATTTACTGAATTACTAAGTAGAATAGATTTTACATCCGCTCGTTGCTTCCATAAATAAAAGAAAAAGTTTTCATGATGCGAAACAATGTTGTTAAATTACATAATAATTTTAGACAAGCATGATATTACCACATATTATGGGAACATTTGTCATATGATAATGGCATGTATGAACATCATGCCATTCTATTACATGTACCTTAGGGTTAAATTGAAACTTTGAACAATAATATATTGGCGCTATGTTCTGCGCATGTTTGTGACCCATCACGCAACGCCCAATTTACCAGAAGAATGGTTGTCTAATCTTCCACGATAAATACGGTTTCATCGTGATCGTTCACCATACGTCAGCTAGAATGCGTAGAAAGTGGCAGCAGTCACAATTATTCAAAGTTTTAATTGTACCCGACTGTACCTTTTCATATATTGCAATTTGGTTAAGTGTTTATATAAATACATATATATTTATAATCCTCCCCCTTTTAAACGCTGATTTATTTATTTCAAATCGATTGCTTTTTATAAAAGAACTTGCCAATTTATTTATTAATATCATAACTTTCTTTTGGTAAAATTAAAATTGAAATTTATGTAAAATCAAAGGTATAGGAGAAGTAACACTAAAGAAATAGTAGTCTGACCAACAGACTTTTACCGTTAAGATGTTTACGCGTTAATATTTTCATAGATAGATACATTTGAATTTTTACCATATAAGGGTTCCAAATTGAGAGTTCGAAAATTTTCTGATTAAAATAATGAAACAACCGTACAGATAGAGTAAATTCTTAGAACTTTTGTGACATTAAGGTTAACAAAAGTTATAAAATTAATCTTTAATTCTTACATAGGAAAAAACGGCCATATACTTGCCAGCCTTATATCTTTAAAAGGTTTATTTGGGGGGGGGGGGGTGGTGCCCGAAGATTTCACTACTTTTAAATGGTATATAATTTCAAAAAATCATTAACATCAACAAAATAAGTTATAAATTTAATAAATTAATGTACATATGCTTATGTATTATTGCAATAATAATTATTTTTTCGACGCCGTCGTCTGTACAGCAAATAGTTATGTTTGGATCATTATTATTTAAAAAAGAAATATCTAACGCGTAGTATGAGTTTTAGGGCTTTTTAACGCGACTTAAATAATATAGTTTATGATAAACTTGGAGATCCACGCGAAGGTTATAATCTAGCAAAAACTAACAGTAGACGAATACTTTATAACTTCGTTATAGGATTCGAGCATATATATGTATATGCTCGAAGGTTATAGGGATCTCTATATCCCTATAACTTGGTGCCAACCCACTTTCGTTCTATAATTATGTCTAAGCCGTGGAACTCCAAGTTCACAAATTACATTATTTAAATTGAGTTAAAAATCCTTAAAACTCATACTACGCGTGTGCAATAACGTTTAATCTAGAACCTACAAAAAGTTTCAAGTGAAAAAATGCATTTACAGAAATGATGGCATTAGGATCAAAATACTATCAATGGATTTCACTCTGTCAGATACGTATATTTTAATTATCATCAAATAAATTAACTTTATGATTATAGAACATGATTCTTTGTTTTAAAATAAATTATTCTTTCTCTGTTACAGGTAATCCCATGAACTTGTCGTAAAAAAGAAATTTATAATCAGCATACTTTATTGAATCAGACTTATTTATCACTGTAAGTAATATACAGAAAAATAAAAATAAATTCCAAAACTTGTGTATATTATTTCTTCGAACTTAAACGATGAAAATACAACACTTTCACTAGCTTGTCACGTCACAAGAAAATTCTTTTCTTGTATAACCTGATAGTTGTATGCCTTCGTAAGTTCTCGTTACCTTATACAAAACAAAACATGCTTTTCCCTTGGGAAAAGTCTCGTTACATCTGGAAACTTTGTATACTTGCTCTCTCAAAATTGGGAAAAACTTCTAAACGACTTGTCTTCTTAACTTATATAATAATTATAAATCTTGAAAAAACATTTTTCACATCACTAGCTTCTCACAGGAATTCCTTCCCTTTATAATATGACAGTTACGTAACTTTCCAATAGAAGTTCTGTAAAAACTTTCTTCGATACTTAAGTGATGAAAATACAATACGTACACTTTAAACCACTTGACTTTTAAATTTAATAATCATAAATCATAAATCTTGAATATTAAAACTGCAAAACTTACGTAAACTTGTTTCACTTCACTATAAGAACGTTATGAAATGGATAAATATATTATTTTTTTCATTTGAGTTCTTCCGCATTTCTTATAAATAATTTATTAATCAAAGTCTATTCAAGCTTTCTTCAATCAAGTTTGATAATACATTACCATTAATAATAAGCAATGCATTGTTCATACGTAAGTGATAAATATTAATAGTGAAGTCGATAGAAAGTATTATCTTGACTGAAAATACTTCACTAATTTCACTTTGTCACAGGAACCTTATTTTTGCTGTTCTAAACTTGATACATATTCCATCTATTCTTGTCAATCGAGTTCTTCCAGCATTTCTGATAAATAATTTATGAATACGTAACCATAATAAATGTTACGCCAGAAACACTTTGGAAACATAAAATTTGATTACACTGGATAAAAGTTGTTACAGCTCATATATTGACTGATCCATTATTAAATGGACATATTTATTATTCTTGAGAATTGAGTTCTTCCAGCATGTCTTATATATAATTCTTGAATCAAAATAGTTTTTCACTTCACGAATTCCAATTCATCACAGGAACCTTCTTTTTGCTGGTATAAACTTGAGATATCCAGCTATCGTCTAGTATATGACATTATAAACTTTCTTGACTCAAAGTACTGCTTTAATTTCACTGCGTCACAGGAACCTCGTTTTGGCTGGTCAATTATCAATTATTGTCTGTTATAATTATTTCCCAATAAATACATGTGAGACCAATAGAAAATATTACACATTTTTTGTTTTTTAAGATCACATACAGAAACCTTTTCATTTTTTTTTCCAATATTCACCAATGATGTTTGGCGTATAACCACCTATAAGAAACTTGTAAAAATCTGAAAAAAAAGATAACATTTAATCAAAGAATAAGTTTACGAAACCCGAGTCTTTGATTATTTTGTTACGTCTTCAACTCATGAATACTAAGACCATTAAAGAAAATTTTCATACTATTTAATTGCTAATTATATGTAAAGTTATATAACTTTATGACTTGATGACTTCAATTTATATAATGCATAAGCAAAAATATGCAAAGATATATATATATATATATATATATTTATTCGTCTTTTACACATTACATTAATGACTCTAATTATTATAATCAGAAATTATGCAAATTTAACACAATAACTTACGCTTGCTCTATTCCAATTGCTGGTTTAAACTTAATAGATTTGTCAGCTATTTCGTAGTTTATAAATGAATATAATCAGTGAGGCTGATAGAATAGTTCAATATTCACACGCAGAAACCTTTTTATTTTTCCATGTATTACTTAATTTTTCAATATTCGCTTCAAGCGTATAACCTCCCATGAGACATAATAACTTATAAAAATCTGAAAAAATAAAAGATAACATTTAAACAAAGAATAAGTTCATAAAATTCTATGTACATGTATGGTATATTTTAATGCAATATAAAACCAAATACTTATCTGATTGTGTCTTGTAATTCATGACATTGTAAAGACAAAAGTATTAATTATATTTGGTACTGTTTTAAAATCTGTATTTATGTTATCATTATTTAACACTATTTAGCAATATATATATATATATTATAACGTTTGATTTAGTTACGTTATGTTCGGCCACGTTCCAGGGAATCTCTCCTCGATATCCCGGTAAGCGCCAGACGTTGCCTCTGCAACGTCAGAGCCTCGCGGCTCCTTTGTCGTCGAGACTCACGCGGAAACGAGGCGGATGGTGGATTTTCGGCTCGCTTTAGCCGTTGCCCGGTTAGGTGTTAAGGGAATGGCTAGCTCAGCCCCGCACGGAAGGAGAGAGGGGGTTCGGGGTTATAAACAATCGCGTTTTAAGACAAGAGCTCTTTATTCACACGTAAAATTCCAACATTTATGAAGAGAACCGAGAGATAGCCGAAACAAAGGGGTAACGTGTAGCACCAATTCTCGAGTAACGTAGCCACAATCAATTTCGCACCTATTTCTATTGTCCGCAAAGGTATCCGCTCGCTGATTATCCTAATAAGGGAGCCCTCGCCGAAAAGCGACTCTCGCGCGTCTCAAGGCACACACTCGCGCACGTCCGCTTGACGTATCATTCACGCTTCGTCCGAGGACAAAGCCGACATTCATTCGCGGTCACTCCTCGACCTATTCCGAGCACACAACTTAATCTATCGGTCGCTCCCGTTAAACTATTTTAGGCCGAGAGCCTGTCCGCGTACTACCCGACTCACGACACCTCTCGCGCCTCTAAACTAAGCCCGAACGTCGATCCAGTCCCCCTTGTACTCGTCGACGCGTTTTCTGCGACACTCCTTGATTCACACGACGTATACAAGACAGATAGCCCGGGATTGCCTGACTAAAAGGTAGCTCGCGAAGGTAACTTACACAGGTAGCAGATAGCCCGAGGTAACACGCATTCCGAATTCACTCTTAAAACTAACTTAACGAAGAAGAGACGCCGGAGGTAACCGAGATAGCCGCGCACGGGGTCGAAGTCCTGATGACAAAGGAAACACGCGAAAGAAAGCCGCGCGTGGAACTGCGCTTGCGCCCGCGAGGGAAACTAAAATACTACGTGCGAAACGAAACACTGACCTTTGTCCCTTTGTCCAAAGTCCAAGCCGATGATCCACCAGGTAGCACCAAAATTCACAGAAGTCACAAGAAAGCCAAAGTCCCTCGGGAGTGCAGCGAATCGTCCGAGCTGGAGCGGCCGGGGCAGGAGAGTGCCGGCCCGCGCTCTCGTCGCTGGCCTCGCGCTCTCGCTTTCCCGTGCCGCCGCTCCGCACGCGCTCCCATTGGTCGGATCGTTTGGGCCGACGGCCCGCGCTCTCGCGACGCAACAGGCGCGCTCGGCGCGCGCCGTCGATCGCTACGCATGCGCGCTCGACTATTCGATTAATATCGACGCTGGAGCAGATAGCCGCGAAATTCGAATGCTTGTCACGATAGGTAGCCAGGATTCACACAGCTGATTCGCGTACAACCGAGGTAAACGCAAATCAGGAAGTACAAGATAACTCTCAGCATATCCGTCTACCTAGGCCTTTGGTTCTGGAGTACGCCTGTTATCTAGAGCGCCGAAGTCGCTGTTTTACTTCCAACGTTCGTGGGAGGGCAGCCATCACGCTGGTCCTGCTGCATCAAACGCTCACGTAGTAAGCCCCACCAGTTCATCACCTACGTCCTCTCTTCAGTGACGAACGGAATGAACGTCCTGGGTGAATCTGAGTGACTATTGCGACACCGGAGTATTACGTCCTCTCTCGCCCTTGACTGAGCGTTGAAGGCGTCCTCCGTATTTTCCTCCCTTCGCTGCAACCCCTCCGCTCGTCGCGTTGTCGCTCAGAAAGAAACAAACGCCATTACCACATGCACTCGATACTCATTCATACGGCCTTGAGACGCTCTACCCCGGCAGCTCGGAACCCGATGGAACGTGGCGACATTTTGCCCCGTTACAATATATATATATATATATATATATATATATATATATATATATATATAAATATGTAAATCGGGTATTTTGAATGCATCCCTATAATAAACTACCCTTCGCTACCGCATTCAAAATTCCACTTTTGGCATTCAATATTCCATATTTAAAAATAACCCTATACTACCCCTTCCTTCGGCGCATTCAAAATACCCGATTTATGTATTTATATGTACAAATATGTATAAATACATTTCTACCTAACTTGGGTACCTTCTACCCTTAAGGGGATCAAGAACGTTTCAAAAATCTCGAAGCTATGTGTCGATAACTTAAAATTACAGTTTCCTCTGTAACTATTGTTCTTTTAAAGTTAGACGAATTTCGTAAACGGAATTGTACATAAAAAAACAAAATTTATCTTCAAGCATGGATAAAAGTTTCAAAATATTAGTTTATTTTAATAATTAGCATAAACGAGTGGTGCCATCTTCTATCTTTCCTTAGCTGAAGGTTTTTTTTGTATTCTCCTACTAGTCCGGGCTGATCAACGTACACCAACGGTAGCAATGCGTGGCAGGCCAACATGTGTTCACCACCTTCTGAGAATACAGCACAGCTTACTATGCAGTGGCTACCTACGCATGTCCCCGACGAAACGCGCGATGCTGAGAGTGTGGGCAGAAAAAATTGGGCATCAAAAACTACTGTGAAAAAATGGGTAGTGTTTCCGAAAATTTTATGAGGGTAAAGGACGATCTCGGAGGCTGAACGTGAACAGTTCATAATAATTCAAAATTTGCAAAATAAATACTTTATGAACAGATACGTAATTCTACAGAAAAGGCTTATTTCAGCAAAATTTGAATGATAAAAATCGAATGGTAACTACCTGAGATTATTAGACTAGTTTGATAATCTTCACTTACAGACTGTGAATTAATAACAGTGAAAATGCTCCGATTTTCGTGATTCAAGTTTTGTAACTATAAGTAATCATTACGCATGAACTGACGTAAGCCAAAAATTACCTTTGTTTAAAAATTGTTTATTTGAAAATTGAGAGTAGAATTTTTTTCTAATGCTGTCTTATATGGGTACCCGTACAGAGAGGACTAAGCCTTTTATGACACCAGTGACAGACCCTTGGCTAGAGCGTTCTAATGCGGGTCGCCCCCGAGGTCATCCTCTATAAATAAAATTTGTCCTTAACATTTTTAAATTTTTCATTATTATAAATTTTTGTATAAAATATTAATTGTTTTTAAAGTTTATTGATAATAACAACACTTGAATCATCAAAATCGGATAATTTTTACGATTTATGATGTGAAATTAAATCACGAAAATTGAAGCATTTTCACTATTATCAATTCCAAATTAGTCTAATTATCCTATGTAGTTATCACGGCTTTTATCATTCTGTTGAAACCAGCCCTTTCTGTAAAAGTACATATTTGTTCATAAAGTATTTATTTTGATAATTGTATACGCTCAGTCGCCGGGGTTGCTCTACACCTCTATAAAATTTTCGGAAACGCTACTCATTTTTTTTGTCTTAGTTTTTGATGTCAAAATTTGTTATCTTACTTTTTGATTAACACGCAGCATCAAGCGTTTTGCCTGGGGCATAAGTATACCTGATTTGTTGAGCCTTAGTAGCTATCTTTATTTATGAAGGTTTATTTTGATATTTAAAATAGGGTTATAATTATTAAAAATTATATTAAAAAATGTTATTAAAAAATAAAATTAATAAATAAAATTAATAAATTTTAAAATAAATTTATAAAACAAATACGAATATAATTGAAATAAAAAATTATACGATGATAAACTTTTGCTAAAAAACGCTTCTACGTAGGTATAAAATTTTCTAAAAAAATATGGTAAAAATTGGTTGGGGATAGTTAATAATTTTTAGTTACACATAATTTTAATCAAAAAATCTCTACAGTTTATTTCTTAGCGATTACAAATATGAATACAAAATGATGACATTAGCATGTATCTTTATATTTACAATTATATCTATAAATTAGAAAAAAAAATTCTATGCATGTATACTTTTTTATTCACACACACACACACACGCGCGCGTCCGAATCTATATATTTACAACTACATCTTTCATACATATTCTATAAATTCAAAAAACTCTACTCTATAAACTAAAAAAACGAACATTTTGTGTCTAATTCTTTTGCAAAATAGCTTTTCTTATTTACACACACACACACACACACACACACACACTTTCTCACACACTCACTCACACACACACACACACGCACACACACACACACATGTACTTATATATTTACAACTACATCTTTCGTACATACTACAATCTAATTAATTAATCTAGGAAATTCTAATAATTTACTGTGCTGTATAATTGTCAGGAAATGCTCTCTCATTTTACTTGCATCTAAAGAATATTCAATCATGGATGGATCGTTTCCTAAAGCCAGATCAGTGGCAAATGCTGCTGCATAGACTCCACAACTTGTACAGTCTGGTTGTTTAGTTAGCATGTTTTTAAAATAAATTGTTGTTGCAGCGGGATAACAATGTCGTAAATAGTCAGTTTCTACGCTTGAAAGTCTATACCCATCTACTGGCTCATTGCTATCAAATATTTCAATAACGTCAGCACCGTTTACATACGCACAACGCCAATGATTAATGCAATTTCCTCCAATAATTTGTATGCTTCTAACTCCATTTATTGCCTCTACAGCTGGTACCGCTTTTGAAAAATGTACACTTTCAGTTACGAAATCAGTAGTTGTTCTTAATGCTAATAAAAATGAATCGATTGATAAATCATCTAGTAAGGATTCTGCAGGAATAACATTCTTAAATACTGCTTCGAAAGAACCAGAAGTAGCATTTAAATTTAAATTTATTCTTACTTCTTTAATTCGCTCACTAGTCCATTTTTCTTTGCCCTGCTTTACAAATTCTATGTCATTATTTACTTGAATATCACTTATTCCTTTAGTGATTTTTTGTGTAGTAGTTTTGATTTTATTCTTATTTTTATCGCATTTCTGTTTTTGAGCATCTAAAATATAACTAGGATTTCGAATAGGCATGCTTCGAAGATATCGACTATCCAAAATCTCAGGAAGCAAACAGTAAATGTAAAACCGGACTAATTTGGGCTCCATTTTTTCTTTCCAAAATACATCGTCTCTTTCTACATGAACGTAATACATACTTTTTTCGGTATAAATTGTGAAAATGCAGTATTCTCTTTTCGTAATGTGCAGTTGGCCTTGAACTTGATAAAAATATGTGTGGCTTTGTTTCATCTTTTGTGTTTGAAGATCAACAATATTTTTGTAATTTTTGAGATTTTTAATCACGTCGATAGCTTCTAATAAACAGCCTGAATATGGGCATTTAATTTCAATAATTCCATTATCACCTAAAAGTCCATCTGGAGAGGCTCCTAAGTACGGAATATCTTTGTCAATAAATAGTCCACATTTTACAATATTTTTTCCCAATTCTTTTGAGAGTTGTTCTCTAGCTTTCTCTTCTGTTCTTCTACCATATTCCATAGCTTCTGTTCCAACACTAGGTCCAAACAGAATACTTTTTACGGTCCCTGCACAAGAAGTTTCTGCTCTCATATTGCATATTTTTCCAAAATTAGAAGCTGTTAACATTTTTTTTCGGAGAGCCATCCAGTACCCTGATTTTATTTGATCTCTCGTCATTTTCTCAATTAAATCACATTTTTTTAAGTTTTCTTCTAATTTACTGAAATGATTTTTGCGCAAAATCTCTAAATCTTCTGGCGATTTGTCAGGCTGATTGCAATTTAACCCATAGTCAGCATCTGTACTATAAAAATGTCTTCCTCTTGTTCTACCATTTTCATTTCTTAAATTACGCGTCTGTAAAACGGTTGCTTTTCTTTTTGATTCTAAATTTTTTACTACCCTTGGAACATCTTTGCCCATATTTGTATAAACATTACTTATGCATTCCTGGGTATTGTGTTGAATTGCTGCTGCAGATGATCGAGCTTTGTACTGCTTTTCATGGCTAAAGTTGATTCTTTTTCCACCCAAATTTTTGCAAACTATAGCATTAAATGACTCAGCTATATTAGTGGTAAATTCATACAATAAACTTTCGGAAAACATGCTCAAATAAACAAAAGCTTCTTCAATTTTTCCATGAAAACCAAAGTTTAACAGATCTGGGACATAATTTTTTTCATTTTGATCATCTTGCTGGCAAACGAAACTTCTATCTATACAATTCGAATGGTCCCCAAAAATATGGCTAGGTATAACTAAGATATCATTTCTCAATTCTTCGATCTGATTTTGAAATGAAAGATCTGATTGTTTTGTAAACTTGACACATTCTACTACCTGCTGTCTAATTTTTAAAATATTGTTTGCTACAACATTTCTTGTTGCAACAAATTTTGGATCTCTTACACCTTTTGATTGAGTCATTTTCGTAACTAAAACTAACTTTTTGCATAAATTTCTTAATAAATGATTAGTGCAAAGTATGCGTTCAGGTATAACTTCATATTTGGCGTAAGGATTGGAATCAAGGATTGTTTTGTAAATACTGCTGTCGCCATCTGAAATTATCCATTTGTAAATTAAATTATGCAACTCAATACTGCATTCAAAACCTTCTGCGATAGCTCTCGATTCCATTTTCGTTGAAGGTTCATTTCGATTAAAATTACTACTGCAAATATGATCAGGTACTGTGATTTGCCTTCTTTTGGATATCTCGCACCTGCTACAATATTTATGGCAAACACCCAAATACAGCACTTTTTGAGTATGTTTACCTATAATAACACCGAGGCCAGCAAGGGAATCGTATTTATTGCCAAAAGTTCGTTTTATATATGAACCATCTACTTCTACAGGAATGCATGGAACGCCATCAATTACATCACCTCTTTTGATAGCAAGTGCTGCTTCTTCATCTGCAGCTTTAATCATGCTAACTGCAGCTGTTTTTAAAAATTGATCTAACACAATTTCGAGGTGTTCTCTGTATGTGCGATCTGACATGCATTCAATATTTAAGCTCGCACAGAGTTCTTCTAATTGAAAATAGCCAATACCTGTTGTTATGCTTCCAAGTACTGCAGCTGTATTGACATTTAAATATTTTTCTTCCTTGCTGGGTTCGGACCAAATTTTATTCGTAAAATTACACATTTTGCATTTGAATCTAAATGTAGATCGCAAACCAAAATTTGATGTTGTAACATGTTCTAAATCCTCAAAACGGCAAGCACAAGCAACTGAATGATTATCAAAAATATTGTGAAATTCTCGCAAAAAATAATCTATATCAACCAATCTTCTACCAGATGGATTTTTTGTATAAACTGGATTTGTTTGTGTATCATTCGAATTTATCTGTTTGCCATGTATTGAAATATTGTCTTGAATGTTATAATCATCTAGAACTTCATGTGATTCACATTTTATGTTCAGAGATTGTTCGTCATCTGTTATTACACTGTCTTGATTATGAAACTCATTTTGAACTGTATCACAAAATTCACGTTTCGTATCTAGAAATAATATATTTTGTAATTCGTTATCATTACTTACAGTTGGCTTAGTAGTAAACTGATGAATAATCTCTTGCGTACTTTGTTGAAGTACAGCTTGTTTTTTTCTCCTGTAAATAATAAAACATTAATTATAAATAATTCTGTAAAGAGAGAGAGAGAGAGAGAGAGAGAAGAGAGAGAGAGAGAGAGAGAGTCCATTTGACGTCGACCCGTTGAGAAATTTTAATTTTGACAAAAAATTACAAAAAAACCGTGTTATAAAAAATGTTTCATATAAGTAATGGCATAGCACATTAAACTGCACTTCCAGCGTTTCGTTTGCAATTGGCGAACAACAGAGCTAAAAAATTCATAAAAGTGCAAAAATCGATTATTTTTAATATAATTCGAAAACTACAAGTCCAATCAGAAACCTGAGAAAGTTGCAGGTATTAAAAAGATCTACAACTTTTGTACAAAACATTTTTTTGTAAGATTGTTACCTTCTGGTATACACACAACACACTCACACGCGCGCGCGCGCGCACACACACACACACACACACACACACACACACACACACACACATATATATATATATATATATATAACTGCTCAAAATCGGGTTATCTGGGTCAGAATATTGGTAACGTACTGAGAATTATCATTTACTATGACTATAGCTTTTGATAAATTAAAAAAGAGCCCTTTTGTGGAATCTATAGATATTTATATTTTTCGAATCATATCGATTTTTTAAGAAAAAGATGCTCTCAAAAAATTGCTCTTCTTGCTCTTTGGGTAATCGTAGAGTATCCAGCTATGGCTTTTTTTCTTTGTAAAGAGTTGTACTTTCACGGTATTAAAAGATTTAATCGATTTTATTTTAAGTA
Source organism: Philotrypesis tridentata (assembly GCA_018906965.1). Classification (NCBI taxonomy): domain Eukaryota; kingdom Metazoa; phylum Arthropoda; class Insecta; order Hymenoptera; family Pteromalidae; genus Philotrypesis; species Philotrypesis tridentata. The sequence goes on along the minus strand of JACCIB010000198.1, from coordinate 137,326 downwards.
TAAAAAATTGAGTTTGACAAAAAGTCACTTTTTTGAATGACGTTTTGTCTCTCTAATTTCTCATATTTTCATTCCATATAAATGGCTTTCATTGAGATCAATTGTTGACTTCTTTTCACGTATTTAAAAAAAAATGATGTTCTAAGACCACCTGGAGCCAAGAAAAATTTTTTTTTAAAAATAAATCTTGAGGGCGTAAAAATGCATTTACAGCATTACGATCCCTAGAGTAAAATACTCAATACTTATATTTTAAATTAAAAAATACTAGAATTCGCTAAATTAATATTAATAAATGATAATTAAGTTATAAAGTTAGGCGTGCGAGCGAGAAATTCGATCGTGCGGGCGGTGCGCTGCCTCTGAAAAACGATTTCACGCGGTTTAAAATGCTCCGCGCTTGTAAAGTTTTAATATCTTATCTTCTAGTTTTCTTACAAAAATCGTTTCGTATTTAATTTAGAGTAACTCGATGAGAGAAACACGAATATTGGCATTATTTTTGCTTTGACGCCTAATTTTATGATCATTAGCCGATTAAATATGAAATTGGGGATCGAGCTAGTATCAAGTAGTTTAACCAAAATATTGAAAATTTTTTGAATTCAAACTATCTAAATCTCTTCTACTCGGAAAAATACAACTCCCCAAATTTTTTTAGATTTTTCCTATCAAGCCCCTAAGAGCTACAAAGGGTCAAAATTAGTGAAATCAGCATTACGTAAGGAAATTTTCTCTAGTTTCTACGAAAAATTCTTCGAATGTAATATATATACGTTTCAGAGGCTTTATATGTAATTTTGACACAAAATTGTCAAAGTTTGTTCCTACGGAACGAGATAAAAACATTAGTAAAATCTTCTTTAATACAAAAGTATTTGGATATGTTCCAATAGGTAAATAAAAGTTTAAGACCACTTACAAAATACCAGTGATATTTTGATTTTTTTAAGTGGTCTTAATCTTTTATTTAAGTATTGGGACATATCCAGATCCTTTAGTATTGAAAAAAGCTTGTGAAATGTATGTGTGTGTGTGTGTGTGTGTGTGTCTATATATATATATATATATATATATATATATATCTCACATTGGAAGTATTTTTCGTAGAAACTAGAGAAAATTTCCTGAAACTAGAGAAAAACAGTATTGTATCAGTTTTTGACGAAAAACGCTTCCCTCAGAAGTCATAAATTTTTGAAATTTTGCAAAAAATAAAAAAATGCTGATTTCACCAATTTTGACCCTCTGTAGCTCGAAGGGATTTGATGGAAATAATCTGAAAAAATTTGGGGAGTTGTATATCTCTGAGTAGAAGAAATTTAGATAGTTTGAATTCAAAAAAATTTTCAATATTTTGTTCGAATTACTTGATACTAGCTCGATCTCCAATTCCATATTCAATCGGCTAAAGATCATAAAATTAGGCGTCAAAGTAAAAATAATGCTAATATTCGTGTTTCTTTCATCGAGTTTCCCCAAATTAAATACAAAACGATTTTTGTACAAAAACGACAAGCTGGGATATAAAAACTTATATTAATTTAGCGAAATCTAGTATTTTTTAATTTGAAATATATAAGTATTGAGTATTTTACTCTAGGGATCGTAGTGCTCCAAATAATTATCTTGGCTCCAGGTGGTCGTAGAACATCATTTTTTTTTAAATACACAAAAAAAGTCAACAATCGATCTCAATGAAAGCCATTTGTGTGGAATGAAAATTTGAGAAATGAGACACAAAAAAGTGACTTTTTGTTAACGGAAATTTCGATTTTTATCGTTATCCAATTCAAAATGGCGTCCGAAGCCAAACTTTTTTTGTTAACATTCACAGATTTTTTACTCGAAAACTATCAATTTTCATGAAAATTTCCTAAGAATAAAAATATCTTAGAATTAGTCAAAGAATGCTCTCAAATTTTTTCAGATTGGTCCTATGCAATTTTTGAATTTACGGAAAATGAAAAAATCGAAATTTCGAAAAACGTCCTTTAAAAATCGGAAAAAAATTCATAGCATTCTCTGATGAATTCTAAGACATTTTTGTTCTTTGGAAAATTTGTTTAAAAGTTATAGTTTTTGAGAAAAAATTTGATGAAAAATTAAAATAGAAAAATATACATATTTCAACATACCTTGTATAACTATAACTTTTAAACAAATTTTCCAAAGAACAAAAATGTCTTAGAATTCATCAAAGAATGCTATGAATTTATTTCCGATTTTTTAAGGACGTTTTTCGAAATTTCGATTTTTTGATTTCTCGAAATTTCAAACATTGCATAGGACCAATCTAAAAAAATTTGAGAGCATTCTTTGACTAATTCTAAGATATTTTTATTCTCAGAAAATTTTTGTGAAAGTCGATAGTTTTCGAGTAAAAACTCTGTGAATGTTAACAAAAAAATTATTGTAAAAACAAAACAAAAACCTATTTGTACGCTTGAAAGCAGATCGGTTTTTTGAAAGCATATATATAGCTCACTACAAATATTTTGACTTCTCAGTAAAAAAGTAGAGGAAAACAGCTTTACTTTAAGCTATTACATTTAAAATTGAGTGATGGTATCAAAAGTAACGAGAATTTCAAAAAAAAGTGAAAATCTCGCGAGCCCTATAAGTAATTAGCTGTATTGAAACAAACGTAGCTCGTAGCTTTTGAGCTGCAATTTCTTTCTATATATACAAGTAAATAATATGCTCGGCAGTAAAAATACAAAAGAAAATGTATGAACATTTTTGGATTTTTTCGATGGGAAAGCCGGGTGGCAACCGATAATCAAGTAACTCGCACGGTTTCTTATTCAGAGGGGTCCCAGAAACTAGAAAAAATAGGTCTGGTAAGTGTGCCCTCGGCGAAAATTTTTACGACTTCCAGGCCCCCCGAAGTTTCCAGTATCCCGTGAAATTACTGATATAGATACATAATTATAACGTCCCCTTTCCAGAGCAGGCTAGCTATGCCTACTAGGCCAAGCGCCCTAGATTATTTGTGGACATAAAAACGTCCAGGCAAAGGATACCGCCATTCGATAGAGAATGGAGTGTAGATTAACCCCATATATTTTTGGACAACAATTTCTTGCGGGAACATTGTTTATTATTAATAATAAGTTGCAAAAATGCACTTTTTTTTGTATTTTGCATTTAATTCGTAAAGTAAGCAACTAATGCAAAATGATCAAGAAAGCTAAGTTGTAGCTCTTAAAATTTCGAAGAAATTGAGATATCGAAAGTCTGTATCCGATTAATGTGTACGGAGAAAAACTAGGAAAACCGAGGAAAAGTACGCGAAATCAGTGTTTTTTTAAAAATTCATAAGTCGGCCATTTTTCAACTTTTAGGTCTGAAATTTGGAATGAAGGAAGAGTTCAATGAATATTTTAAAGTCGCGAAAAATTGGCGCTCTGAGACAATAACTTTTTGTTTAATTAACATTTGAATTTTTATTGTACTCAAAAAGGGCACTTTTGTTTTCGCGGTCAGGGAAAATTGGAAAGGGCTATTGAAATTTGGAACATCGCGTTGAATAGCTGATGATTCACGCAATCTATCCCAAAAAAAGGTTTTTGAAAAACAGATTATAAGTACATGAAAAACGTACTTGAGCGTCAACAAAAACGGCCCGTAAGTAAGGAGAAAGCGTACATATAGATATAGAAGCTTCGCTGGCGTTCCCCCACTCTGCCACTGCTGCCGCGCTCACGGCTGTTTTTGTTGACGCTCAAGTACATTTTTCATGTACTTATAATCTGTTTTTCGAAAACCCTTTTTTTGGATAGATTGCGTGAATCATCAGCTATTCAACGCGATGTTCCAAATTTCAATAGCCCTTTCCAATTTTTCCTGACCGCGAAAACAAAAGTGCCATTTTTGAGTACAATAAAAATTCAAATGTTAATCAAACAAAAAATTATTGTCTCAGAGCGCCAATTTTTCGTGACTTTAAAATATACATTGAACTCTCCCTTCATTCCAAATTTCAGGCCTAAAAGGTGAAAAATGGCCGACTTATGAATTTTTAAAAAAACACTGATTTCGCGTACTTTTCCACGGTTTCCCTAGCTTTTCTCCGTAACTATTAATCGGATAGAGACTTTCGATATCTCAATTTCTTCGAAATTTTAAGAGCTACAACTTAGCTCTCTTGATCATTTTGCATTAGTTGCTTACTTTACGAATTAAATGCAAAAAACGAAAAAAAAGTGCATTTTTGCAACTTATTATTAATAATAAACAATGTTCCCGCAAGATATTGTTGTCCAAAAATATATGGGATTAATCTACACTCCATTCTCTATCGAATGGCGGTATCCTTTGCCTGGACGTTTTTAAATACATTGGCTGTGTTCTAGGGCGCTTGGCCTATACGTATATCTATAAGTGTACAGTCTGTAACGGGAACACTCGTAGCTTCAGTGTATCTATATCTGTCTATATATTATAGTAAGAACTACGAGGAAACGGAAGTGCGACTGAGAAACATAGGAATGGAGGGAGTTTGTCTCTGTCGCCCTTATGCATTTTCTTATGTTTCTCACTCGCACTCCCGTTTCCTCGTAGTCCTTCCAGTATACCGCTGCGCTGAGTACCTGGACTCTGGAGTATAGTATTTGAAGAGGGAGAACACTCGTAGCCTGTGTGTATAATGTATATGTATCTGTGCTGAGCGTTAGAACGTAGACGAAAACATATTATGACGAAATTTTCGAAACTGCTCGAAGTGATCGAAGTGGCCCACCAATCTCTCTCTCTCTCTCTCTCTCTCTTCTCTCATACCGTTTAGCTATTGGCTTACTAGTACTATGCGAGAGTACTATGTCTCTATCCGTAGCGTTAGAAACGCACAGCAAAAGATATCCAGGTACACTGATGTGCCAGAGTTATAGGCATACCTTATAATTTTATGACTCTAATGAGGGTAAGATAATCCTTGAATGGAGGGTCGAGGTTGATGCTGACGGTTCCCAGCCTGCACTAATTTCCTTTTTATGTCCGGACATTTATGACGTACAATAATCAAATCAACAAAATGGATTTTTTAAAATATGCTTAGAAATATTTAAAAATGTTAATATTTATTCATTATTATAATGTCAAATAAAACAAAATTTGAACGAAAAAAATCCGTTGACTTTTGATAATTGCATTGAACAGAGTATTATTGGCAGCGATTTTCATTTTAAAAATGTTATTCATCAATAATATTTATTCTTGCTAAAACCTAAAGATTTTTGTAATAACCGAACAACAAAAATTACTACTTTTCCGCAAATTTTTACATTTGAATTATACTTTTAGATCTACTATTAATATATTTGGGGATTCGTGAGCGCCCGAGTTTCGGTAGATAAAGCTTTTATCTCGGCTTTTATATATAATTATATATATATCAATATTCAATATTCGTTCAATCTACTGTTTATTTCTGTTAGTGTGTGATTGCGTGTATACTTACACGGGAGCTGCAAAGAATTTACTGCGTTTTTCGCGAGGATCCAAGCTAGAAAGCGATGCATCGTTCGCAAAGATATTGCGGTAGATTCGTTGCATCCTCAGTACAGACGCACGTACTGCTAAAGGGTCGCAGTATACAGGCCAAAGAGTGGAAGAGAGAGAGGGGGAGAGAGAGAGAGAGACGTTCGTTGGACTCAGTTCAGTTCGGCTGTGTGCTGCGCGTTTACTCGGAGAGGCTTATTGGTGAGCGCCGCCCTCGCTCTCACAACAGATTCGTCCACCTTTCCCTCCTTTCCTGGTCAGATATTATATACAGACCCCTCATATATTTTTCGAGTGCTCAAATATCCCAAAAGATATATTTACATCAATAATCCAGTAATAATTTAAAAACAGCTAGAAGTGCATATACAGTGCACATGTAACACTTTATACATATACCATTCCAATAAAGAGCTACAAGCTAAAAACCGAAAAAAAATAACGCGATTATCAAAAATACTGCATTATCAGTAGTATTATAATATTTTGAATTTTTTAATGTATACAAAAAAAGTACATTAAATGACCTTTAATTTGAATGTAAATTTGTCTAAATCAAATGTACTGGTCAAAAGTTATTCACGTTTGAAGACAACGAACTTTGCTTGAGGCGCTTACGAGAATATTACAAAATCGAGTGATTTCATGGGAAAATGTGATATTTGCCTTTTTTCAAATCTTCGTACCTTCTTTTTAATAAATTAGTAACTCAAATTAAAGCTCTTTTCTTCTACTGTTTTTCTAACTAGAAGTTGAATTGCTCTTCTAGCTGAATCGCAAATCATGAGGTTTTAAATAGAAAAAGAAAAACCATTACTTTAACATTTTTTCGATGTAAACGCTCGACAAAACCCAGCGATCATTTCGTTTCTTCAAATCCTTCTCAATTTTGATCAAAACATCGGATTTTAATATTTAACAGCACAAATTGAAGCTCTTTTCTTTTTTATATGATGAACTATATATGCGATTCTCAAGTAGATCGTATTTCATTGATTTTAACTAGCCAATGTACTACTTGGGAAACGTATACACAGCTCATCACGAACGAAATGAAAAAGCGCTTAAATAAAAATTAAAAAAGACCTTTGGCTAATTACCGTTACAAACGTATACTTGAATCAAAAAGATTCAAAGAAAAAAAGGTAAAATAGACTATTCTCCGAGCTATTCTCGTAAGAACCTGAAGCAAAGTTCGTTGTCTTCAAACGTGAATACTTTCGACCAGTACATCTGATCTGGAGAAAATAATATTCAAATTAAAGCTTTTTTAATGTAGTTTTTTTGGTATATTTAAAAAAATTCAAAATATTATAATACTGTGGATAAAATATAGACCATTCAAATTAAACTGAAAACTCATTTTTTTGCAAAAATTGTAAACAGCAATTTTATTGGCTTAAACCACTCGGAAGAGAGTGTAGATTAATAATCTGAGTCTGCAAACAGCTGAATTTGTGCAGCAAATAAGCGATTAAAGTCGGATTTTCGTATTTATGGTTTTTTTTGTTTTTTTGCTTTTAACTCGTTAAGTAAGAGAGTAATGTAAAAAAGTAAAGAGAGAAAAGTTGTAGCTGCTTAAATTACGAAGAAATTCATATATTAAACGTTTCTATCCCATGAATGGACATGGAGGAAACCTCGGAAAACCGTGAAAAATACCGTAAAAACGACATTTTTTTAAAAATCGAGAACTCAGCCATTTTTCAACTTTTAAGGCTCAAATTTAGAATGAAAGAAGGGCTTTATATCTATTGTCATGTCGCCAAAAATTGACGCTTTACGTCAATTACTTTTTGTATAATTGCAATTTGAATTTTTGATGTACGATTTTAGTGCACTTTTGTGTGCGCGAGCACAAGAAATGGGGGGGGGGGGTCCAAGTGGAATTTGGAACATAGCGTTGAAAATTGTATAATTCGAACAAAAAAATGTATTTTTTAAATTGGCGAAAAACAGGTTTTGAATGGATGAAAAACGAACTGAAACGTGAGCGAAAACGACAGAGCGCGCGGCAGAAGAAAGTGTATATAGATATACAAGCGCACTGCCTCTCCGCTGGTGCTCCCCCCCACTCTGCCACCGCTGCCGCGCGCTCGGTCGTTTTCGCTCACGTTTCAGTTCGTTTTTCATCCATTCAAAACCTGTTTTTCGCCAATTTAAAAAATACATTTTTTTGTTCGAATTATAAAATTTTCAACGCTATGTTCCAAATTCCACTTGGACCCCCCCATTTCTTGTGCTCGCGCACACAAAAGTGCACTAAAATCGTACATCAAAAATTCAAATTGCAATTATACAAAAAGTAATTGACGTAGAGTGTCAATTTTTGGCGACATGAAAATAGATGTAAAGCCCTTCCTTCATTCTAAATTTGAGCCTTAAAAGTTGAAAAATGGCTGAGTTCTCGATTTTTAAAAAAATGTCGTTTTTACGGTATTTTTCACGGTTTTCCGAGGTTTCCTTCATGTCTATTCATCGGATAGAAACGTTCAATATATGAATTTCTTCGAAATTTAAGCAGCCACAACTTTTCTCTCTTTTCTTTTTTACGTTACTCCCTTACTTAATGAGTTAAAAGCAAAAAACAAAAAAAAAATGCATTTTTGCGTCTTTTTGTTAATAATAAACAATATTTCCGCACAAATTTCGTGACCAAAAGTACATAAGTTTAAAGTAGACCCCTTTCTCTATAGAATCGCGGTATCCGTTGCCCGTATGCTTTTACGTCTACAAAAAAGCTAGGGCGCTTGGCCTAAGTAGCAAACTCAGCACTGAGCGCGGCTACCCCGACTTCCCCGGTCATGGTGCCGACGGCTGAAATGTAAAAATCACTTTATTGCAGCTGCTGATTACTTGTCAAAAAGCTTGCTTGATGAATAGTTTTACAGTAAAGTTCAAGTCTTTAACTTCAAGAATCGAGCTTCAAAATATGGAAAATCCCCTTTTGTTATAGCGTTATTGTGCATTGAAAAAAAACGTATCTCGGTTCCTATTGGTCCACCTGGGGCTTGAAATTTAGATAAAAATCCCATCTTCGCAATAAACTTTTTAATGATTCGATTGCACTTAAGTATTGTGTACAGCGAATTAATTAATTATATACTTCATAAATATATGCTCCCAGTGACGCCCCTAATAAAAATTTCGCAGTTTGCAAAGTAATAAATATAACTCTTTTCGAGTACGTACAAAAAAGTTGAACTATTTGAGATTATTTTTACGTTTTGCCAGCACTTTTAAAATCAGAACTTTTTCAACTATCGGTCCTTATTGCACAAAAACTATAGTAGATAGAGAATTTGGCTTTTATTTGAAGCTGTTTTCCCTGCGATCAATGTTTTTCAATACGCAGAGGAAAAACAAAAAAAACTGCAAAATTCCGACTTTGATTATATAATTTTCGGGCATAGCAAAAAATTTGTGTTTTTTAGATTTTCACTGAAATTGAATGATAATGGTAAAGTAGCCAAATATAATATTTCGAGTAATTTTTAGCGTCAATCTCTCTTTCTTTACGCATATATGTGTGTGTATATATATATATAAAATATTTATAAATATATATATATATATATATAATATATATGTATGACTTACCTTTCTACAGCTGATTTTTTACGTGAATACCTTCGGCTACCAATAGTGTGGCGGTGTTTTGCTTTTCTCCAATCAGTTGCTCCCATGGTAACTAATAAAATGTCCGTTCACTGTAATGTAATATAATTCAAAAAAAGAAAAATTTTAAACAATTACACAAGTCACAAGACATCATTAGAGATCGGAAGAACTGTTTGAAGAATATGTTGTCTCATTGATGAACTCAGTAAGACTACACTGGAAACACTTTCGTCACTAACTTTGAGCAGAAATTTGTACGCATCCCCTCTTCGTCCCTCTGGTATAAATCAGTACTGAATTATAACTATAATAATCATAAGTTTGACGGTTCTACAAACTCTGCACGTCTTGCAGTTTGACCCTATTACGGGGAAAGATAGAGGTATGCGCTGTGCGGTGTGAAACGATCGCGCCGATTACGGTTCAAATCTGTTGACGAGCTAAGCCAGAATTTGGAAATTGATTCGAAAGATGTATTTTTGTATAAGTCCCTATGACGCCCCCGGATACCCCCGATGTCTTCAACGTATCACGACTACTTTTGTCGACAAGTCACCCCTGGCTGAGAGGGTCTAATGAGGGTCACACCTAAGGGCACAACCTCTACAAATAAAATTTTTCCTTAAAATTTTTCAATTTTTTAATATTATGAATTTTTGTATAAAATATTATTCGTTTTTAAAATTTACTAATAATAACAAAACTTGAATCATAAAAATCGGATGATTTCATGTTAATTAATTTAGGCCAAGCGCCCTGCCCATATACTTTTGGACACGAAATCTGTGCGGGAACGTTGTTTATTATTAATAATACGATGCAAAAATGCATTTTTTTTTAGTTTTTTGCTTTTAACTCGTAAAATAAGAGAGGAACGTAAAAAAGTAAAGAGAGAAAAGTTGTAGCTGATTAAATTGCGAAGAAATTCATATATTGAGCGTCTCTATCCAATGAATGGACATGGAGGAAACCTCGGAAAACCGTGGAAAACACCGCAAAATCGACGTTTTTTTAAAAATTGAAAACTCAGCCATTTTTCAACTTTTAAGGCTAAAATTTAGAATGAAGGAAGGGCTTTATACCCACTTTAATGTCGCCAAAAAATGGTGCTCTGCGCCAATTACTTTTTGTATAATTGCAAATTGAATTTTTTATGTACGATTTTAGTGCACTATTGTGTGCGCGAGCACGAGAAATTGGGGAATCCTACTGGAATTTGGAATACAGCGTTGAAAATTTTATGATTTGAACAACGAAATGTATATTTTGGATTTGCGAAAAAAGGGTTTTGAATCGATGAAAAACGAACTGAAACGTGAGCGAAAACGGCCGAGCGCGCGGCAGTCGTGGCAGAGAAAGTGTATATAGATATACAAGCGCGCTACGATGCCGCGCGCTCGGCCGTTGATTTTGCGGTGTTTTCCACGGTTTTCCGAGGTTTCCTCCATGTCCATTCATTGGATAGAGACGCTCAATATATGAATTTCTTCGCAATTTAATCAGCTACAACTTTTCTCTCTTTACTTTTTTACGATAATCTCTTATTTTACGAGTGAAAAGCAAAAAACTAAAAAAAATGCATTTTTGCATTTTATTATTAATAATAAACAACGTTCCCGCACAGATTTCGTGTCCAAAAGTATACGGGCTTCCCTTTCTCTATATAATCGCGGTATCCGTTGCCGAGCTACTTTTAAGTCCACAAAAAAGCTAGGGCGCTTGGCCTAAATTAATTAATATGAAATCATCCGATTTTTATGATTCAAGTTTTGTTATTATTAGTCAATTTTAAAAACGAATAATATTTTATACAAAAATTCATAATATTGAAACATTGAAAAATTTTAAGGAAAAATTTTATTTGTAGAGGTTGTGCCCTTAGGTGAGACCAGGTGTGACCCTCATTAGAACGCTCTAGCCAAGGGTCTGCCACTGGTGTCATAAAAGGCTTAGTCCTCTCTGTACGGGTACCCATATAAGACAGCATTAGAAAAAAATTCTACTCTCAATTTTCAAATAAACAATTTTTAAACAAAGGTAATTTTTGGCTTACGTCAGTTCATGCGTAATGATTACTTATAGTTACAAAACTTGAATTACGAAAATCGGAGCATTTTTACTGTTATCAATTCACAGTCTGTAAGTGAAGATTAACAACCTAGTCTAATAATCTCAGGTAGTTACCATTCGATTTTTATCATTCAAATTCTGCTGAAATAAGCCTTTTCTGTAGAATTACATATCTGTTCATAAAATATTTATTTTGCAAATTTTGAATTATTATGAATTGTTCACGTTCAGCCTCCGAGATCGCCCTTTACCCTCATAAAATTTTCGGAAACACTACCCATTTTTTCACCGTAGTATTTTCTGCCCATACTCTCAGCATCGCGCGTTTCGTCGGGGACATTCGTAGGTAACCACTGCATAGTAAGCTGTGCTGTATTCTCAGAAGGTGGTGAACACATGTTGGCCTGCCACGCATTGCTACCGTTGGTGTGCGTTGATCAGCCCGGACTAGTAAGAGAATGCAAAAAAAACCTTCAACTAAGGAAAGATAGAAGATGGCACCACTCGTTTATGCTAATTATTAAAATAAACTAATATTTTGAAACTTTTATCCATGCTTGAAGATAAATTTTGTTTTTTTATGTACAATTACGTTTACGAAATTCGTCTAACTTTAAAAGAACAATAGTTACAGAGGAAACTGTAATTTTAAGTTATCGACACATAGCTTCGAGATTTTTGAAACGTTCTTGATCCCCTTAAGGAGACTTGAAATATACGTATCTGATATAGTGATAGTTGATGGTATTTTCATATTTTCCATCTTTTCTGTAAGTGCATTTATGCACTTTAAACTATTAGCAGGTTCAAGTTTAAACACTGTTGCACATGCGCAGTATGAGTTGTAAATAATATAATTTTAATAAACTTGAGTACTAACATAGATGAGGTTATCAGCTACACCTTCAGCTTGCAGACTTACAATGTCTATGGCTAGCGGAAACGAAAATGTATTGAGACCAGTCATTATATCTAACTAGTATTAATCTACTGCTGATTTCTGCTAGTTTATAACCTCCGCTTGGGTACTCCAAGATTAAGATGAATTATATTATTTAAAATGCGCTAAGAACTGATAAAACTCATACCACGCGTATGTAATACTTAGTGTTTAATCTAGAACCTGCAAAAAGTTTCAAGTACAAAAATGCTTTTACAGAAAAGATGGATAAGGATATCAAAATACTATCAACGGATCTCACTATATCAGATATGTATACTTTAATTATCTAGAATTAAATTAACTTTTAAATAAAAAAACACAATTCTTTGTTTTTAAATATATTATTCCTTGTCTGTTACAGATAATTTGACGTACTCGGGATGAAAAAGCATCGTATGATCAACAGACTTTACCGTAGTAGCTTTGTTTATCACTGTAAGTATTATTTTTGAACGTATTAAAAGGATTTCATCTATTAGTTAAATGAAAAAAAAGATGTGTAATTAATTATGACATATACTCTTCTCCTGATGGAAGAGAATATAAAAAATGTTAGATGTTAATTAATCAAATATAACTTAAGGTGATGCATGTAGGCAATAAATTAGATTAAAATATTACAGGATTTTAATCATATAGCAGTTTGCAAGGCTTCATGGAGTTAAATAATAAAAATGCTGAGACACGTATCTTCTGATCCAGAGCAACGGAAGAATATTTTGAACCTTCATGCAATTCAACATTCATGCAAGAAAGTTTCTACATTGTTGAAGTGGATATGAATAATTCATAATTTTTTCTATCGTCTCCTGGGAGGTAGACTGTCAGGCTGTACGTCGAAAAGGATCCTTATAAATAGCGACTATAGCTGGAATATCTATCAAGTTTAGACCAGTAAAAAGAAGGTTCCTATGACGAAGTGAAATTAGTAAAGTATTTTGAGTTAAGAAAGTCTCTAATAAATTTCATGAACAAAAAGTGTTTCTGACGTAACATTTATTACGGTTACGTATTCATAAATTATTTATGAGACATGCCGGAAGAACACAATTGACAAGAATAAGAATCATTATACTCACAGAATAAAATTAGTGAAGTGGAAAAATATTTTGAATCAAGAATTTTTTATAAGAAATGCCGGATGAACTCAATTGACAAGAATAGTACATGTATCTATTTAATAATGGATCACTAAACATATGAACTTTAAAAACTTTTATCCAGTGTAATCAAATTTCATGATTAAAAAGTGTTTCTGACGTAACATTTATTATGGTAACGTATTCATAAATTATTTATGAGACAAGCCGGAAGAACTCAATTGACGAGAATAATAAACATTATACTTACCGAATGAAATTAGTGAAGTGGAAAAATATTTTGAACCAAGAATTCTTTAGAAGAAATGCCGGAAGAATTCAATTGACAAGAATAATGAATGCATCCATTTAATAATGGATCACTAAACATATGAACTTTAAAAACTTTTATCCAGTGTAATCAAATTTAATGAATAAAAAATGTTTCTGACGTAACATTTATTATGGTTACGTGTTATAAAATTACACAATTATTAAGATTAGATGCTTAAAATAATTAAAGATTAAAGCTTTCAAAATTTAAAAAGTCAAAGTAGGTGCAACCAATAAATATGAAAGTTGTTATGGAATCCATGTGATTAATTTATTAAATGAAAAATTAGTTCTGTTCAATTGCCAAAGAGAAAGAAGTACAACCAGCTTCCAGATCATGGATCTGTTTGCCTTCTTTTCAAGGGAACTGTACGTTTTACTATCTAGAAGATAAAAATAGCTAATGAGTTGTGAATCCCATTAGTCCAAGGGATACTATGATAAATATTAAATTGATACCATTGATTAGATTTAAAATATCAACATTTAAAGGTTTCAAAATTATAATATTCAAAACTAGTCAATGGTGTCAACTTAAAATTGTTCATACTATCTTTTTGAGTGATGGGCTTAATAACTTATATGTTCTTTTTTTCTTTTAAATAGCACAAGCTATACTTTGCTTGAAAGAAAGTCATGCTCATCTACATTCTGGAAGCTGGTTGTCCTTTCTACTCTCTGGAAATTGAAAAGAACTAAATTTTCAGTAAGTAAATTAGTCACAGAGATTCCAGGACAACTTCCAGGTTTATCCATTGGACGAGCTTTGAGTTTTGAAATTTTGAAAGATTTAATCTTTGATTATTTCAAATGTCGTTCATTGAATATGTACACGTTCTTAAATTTATTTTGTGTTTAAATGTTACGTTTTATTTTTTCAGATTTTTATATATATTACTTACAGTGATGAATAAGGCTGATTCAGTAAAGTCTGCTGTTTATAATTTTTTTTTTATAAGTTCATCGGATCACCTGTAACAGAGAAAGAATAATTTATTTTAAAACAAAGAATCATGTTCTATTATCATAAAGTTAATTTATTTGAAGATAATTAAAATATACTTATCTGACGGAGTGAAATCCATTGATAGTATTTTGATCCTAATGCCATCTTTTCTGTAAATGCATTTTTTCACTTGAATCTTTTTGCAGGTTCTAGATTAAACGTTATTGCACACGCATAGTATAAGTTTTAGGGGTTTTTAACGCAATTTCAATAGAATAATTTGTGATAAACTTGAAGATCCACGCGGAGGTTATAAACTAGCAGAATTAAACCAACAGTAGATTAGTACTTCAGGTTAGACATAGTTATAGTACGAATGTGGGTTGGCACCAAGTTATGAGGATATAGAGATCCCTATATCGAAGCTATGAAGTATGATAGTCTGCTGTCGGTTTCTGCTAGTTTATAACGTTCGCGTGGATCTCCAAGTTTATTATAAACTATATTATTTAAATCGCATTAAAAGCTCCTAAAACTCATAGTACGCGTTAGATTTTTTTGTTGAATAATAATGATCCAAAAATAACTATTTGCTGTACAGACGGTGTCGAAAAAGTAATTATTATTGCAATAATACACAAGCATATATGTACATTAATTTTTTAAATTTATAACTTATTTAGTTGATGTTAATGATTATTTGTAATTTAGGTATATATACCATTTAAAAGTAGTAAAATCTTCTCGCTTCCCCCCCCCCCCAAATAAACCTTTTGAAGGTAAAAGGCTGGTAAGTATAAGGTCGTCGTTTCTTCCTGTAAGAATTAAAGATTAATTTTATAACTTTTAATAACCTTAATATCATACAAATTCTAAGGCTTTAACTCTACCTATACGGTTATTTCATTGTTTTAATGAAAGATCATTTTGGAACTCTCGATTTTGAACCCTTATATGGTAAAAATTCAATCTATCTGCCTATGAAAATATTAACGCGTAAACATCTTCACGTGGTCAGACTACCATTTCTTTTGTGTTATTCTTCTATACCTTCGATTTTACATAAATGTCAATTTTAATTTTAGCAAAAGAAAGTTATGATATACAGTTATTTCATTATATTAATCAAAGTTAATTTTTAAACTCTCGATATCCCTTATGTGGTGAAAATTCAGAGTGCTTATTCTAAAAGTTTATTTTCATTATGTAAATTAAAGTCAAACTTTCAATAATAACGTAAATAATATTCTAGCAGGTTTATTGTGTACGTTTATTACTTTTCCCTTAGTAAAGGTTGATAAGAAATGTGATTATAATGCAATGATTAAAAAGGTATTTCTAATTAGTTCAACAAATAATTATGTTAATATATGTGTCTTCTTTTACCTCGTAAATGAGTGAATCACAGGCACTGAAAGAACATGATGCTTATACATGAAGCTGAATAACTTGAAATTTTTATCTATCTGTATCAATATGAATGCGTAAACATCTTTGCTTGAAGGATCTGTTGGACAGACTACCATTTCATTAGTGTTTCTTCTCTATACCTTCGATTTTACATAAATTTCAATTTTAATATAGCAAAAGAAAGTTATGATATCAATAAAGAAATTGGCAAGTTTTTGTTATAAGAAGCA
Organism: Philotrypesis tridentata; assembly: GCA_018906965.1. Taxonomy (NCBI): domain Eukaryota; kingdom Metazoa; phylum Arthropoda; class Insecta; order Hymenoptera; family Pteromalidae; genus Philotrypesis; species Philotrypesis tridentata. Next base: position 121,192 of record JACCIB010000198.1, on the reverse strand, counting down.
ATTGAGTTGATATAAATAAATAATTGTTTAAATCGGAGAAGTATTATAAATATATATGTATTCATCATTATAAACACTCGACCAAATTGTGACATGTGAAAAGGTGGATAGCCTGTGAAAAGATATTGTCGGTACAATTGTCGGAATAACTGCGATTGCCGCCACGTCCTGCGCATTCCAGCTGACGTTTAATGACTGATCACTCTTACGCCGTATTTAGTGTGGGAGGTTAAGTCACCGTACTTCCGGTAAATAGAGCGTTCCGTGACCGGTCACAAACATGCGCAAAGCATAGCACTAATTCGATATTATCGAGTTTTTAGAATCAATTCTGAGGCAAAAAAATTTTTTTGTCTAAGATATACGCTTTTATTACAATAAAAAAACCGCAAAAAAGTACTTTTTTCGTGGTTTTTCAAGTTTACCGATAGGATACGGCCCAGGAAGGCTCAAATAAGTTACAAAATAACAAAGTAGAGTCCAAAACCTTCAATTTCGTTTTTGTCCGAAGTCTCTAAGTGCTTTCGTTACAAAGATATGACCGTTCAAATTTAGTAAAAAATTATAAGCACAGAATCTGTGAATTTGGTGTACAAATTTCGATAGTGTGAAGTTGGCTGCTCAATACCAAAATCACCTCCAGAATCGTTGCCGGGTTTATCCATCGAAAGCGCCTAGATTTTAACAATCTCGCTGGAAACCGAGTTCCAGATCTACATGGAAACTGCATAGATTAAATGTGCCTTTTACATAGTGCGCGTGCCTGAATCTAGGTAGATTCTATGCAATGAATAAAATTATTAATTAACGCGCTTTATTTATTTTAAATAAACTGGAATATACCGCGGCAGTAGTATAAACGTTGAAAAGATAGGTTAGATTGATTTTAATTGAATTATTCTATGAATTACTGTTTAAAAACAATATTTGAAATACTTAACTTCAAAAAAAAAAGCAGACATGAAAAGTATATCTGCATATATGCTTTATATATGCGTATTGCGCATAAATTAAACTTAAAAAGCATTTTTTATAATAAAAGTAGACATTCTTACCTTTAATTTCAGCCCTTGGAAGTTAGGTTGGGCCTTCGTAGCCAGACTTACTAATCGCTGACTCTCCGGAATGAACTTTTTTTATTGTCCGTAGCATTCAAGACATCAAAATGGGTTTAGAGAGCTGATATTTGGTAAGAATGTTTTAAAAGGGTGTTATTTTTATGTGAGTACAGGGATTTTGATGCACTTGCTCTGAAAATTTTTTACAGCAAAAAATATGTGTGAACCTAAACTTAAAAATTGAGTTTTTTGATTGTAAAAAATTTTCAGAGCTAGTACATGGAAATCCCTGCACTCACATGAGAATGACACCCTTTTAAAACATTCTCACCAAATATCAGCTCTCTAAACCCATTTTGGTGTCTTGAATGCTACGGACAGTAAAAAAGTTCATTCCGGAGAGTCAGCGATTAGTAAGTTTGGCTACGAAGGCCCAATATAACTTTCATGGGCTGAAATTAAAGGTAAGATAATGTCTACTTTTATTATAAAAAACACTTTTTAAATTTAATTTATTTATACTAATCATTATACTACTTTTATTTTTTATTTATTTATACTATTTAATCTATTTATTTATCGAAAATCAAACATTAAAAAAACTTTTAAAACTTTTTGACATCTAATATAATCAACAACAAACAAACATTAGAAAATTTTAATTTTAATTTTTTTTTATTTTTTTTTTTTTTTTAGCGAGCGAAGCGAGCAGAATTGGCTAGTTATTATTAAAGATTAAAAATGTCTTCTGATCATCAAGAATTACAATTATCTGATATAACAGATAGCATGATTTCTGAATTTGATAAAGCATATTTACCGTCTAATTTAAAAGTTCTTCAAAGACTAATGTTCGAAACTCGAGCGAAAAAATTCATCAAATTAGTCGATGCTGTTAATATTGTTGTAAAAGAAGTTATAAGTATATGGGAAGAATCAACAATACAAACTCAAAGAATTGATTCTTGTAATCGGAAGTTACAAAGACTATACGAATCTTTTAACCAAGCAAGGAAATCTAAGAGTAAAAAACAGGCTAAAAAGGTCACTGATTTTCTTATAGTAATGACTGACGTATTTGGCATCTCCTCTGATTCTGTTATAAAATTACTTAGTTCAATGGATGTTACAGTAAAAAAAGTTTTTCTGTTAAAACCTATTAATTATTTAAAAGGCAAAATATCGCTTATTAGATTGGGAACTCTTACAGGTAAATAATACATTATAATATTATGTAATCATTTGATCATTATTGCATTTGATTTTTTTTAACATTTACGTTCAATTACAGAGAGAGACATTTTATCTCCAGAAGATATTGAAATGAGTAATCAATCTTGTCCTTCCGAACTAGTTGAGCCAGAAGTGGAACTCAGTCAACAATTAAGCCAAAATACATTAATTGACGAAGATACATCTAACGAAAATGTAAATGTCGTCTCAGAGGAAGATAAGAGAAGTAAATATATACTTTTTACGTTGGTTTTAAATTAGTATTTTTATGCAAATTATTACTATTTGAAAAATTATTTTTATAATTTCTTTTATGCATTTCAAAGTTAAAAGTAACAAAACCAGTCTTCGATGACTAATTTGTAACGCGGCGCGCGAGAGGCTAAAGGAGACCCCGAAAGAAACCTTTGTCTCTCGTCCCAAAAGCCTAGACGCAGGGTATGACGAATCGATTCGTCGCAAATTTCATCGAAGATCTGGATTTTCAATATAATGTCTTAGATGGCTTTCTGGTTATAAATCGAAACATGCTTTTTTCTAGGAGCGAATGTTGAATCTACGCCACAGCAATCGCCTAGTGAGAATACATGTCCAAGCTCGCAAAGTTCTGGTATTGTTTATGCTGGAGTAGGAAGAGATTATGAAAAGAAAAATGAACGAGGCACCATCAACGTAATGACAACAGAAGTTGTGAGAGCTTTTGACAAAGCTAAAGTTTCTGACAGAGATGCCTTCTTCATAACTGGGGTTATTGCTACTGCTTTGACCATTGACGTTGGATCGTTAATCCTCAATCGTAAATCGATAAATGCTGCAAGGGCTCAAATACGACAGCAGGAATTCAAAAAAATGAAACAGTTAATTCAAGACACTCCTGTAACATTTTTAGTTGTACATTGGTATGGCAAATTAATTTCAGATAATATATCTTGCAAGAAAGTGGACAGATTACCGATTTTAATATCCAGCGATAAATTTGTAAAAATTATTAATGTACCGGCATTGCAAGACCAAAAGGCGAGTACAACAGCTTCAGAAATTTATAGATCGTTGAAAGATTGGGGATTGACAGATTTAACGAATGCACTGTGCTGTGATACAACAAATGTCAATTTAGGACAGAAAGGTGGTACAGCAATTCTTTTAGAACAGCTAATGGACAAGAATTTGCTATATTTGGCTTGTCGCCGTCAGGTCTTTGAGCTCTTATTAAGAGCAGCATTCGAACAAAAATTTCCTGGCACTAGTGGTCCAGATGTACCAATCTTCAAAAGGTTTCGAGATCAATGGTCTAATTTCGATATGAATTCTTTCGAGAATGGACTAGCTGAACTAGACACATCTTTAAAGAATAAAGTTCCCGAAACAATTCAATATATTAACAAATTTTTAGAAAATCAGCAACCTAGACATGATTACAGAGAATTGTTGGAGCTCTGTTTGATTTTCTTGGGTGTCGGAGAAGGTATAGCTTTGAAAAAGCCAGGAGCTCTTCACCATGCCCGTTGGATGGCGAAAGGTATATATTCGCTAAAAATGTATTTATTCCAAAAACCTTTCAAAGTGAGTAAGCGAGATGAAGATAAATTATATGCTGTATGCAAATTTATTGTATTTATCTATCTTACTCCATGGTACACTGCTTCTTTAGCTAGTTCTGCTCCAAACAATGATTTGAAATTAATAAAATCATTAGTTGATTTCAAAGAGATTGACAAAGACATATCGGACGCTACATTGCACAAGTTCCGAAATCATCTCTGGTATTTATCACCAGAATTCAGTATTCTGTCGCTTTTCGATACTGAAGTTGATATTACAACCAAAGAACTTATAGTTCAATCGCTAAAAAGAAAACCAGTAAATGAAAGTAATTATATTAAAAAATTTGATTCATCTTATGACGGTATCCGGGGGTTATATGATAAAACGCTTGACTATTTTACAAACAGCCAAAGTTTGAACTTTTTTATTACATTTAATTTGGACAATAGTTTTTTGAAACGTGATTGTAATTTGTGGGAAATGGATTCTTCGTACGTAGAGTGCCGTGAAAAATTAAAACACCTGATGGTAGTCAATGATTGTGCCGAAAGAGCAATTCATTTGACTGAAGAATATGTAAATACCCGGGCTCATGATGAAGATCAGAAACAGTACTTACTTCAGTTTATTGATGAAAGTCGAAAAAATTTATTGGCCAGTTCCACTAAAAAAGATTTTATAAAAAAGTTGAAAACAGGGTAATATAATTACTCTTATGTATATTTTTTATATACATTTTTGTAAATGTTTTATTTATTAAATTATATTAATTAACTTAATTCGTAGCATTAATTCAATTAATCCCGTATTCCCCGTATTTTTCCCGTTTTATCTGCATGTCCCGTATTCCTCCAGCAATTTTTATAAACAAATTAGCTTAATTAATTTTTAATTAATTTAATAAGTTACAATAAATAACAAATCCATAAATTTTTACGTTGGAAAATGAAAGCGCCCTTAAAATATTAGTAGCAAGTTCATAGATTTTGTACTTCGATTTTTTTCCTAACTTTAAACGGTCATACCTCTGTCACGAAAGTACTTACAGACTTCGGACAAGAACGAAATTGAAGGTTTTGGACTCTACTTTGTTATTCTGTAACTTATTTTACCCTTCCTGGGCCGTATCCTATCGGTAAACTTAAAAAACCACGAAAAAAGTACCTTTTTGCGGTTTTTTTATTGTAAAAAAAGCGTATAGCTTAGACAAAAAAATTTTTTTTGCCTCAGAATTGATTCTAAAAACTCTATCTGAAGTTATACTAATTATCTATGTAGACTAGAAATGCCTAAAAAAATATAGAGAGAAGTGGCAGCTCCCAGAAGTAAAAATTTTGAGAAAAAAAGCGAAAAAAGCGTTTTTTGAAAAGCGCCTTCGAATTTTTTTCTTTTTTTTTCGGGTTTCTTTATTGCAATCATAGTGTTTAGGTATAAAGAAAAGATTTCCGGTTGTGGAGCAGGTTTTCAAGCACTTTGGGAAATAAGCGCCACCCTAATATATATTTATAATCCTTCTCCGATTTAAGCAATTATTTATTTATATCAACTCAATTGCTTCTTATAACAAAAACTTGCCAATTTCTTTATTGATATCATAACTTTCTTTTGCTATATTAAAATTGAAATTTATGTAAAATCGAAGGTATAGAGAAGAATCACTAAAGAAATGGTAGTCTGTCCAACAGATCCTTCAAGCAAAGATGTTTACGCATTCATATTGATACAGATAGATAAAAATTTCAAGTTATTCAGCTTCATGTATAAGCATCATGTTCTTTCAGTGTCTGTGATTCACTCATTTACGAGGTAAAAGAAGACACATATATTAACATAATTATTTGTTGAACTAATTAGAAATACCTTTTTAATCATTGCATTATAATCACATTTCTTATCAACCTTTACTAAGGGAAAAGTAATAAACGTACACAATAAACCTGCTAGAATATTATTTACATTATTATTGAAAGTTTGACTTTAATTTACATAATGAAAATAGACTTTTAGAATAAGCACTCTGAATTTTCACCACATAAGGGATATCGAGAGTTTAAAAATTAACTTTGATTAATATAATGAAATAACTGTATAGATAGAGAAAACACTTAGAATTTTTGTGACATTGAGATATCAAGAGTTGCAAAATTAATCTTCAAGTTTTACATGAAGAAACGACCTTATACTTGCCAGCCTTTTACCTTGAAAAGGTTTTTTTTGGGGGGGGGGGGGGGAGATTTCACTACTTTTAAAAAGTATGTAATACCTAAATTACAAAGAATAGTTAACATCAACTGAATAAGTTATAAATTTAAAAATTAATGTGTATATGCTCACTGAAAATGGCCGCAGCAGTGATACTAGTATTTGTCACTAGCGCCCTAGTTCTAAAAGTGTGCGCGCGTGCTCAGTCTTTGGCGTCGGTAAGTCGCTCTGCAGTCCTGGGTTTATCGACGTTACGTCTGCTATACCGTCAGTGTTTAACCTCTCGCGTGATTAACTTTGTCGCTGCTAAAGTATTTTAAAATTGTTGCTACGGAATCGAAACTCGTACTCAGGAGTAACTATGGATGGTCCGCTACTCCGAGGAGTGATTTCTTTTGGGACTTGTACACTGTGGTGATGGGAAACTTGTGCTTTCCCTTGATCGATCATTGCTGTTTGGAGTCAGATAAGTTATTTTTTTTTTATTTAAATTATTGAGAATTTTTGTTGATTTAAAGCACCGGTGCTTTGTTAAAAGAATTTTGTCTTTTTGTTTTCAGGTCACTGGGTCAATGCTGCTTCGAAATTTGTGTGTTACGTCTTAAGAAGATTTTGACGCCTCCCCTGGAATGGCATGCCGAAGCTAGTGCACAAGTTTTCGCTAAAGTTTTTTGTAGTGAGAAGTACAACAGTGTTGTAGAGTGTTTTAATAAACATATTTAATTAATTTACATGACTTGACCAGTGCTTTTGACTTTTTGTAGTTTTTAAATTATGTATATGTGTGAATAAGTGTAAATCACTATGGTGTTTTTCAATAATTATTGTGTGAATTTGTGGATCTCAATTGTGATTTGTCGAGAACAAGCAAAAAATGGTATAGTTATTTTCACTTTTTTTCCTACACATAATAATTTAATAATAATTCACATGATAATATAATTCACATAATATATATCATAATTCACATAATAATTTAATTTATGTTAAAGTGTTTTGTATTTTTTGGCTCTGTTTCCCTGGATTTGAATGGACTTATTGGTGTATGTTTATGTCAGACCTATCTGATTGAGTTCGTCTTTTGGAGCAAAGGCCGTCTCTTTCAGATTGCTCTTCCTGGGTTCGACTAAGTTTTGATGTGTAAATAGTGGGTCTCAATAATTGTGCACATTGAATTTAGTTTGTGTGTTGGCTTAATTATTTGTTTTATTGCCTATGGAATTGATAATGACTTTTGCCGACCAAGTTTTGTTTGTGCATGAATAGAGGAATACTTATGAACTCAGTGCTTCGTGCAAGTACGTTGCTTTAATTTTTTTAAATTATAGTTTGAAAGTTTTATTTGTGGGTCCAATATGGGATATTAATAATGCTTTTGGGGTGCCTGTCTATTAAGTTAACTATTTGCTTGTTTTGTTATTTAACAGACTCCTATGCTAAACTACTCTGTGGTACGTTAAACTATTTATATTGAGTTTGGGGTATGTGAAAAAGGCATTGGAAGTGCAAACTGTGAATCTTTCAACGTCTTTTATCTTGGTACACTGTGTTGAATTACGTTCAATGTTTTCTATTATTATTTACACTCTGTATTATAGCTGACAACCTAATTTACTTTCATCGTTAAATATTTATTCATCACAGCCATAAAATTTATATATACTGAATTTACTGCTAAACCATAATATCAAAGAAAGTATAAAATATATATATAATATCAACTTCCATTTGGTCCCATTAAAAATGGAATAAATATCTGCAAAAAATGCATGTTTACAAAGACCAGAGCTTATATATAATAACTATAGTATTAAGGTACTAAAAAATGTATGTAAAATATCCATAGATTTTAATCACTACTATAATAATGACTACATATAGAAATGAGAGCGAAGAATATAATTGAAATAAGTAAGCTACATTTTGAATATTTCGGTCTTCGCCTGATTTAAAATCTGTTATAGCTATAAAAGCTTGTTTTAACATGCTAAAACAATACAATTGAGTTTATCTAAGAACTTATAGTTTTGATTTTTATAGTTATGCACCTGACAATTTAAAGCAAACAATCTAAAGCCATGAAATCGATGGAGTAAGTATATAATATACACATGCTGATTATTGTATAAAACATTACTGTTGCATCAAGCAAGAATATTCTCTATTATATAAACTGAATAATCTCTAAAATCCAACAAAATAAAACACTTTCACTAGCTATTCATAAGAATCCCTTTCGACGAACAGCCTGAGAGTCTACCTCCGAGGAGACGATAGGAAAAGTTATGAACTATTCATATACACTTAAACAACTTAGAAACTTTCATGCATGAGCGATGCATATTCTTGGCACTTCACTAGCTTCTGACTATACAAGACAATTTTTTCCTTATATAAACTGAATATTCTCTGAACCAAGAAAATAAAACACCTTTACTATCTATTCATAAGAATTCTTTTCGACGTACAACCTCAGAGTCTATCTCCCAGGAGACGATAGAAAAAGTTAACATAAGCATTTCCACAATTGTAGAAACTTTCTTGTGTGGAGGATTGAATATAATCGTAACAATCAACCAACTTGTCACTTCACAAGAAAATTATATAAACAGGAAATTCTGTATAGATTTTCTTTGATTCTTGGACGATGAAAATACAACACTTTCACTAGCTTCTCATCAGGATCCCTTTCGACGAATAGCCTGAGAGTCTACCTCCCAGGAGACGATAGAAAAAATTACACATCCACTTCCAGAATGTAGAAACTTGCTTGAAAGGTGAACCCAGAAGACGATAGAAAAAGTTACATATTCACTTCAACAACGTAAACTTTCTTGAAAGATGAATTCTTAACACTTTACTAGCTGCCACATCACAGAATAGTTATTTCTTTATATAATCTAATAGTAAAAAAACCTGAAAAATAAAAGGATATATTTTAACAAAGAATCAGTTCATGAATCTTTCATGTATTGTATATTTAAAAAAAAGTACAACTAAATACTTATCTAATTTGAGGCTATTAGTCTTGTTTGTGAAAATTTTTCATAATTATATCTGTCAGTTTTTAAATATTTCATCAAACCCAGCTTTATAAATTGCATATTATGTTGAAAATAAAATCACTTTGGTACTTTATTTTGTACAATACTTATTTTTTTTAACACTGCATATGTGTTATTATATTCAAAAATCAAAAAATGTGAATACACCATCGTCTGCTCTTCTGCACACTTGATGAACTGTATAGATGCAAGCAATAGTATACGTAGTGTTTAATAATGACTCTATCGCTCGATGATGGAATAGTGTAGAATAAAAAATTGATGCGTCTCTTCGAGACAAGTTGTTTATTTTAAAAAATGACAAACGTTTCGGGATATTTTTATCCCCTCTTCAGTGGCTGTATAACGTTAAATTACAAGGTTTTATTACAATAATAATATTAAAATAAGTGAAATTGAAAATTGTACATATAGACATAGTTACCTAATTTGCAAAACAACTTCCGTGTTTTTACATTATTAGGAACGGACCAGTAAAAAGGATAAATCGCATATGGCGCTATAAATATAAATTTAAATTTTAAACCAAAGTTTACAGAAGAAATATTACAAAATTTTTTAAATAATAACTTACGGCCTAGGACTCGAGAATTTTATTTAACAGAACGATTCCCCGGTGCCAAGGTGGTAATGCGGCACCGGTCGAGGCAAGACGTCAACTAATGTCTCTACAAAAATCGGGCAATATATATTCCGCAATACATACATTAGATGTACTAATACTTAGAAATGTTATTATAATGCAAACCGCATCAGCGACGGATACCTCGAGCTTCATCCATATATCAAGAACGAATAACACATTGGAGGTGGCACGTTAATACTCAAGTAGCAGGACGGGGGGCCCGCGCCGCAACGTAAGAAACGCTCCTGCCATGACTATATGACTATATAGTATACAGTATGGACGGAGCGTTGCCACGGCAACCCGGTCTCTCCGACCTCCCACTGGGCTGTTCCGCTCCGGCTCGCCAGCCAATCACTATTGAACATGTGTTGGCTGAGTTGAAGAGAGCGCGAAGCGGTATGCCACCTCTCACTGTATGCTAAGATCCTGATACAGTCCGCTCGCCACCGAGCCTCCGCAATCACATTATTTACAATTAAAATTTATTCGGACTATTTTTTAGGTTTGATATAACATTTTTATAACTCGCTTTGAGGCGGCACGTATCCTCAGCCCTATTAAGTGTGCCATCGAAAAACTGAATGTGTAGCATTTCTGAGAACCGTCTGCGGAACATAGACGGTTCTCTATCTATTATTTTAATATTGTTAAAATCGAAATTGTGTCCTGTTTCCAATGCATGTACAGCGAGAGGGGAGTTAAGATCCCTTTTCTCTATATATCTTTTATGTTCGTATTGCCTAGCTTTTAACGGTCGATACGTTTCTCCGATGTACGTAGATTCGCAATCGGAGCAATCGATTTTATATACAACATTTCTTGTATCTCCCACAGCAGTAGGATCTTTGCCAAGTTTTATAAATTTGTTGAACTTATCAGTAACACTATTAATCAAACTCATGTCATTTCTTTTCAAAACCGACTTTAATTTTTCGTTAAACCCTTCATAGTAAGGGAACACCGCATATCCTTTTCTAGAGTTAGAATTATTGTTTTGTGAGTGTGCATTACTTTCAACTACCCCTTCTAACTGATTGCTCCGATTGCGAATCTACGTACATCGGAGAAACGTATCGACCGTTAAAAGCTAGGCAATACGAACATAAAAGATATATAGAGAAAAGGGATCTTAAGGGGTTATGACAGTGTTAAAACCTGAAAAAAACGAAAAATTGTTAGTGTTGTAAAAAATTAATAGATATATAGGTGCTCTAAAAACTATATTTTTGCTTTCAAATACAAGTATTATACATCACTTTTATGCATAAATAATATGCAAAAAGTGAGTGTAACATTTAAAAACAATTAAAGGAATTGCTTACCAAAAATCATGATTTTCATCACTTTTGTTTGCTTGCCGCATGGTTCTGATGGAACCGTACCATCAATTCTAATGAATCAAAGTGCCAAATCTTCCTTATGAGTCTGGTCTCAGACTAAGTGGAACAGATTCCTGAAAAACACAAAATTAATATAATTAATTAAACATATATTGACAATATTAATAATTATAGTGAATGTTACATATGTAAACATACGTAACATTCACTTTGAACTTATTTTTGCCAATTCTGCTCCACTCAGTTTGTGACCGTACTCATTAGGAAGGTTTTACACTTTGTTTCATCCGGATTGATGTTACGGTTCCTTCAGAAAGCTGCGGCAAGTACATGAAAAGCATGAAAAAACTAAATTTGAGTAAAAGGCATTGAAAGTTTATAATGTAAATCATACAAATGAACTCAGCTATACTTACAGAAACTATGTGGCATACCTTGATTTGCTTTTGGTACTCAAATATACATACAATAAAGTATATTTGGTGGTATGCGCATATCATGCTGTGTGATAATAGCATTTAGAAGCTGGAAATAAAATAAAAATTATCGTTAGCTATTCATAATCAAGTTATGTTTATGAATTACAATTACATGCAATACTTACCATTATTAAATACACTGCAAGTTGTTAAAAAGTATGCAAAATAATACTCCAGACAGTCAATAGAAACTCCCATCTTGCTGGATTGCACCCGTATACCTAAAAGCAAAAAATAAACCAACAAAGAAAAAGCTCATTATGAACACAATTATTACTAATTAGATTCCAATACTTATCTGAATAATTTTTGTATTCTGCAGAAGTTCTTGCACTTTTACAACACCACTGAGGTTATAAGCATTGTTACAGCAGCTAGCAGACTAACTGCACTGATCTAGTGTCTTGGATGAAAAACAGCTGTTTGGCTGCTTTCTGCTGCTTTACAGAAAATTCTACTATACCGATCAAACAGTAATCTTCATTCTCGACCGGGCGCTGTGAGGTACAACCTGTTCGAGTGGCAAATTCAAATTTGTTGAACGCCTTTACTTTAACGCATTGAGTTTATTAACATAAAATCACACATAGAAAAATTAATTTTACGGATCTTTTTTATTTTACGGAAATAATTTCATAACTCTTGAGAAAAAAACGGTTTGTAAAACAGGTTTTTAAGTCGTATTTTCAGTAAGATTTCTCATGAAATAACTCTGTAAAAAGTGTGGTAGAACAATCCTTTTCACAAGTTTGGCCATATTAAAATATTTAAAAATCACGATTTTTCAAAAATTTACTTGAAACAGATTTATCAGTTTTTTGCCGATATTTTCAAGGCAAATTTTTTTAGCAAAAAACAGCTTTCAGGACCATATTCTACGGACTATTAACTGTGAAAAAAGTGAATAAAAAAAAAATTAATATTTTCAAAATTTTAACACTGTCATAACCCCTTAACTCCCCTCTCGCGGTACATGCATTGGAAACAGGACACAATTTCGATTTTAACAATATTAAAATAATAGATAGAGAACCGTCTATGTTCCGCAGACGGTTCTCAGAAATGCTCACAAATGGCACACTTAATAGGGCTGAGGATACGTGCCGCCTCAAAGCGAGTTATAAAAATGTTATATCGAAACATAGACGGAGGACTGCGAGATGGCGTCATTTCCATATTAAATTCTCAGATTAAAAATAAGACGCATGTGCCTTATCATGAACGTATTATGTCATACAATATTAGACGTACAAAACAGTATTTAAAAAACAATCCCGATCTATTTTTCACTAGAGCAGACAAGGGCAATGCTACGGTAGTGGTGGATCGAAATGTTTATATCTCGAAGGTTAATGAGGCCCTCAGCGACGAGAGATTTTATAGACTGGTTAAAGTTAACCCTGCTGCAGGGATAAAAAAGCGGATAAAAAAACTCATTGACCTTTGGAGTGCACGGGGCGTTCTAGAGTGCGACGAGGCTTTTAGAGGTCTTTCTTCCGAGGGCATCGAGCACACATCGCTGCCGAAAGCTTATGGCCTAAGAAAAATTCATAAACCAAACAATCCCGTAAGAATTATAGTTTCAGTAATTAATAGCCCCACTTATTTTCTTGATAAATGCATATCCGTCTTATTAACTAAACATTTTCCTTTACCAGCTTCTCATATAAAAAATAGTACACAATTAAAAAGTAACGTCACTAATATAAATATTTCTGAGCAGCAATGTTTTGTGTCCTTCGACGTTGTTTCGTTGTTTTCGAGTTTGCCAAAAGATGCGATTATACTGTCGATTGAAAAGAGATGGAAATGGCTCTCCTGTATGAATTGTATGTCGAAGAGCGAATTTATGGATGGTATAAAAATTCTTCTCGACTGTACGTATCTTGTTTTCGATGGCAAATTTTATAAACAAGTCTCAGGCGCTCCGATGGGATTCTGCTCGAGCCCTGTTTTTGCGAATATGGTTCTGGAGGATCTCGAGGATCATTGTCTGGGCATTGCAAAATCTAGCGTTCGACTTTTTTACAGATACGTGGATGACTGTCTTTTAGTTTTGGATAGAGATAAGATTGAATTTGTGTTATCTATATTTAATAGCTATAATAACTCCCTTCAATTTACTCATGAAATTGAAGTCAATAATAGTATAAATTTTCTCGATATCTCTATTATTCATGATTCAAGTGGTCATATTTTTACGAATTGGTTTCAAAAAAATACAGCGTCATCTAGATACATAAATTATTTCTCTCACCACCCAAAAAACCAGAAGATAGCAATAATGTACAATTTATTTGATAGGGCGATATTGTTGTCCGATCCGCGGTTTCACTGTGAAAATATCGAAAAAGCGAAAAAAATTCTCATAGCTAATGACTATCCTCCAGATTGTATAGAAAAATTTAGTAAAAAACGGATTGCTCGCAACCTGAGCCTTTCAAGGGCCTCGTTAGAAGGGGTAGTTGAAAGTAATGCACACTCACAAAACAATAATTCTAACTCTAAAAAAGGATATGCGGTGTTCCCTTACTATGAAGGGTTTAACGAAAAATTAAAGTCGGTTTTGAAAAGAAATGGCATGAGTTTGATTAATAGTGTTACTGATAAGTTCAACAAATTTATAAAACTTGGCAAAGATCCTACTGATGTGGGAGATACGAGAAATGTTGTATATAAAATCGATTGCTCCGATTGCGAATCTACGTACATCGGAGAAACGTATCGACCGTTAAAAGCTAGGCAATACGAACATAAAAGATATATAGAGAAAAGGGATCTTAACTCCCCTCTCGCTGTACATGCATTGGAAACAGGACACAATTTCAATTTTAACAATATTAAAATAATAGATAGAGAACCGTCTATGTTCCGCAGACGGTTCTCAGAAATGCTACACATTCAGTTTTTCGATGGCACACTAAATAGGGCTGAGGATACGTGCCGCCTCAAAGCGAGTTATAAAAATGTTATATCAAACCTAAAAAATAGTCCGAATAAATTTTAATTGTAAATAATGTGATTGCGGAGGCTCGGTGGCGAGCGGACTGTATCAGGATCTTAGCATACAGTGAGAGGTGGCATACCGCTTCGCGCTCTCTTCAACTCAGCCAACACATGTTCAATAGTGATTGGCTGGCGAGCCGGAGCGGAACAGCCCAGTGGGAGGTCGGAGAGACCGGGTTGCCGTGGCAACGCTCCGTCCATACTGTATACTATATAGTCATATAGTCATGGCAGGAGCGTTTCTTACGTTGCGGCGCGGGCCCCCCGTCCTGCTACTTGAGTATTAACGTGCCACCTCCAATGTGTTATTCGTTGTTGGTATATGGATGAAGCTCGAGGTATCCGTCGCTGATGCGGTTTGCATTATAATAACATTTCTAAGTATTAGTACATCTAATGTATGTATTGCGGAATATATATTGCCCGATTTTTGTAGAGACATTAGTTGACGTCTTGCCTCGATCGGTGCCGCATTACCACCTTGGCACCGGGGAATCGTTCTGTTAAATAAAATTCTCGAGTCCTAGGCCGTAAGTTATTATTTAAAAAATTTTGTAATATTTCTTCTGTAAACTTTGGTTTAAAATTTAAATTTATATTTATAGCGCCATATGCGATTTATCCTTTTTACTGGTCCGTTCCTAATAATGTAAAAACACGGAAGTTGTTTTGCAAATTAGGTAACTATGTCTATATGTACAATTTTCAATTTCACTTATTTTAATATTATTATTGTAGTAAAACCTTGTAATTTAACGTTATACAGCCACTGAAGAGGGGATAAAAATATCCCGAAACGTTTGGCATTTTTTAAAATAAACAACTTGGCTCGAAGAGACGCATCAATTTTTTATTCTACAGTATACGTAGTGCCTACGTCACGATGACGTACTTCCGCGGAGAGCATTTTTCCGTCGGGAGAAGAATTTTCGCGTTGAAGAATTCGTGACCCCGAACCTTCACTTCATAATATCTTTTGATAGAAGCCATTTCACAATATATAATCCTGAAGTGATTTTGCTAGTTTTATTCCAAGCTTTCATTTGAGTGCTCATAAGTGAGAAACAAAGCTCTTAATGCGAAGAAAACCGAATGTCACATCTCCAAAAGGGCCTATGAGACGTATATAGGGTCTGGCTATAGCGCCCGACGGCGGCGTATGTACTGACGTACCTTATACTTGCCATCGAGGCGCTACTGCGCCCCTTGATATCAATAAATAGATTGGCAAGTTCTTTTATAAAAAGCAGTCGATTTAAAATAAATAAATAAGTGTTTAAAAGGGGGAGGATTATAAACATATATGTATTTATATAAACACTTGACCAAATTGCAGCGTTGTGAAAAGGTGGATATCCTGTGAAAAAGTACTTTCGGGTACAATTATGTTATTATTCAAAGTTTCAATTTAACCCTGTGGTACATGTAATAGAATGGCATGATTTTCTTACATATGACATTATCACATGACAAATGTGCCCATAATATGTGGTATAAATATCATGTTTGTCTAAAATTATTATGTAATTTAACAAAATTGTTTCGCATCATGAAAACTTTTTCATTTATTTATGGAAGCTACGAGCGGATGTACAATCTACTCTACTTAGTAATTCAGTAAATGTATTGCTATCCTTATTTCATTAAAAATCTATGTCCAGGACGATTATATACAATTATATATGAGATTTAAATTCTGTTGATTTACATACATTTAAAAAAAACAGGAACAAATTCTATCATGTAGAACGCAATTTTTTGACGGAAAAACTTGCCGCCCCGTCCTATCATAGATAATCGATGAACTACTAAATGTCAGTGTAATTAACAATATCATAAAACTTTTAATATAGTTAATTTATCATCCTATTATCCTATATTGGCTACTACTCAAAACATTATATTAAACTAAGATAACGATGGCCTCAAATAATAATAATTGGAATTCCATTTTTTAATTAAGTAAAGATTGGAAACTAAAAGCTATAAACTACATAAATATTAATTTAAAATTTTTAAGCTTGATTTGTTTTCCAACTTGAGTCATAGAAATTTATTTGATAACATTTTTTTATTATGCAATAATAGGTACAATTATTTTTAATCAACGTCCTGTAATCTTCCGCTAATAATAACAGAGTTTTGAAAACATACATATAAATAACCAAAAATCGAGCTTAGAATGATTGCAAGATTAAGTTTGAATTCTTCAAAAATTGGTTAAGAACAGTAATAAATACATATAAAATGAAAAATCGATTAAGAGACTATCTAACTGTGTTTCATTAACAAGTTACTTTGGTTAACCTTGCATAATTTGAAGATGGTATCCATCGTTATTTATAATAGGACGGGACGGTAAGTTTTTCCGTAAAAAAAATTGCGCTCTACATGACAGAATTTGTTCCTGTTTTTTTTAAATGTATGTAAATCAATAGAATTTCAATCTCATATATAGTTGTATATTATCATCCTAGACATAGATTTTTAATGAAAAAAAATAGCAGCACATTTACTGAATTACTAAGTAGAATAGATTGTACATCCGCTCATTGTTTCCATAAATAAAAGAAAAAGTTTTCATGATGCGAAACAATCGTGTTAAATTACATAATAATTTTAGACAAACACGATATTACCACATATCATGGACACATTTGTCATGTGATAATGTCATGTAGGAACATCATGCGATTCTATTACATGTAGAGTTGGGTACGATTGAAACTATGAATAATACCATATTGGCGCTATGTTCTGCGCATGTTTGTGACCGGTCACGCAACGCTCAATTTACCCGAAGTACCACCAAACGTCAGCTAGAATGCGCAGAACGTGGCAGCAGTCGCAATTACTCAAGACGAGCGGAGCATCGTCCTCAGCCACTCTGTTCCCGGACTTCTGGGAAGCTAGTTGTTTTTTTGGCATTTTTTTGGTGGTGTTTAACACTTAGAATACTATCCTGATTTGAGAGCAGTTCCGACGCCATTTTAGTCTCGAAGAATTTCTTTCCAATCGTTGGAAGTTTAACTTGGATTTCGTTGGACGCTCCGTGGACTTATTATTGGATACTCCTTTGTTTTTTTATGGAAGTATTGGTGAGAGAATAATATAAATTTTTACATGTGTTTTTTTACCCGTGGTTTTGGTTGAGCGGGAATGGAGTTAGGTAGAGGTACTATTTTACCCTTTCCGGGTCCGATTTTCTTTTGAGTTTCGCGTTTCAAGTGGAAGCTGGCAGTTGACCCTTTGCAGCGAATTGTAGAGTCACCGTAGAGGAATTTCGTGCCCTTTTGTTTTAGCTCACCACGTGTCCCATTGGAATTAGTAATTTGGCCATTGGCCCAAACATTCTATTTAAACTCTTTTATATTAATTGTTTGCCACGCATTACTTCTGTAAAGAGTATTCTATAATATATTTCGTAATTTTTTTATATTGCAATTGTTGTGTTTTTTTTTTTAATTGTAAGGTCCTATTGCTACCAATTCCCCGCGCGTTTTCCGTTTTTCTAGGATCTATTATCCGAGAAGAGGAGGCAGCCGGCGTTTAAAATACTTTGTATACTAACTGGCATCCTCGTACGGGCGAGCAAAATTCCACGTTACAACGTATTTTTAGATGGGGAAAAAAAAGTTTGTAAGAATTATCACAAAAGAAATTTTGTACTTTCTAATTCAGTCTCCTCGCAGATTCAATGTTCTAATTTTGTATATACTATTAAGCGTGAAACGTCAAAACGCTCTGTAATGGCTCGATTTACACTGGGTGATTTTAACTAACTGGGTAGGAAGTTTCTTATCACAAAGATTCAAATTTTTTTTATTTCCCCACTACATTCACACCTGAGCTAAACTAAGCTAAATTTCATGCACAAATTTTGGCGTGAGTCTTCAAAACGCTCAAAATTTTAATTTTGTTTTAATTCACTTCGATGTCGCAACTTGAATTTTCGCCTGTTTGTCAGCTTGGTGGCTAATCTCGACCTTTTCAGTAAAAAATGATTTTTATGCGCGAATAATTACGACAGATGCAATCTAGATTTCACTCGAAAATTCTGATTAAATTTCAAAATTCGCGAAAATATGGTAGCACTATTAGTGAACAACATGAACGAGAGTTCGAACTGCTCCGTGCGTGTTCAATGGCGGACGACGGAGCGACGCTTTGGTGCCGTGCGCACGGACCACACCATTCATAAAAATGGCCGCGCGCGCGGTTCGAAGCGTGTGAATTCTTCTCGGCGCTTCTCGACGCTACAGACGTACTTTTTGGGCACACAAATTTAGATAGATTTCTCCTTTTTTTACACGTTAATTCGAAACACTTTTTCTCGACGTTCGCGGTAATCCCTCCGGGGCCTCCACTGGTTTGGCTCTGTTACGTTCTTACGCAGAACCTCGACGCTACACATTAAAATCGGGGGAGCGCGCAACACGAGAAACACTAAATGCATTTATCCGCTCTTCATAATTCAGCGCGATCGAGAAATAGCAATGCGATCGACTTTCACAACGGGGCGGTGATCAAATTAAACTATGCAGAAAGATATATGTTTATATAAATTTACGTGAATCGTTACCTTAAATTCAGTTGACCTGGGCGGCTGGGCTAGACAGTAGCTTTCAATAATAATGCAGGAATGATTGCAGAATGTAAAATGTAGAGTGCAGAAACAATTGCAGAATGTAGCGGCGCTGTCCAGAGATAATGGCGAATAGGCAGGCGAAGAAAATGATACTGATAATGGATAAATAGAATTCCACGACTTTATTAAAAAATTTTGATTTACGAAATATAAAGCCACGCAGGCGTCTATGACAAAAGTGAATAGAAAATGAAGCTAGACTCAAAGAACGTGTACTCAGCTCGATGGCTCAAGATGCATGGGAGAAAGCGCATCACTCTCTTTCCCACTAATTGTTCTTACCTCTCCCCCATCCCTCTCCTCGCTTCATTAGCTACTTCGCTCTCTCTTGCACTCATGAACTTTGGGTGAAGTCCGGCGGCGCATGGGAGGGCAAAGCGCTTAGTCAGCATTTCGAGGGCTGGAGGAGAAGTACCGCTATCGCTCATCTTTGTGCGACTTGGCGACGGTTTGGCGCATACTTTTGCACTTCTCTAATTATCTATTCGTTATGCGACGTTGCCAATTTGGTCGTTCGGCATCGGCACATAACAATATATATATATATATATATATATATATATATCTTACTGTATTATATAGTTGTTTTGGGCTGAAGTGGAATTTGCCCCCCCTTCCCGCCCCCTCACCCCCACCCCCTCATACCCCTCTACCCCCCCTCAAAATGACCCAGAAACGTTTCAAAAGTTTGGTTATTTTTACGGTTCCCCACCCCCTCATCGCCCCCTCACCTCCCCTCACGAACCCCCTCTCCCCCCTCATTCCTTAGAATATTATATAGTTGTTTTGAGCAGCGCTGGAATTTAGCCCCGCCTCACTAGCGCCCTCAGCCCCCTTCAAAAGAACCAAGAAACGTTTCAAAAGTTCGGTTATTTTTATACGCTTTGCCCTCCTCGCCCCCCCACCTCGTTTGGCCAACCCTCCGCCCCCCCCCCCTCCACTCAGCCCCCCCTCAGGAGAAGGTGCTAGGTAGAAGGTCAGCTTTTTAATTATGCGGCAAATAAGCATATCAATGGAAATTATTTTGAGTTATCGTTGCAGTTTGCTGTCTTCAATTCTATTAATTCATCGAAAATGCCACCTACATTGAATTAGATAAGTTTTTTTATATTTATTTTATTTTGTTTTGTTCTAAAAAAAATATGATATTTTGTGTAAGTTTTATTTTAAGTTTTCAGATAGGGTCAACAGCCCTGATTTGGATTTTAGAGATGACTTAATGATAATCCAGTTCCAATTTAAACTAACAAAACTATAATAATTATTATCTTATTAAGTATACGTAAAGCTTTGATTAAGCTTACTCTACAATTCTACATTTATCCTTATACAAATTTTTCCACTCAGCTTTTGGTTTTAAAATAACATAATTATAATAATTATTAACTTTTTATAAGTACACAAATATGTATGAAGCTTATCCTTCTATTAAACTTTTATCTATGTAACTTGAAAGTTGTCATGGAGTCCTTGTGACTAATTTACTTAATGAAAAATTAGTCTTTTTGATTTTCCAGAGGACGCAAAGTGCAAGAAGCTACCAGAATATGGATGAGCGTTCTCTTTTTTAAGCCTTTAAGCTTTTTTTTAGCCCATCAATCAAAATAATGCCATGAGAAATCTTGAATCTTTGTTTCTTGCAAAAGTTATCGAACGAACAAACCTTAAAATTGTGATGGAATCCCTGTAATTATTGAACCGATCACGTTACCTTACTAATTAAGGATCAAACATATAGTGGCGTAGATAGCATGAACACTTGCGGTTGTAATTTTTTGTAATTGTTTTTATGATTTTGTAACTTTATAATATGTAACCATCATAAACGACTGAAACAGTTCTTAAACATAAAATTTGATTACACTTCATAAAAGTTGTCGAAGTTGAAATATTTAGTGACCCGTTATTAAATTGATACATTTAATAGTTGGAATTAAAATAAAAAAACGTACGCTTACTCTAAACCAGTTATTTTTCTAAACTTAATACTACATTTTTCTGGAACAAATATACTTTTTTCACTTTACTTGTTTGTCACAGGAAATCCATTCCTATATAACCGGACAGTTGTGTGTAATCTCCCGCAATGGAAATCGAAAATATCTGAAAAATAAATACAAACATTTCAATAAAGAATCAGTTTACAAAAAGTTTATTTATTTTGTATTGCTATATATAAAAATAAAACTAAATACTTATCTAGCTATATACTATTAATCATATTGATCATTATGTACAAAATTGACTTGATTATTTCACACTGTTTTAAAAGGACAGTTTTAAAATTTTAAATTTATGTCATATTTCACACTATGTTATAATAATATATTATTAAGTGTAAAAATTGTTATTTTAAATTCTAATATTGTAAAATTTAAATTCTATTATTATAACAATTTGTATAGCCCTGAAGAGGACCGACAATCGGTCCCCTGTTGAAAATAATAACGTCATTTCATAACGTTAAATAACGTTATGAGTGATGCTACAATTTAGCACCTTTTATGACGTCTTTTTCTAACATCATTTAACGTAAATTAAAGTTATTTACATCCGGAGAAATGATTGGTAACTTAAAATAACGTTATTTTCGATTGCGTTTAAATCATAAAATAACGTTATTTTACGCGTTTCGAATATGCGGCTTGGGTAATAACGTTATTTTTAAACATTTCCCTATTAAAAATAGTAACGTCATTTCATAACGACATTTTATAACGTCATTTGATTACGTTTAATAACGTTATGGGTGATGCTTCAAATTCGGACCTTTTATGACGTTATTTTGTATAACGTCATTTTTTGTCATTTCATATTTTATTTATTTAAATATTAGTAATTACAATCGTTAGTATTATATTGTTATTGTAATATTTGCGCTTGTCGCTGTAAGTAATAATTAAGAAATTAAAGGAAAAAAGAAGAAAAAAAAAGTCCCCCGAAAGGGGATCGAACTTGACACCTTTTGATTCAGAGTCCTAGACTGTACCACTGAGCCACGAACACTTGTTATTTCTGATATTTAAATTTTTGCTCTTATATCTCATTTTCCTATATTTTAGAACTTATATAGTAATCTCAAAGGATTTTTTCGATGATTCATTCATACACGTAAATACGTACATTATTTTTAGTCATATATTTCAAATGATTGTTTTTTTTATAATCTGTAAAATAACGTCATTTCTGTATAATATTTATTTGTCAGAGTCCAGTTTGTTAGAATAATAAATAACGTCAATTTTTCAAAAATAATTTTTTTTTCGATGATTGACGCGCACGTGTGAATACGTAAATTATTTTTAATAATACAATTTATGACGATTTGCAATCGTCAAGCCCAGCATGTCCTCCAGCTCGAAACATGTGTATAACAAACTATAAGCTTGTTACAGGATCAGCTGCGAGCAGCCCGGAGGACCGCCGAATAGGTGAGTAGTGGGGGGAGAGAGAGCGCTACTGGCACGCGACCGCGAACCGCGCGATCGTGGGAGATTAGATTCGGGCCTAGCCACGAGCACTCGCACTGAGCACCACGCGCACGATTTTTACCGTCCGGAACCCCGCGAGTGACATTCAGCAGAACACGAACGCCGAAGCCCGGCTTGCCGACGATCTTCCCTACGCCCGTGTCCGCTCGAGGGAACCTTGCTGCCACAGCTGTCCGAGCTGACGACGACGCGCTGTGCCGATCCCTGGCCGCTTTCTTCGACGCTCCTGACTCTTGCGCCTCGCCGAGTGGCCACTACCGCCCCGCTGCGCCGTCGCCCCGTCGCCTCAACTTCGGTCTACATTGCGCCGTCGACTCCTGTGTATACAGCTCTGTAAGTGCCAGCTCGCTCTCTCTCTCTCTGGGTACCACTCTCACCGGCCATCGTCAGGGCTTCTCGCGTTCGCTCTCTGTTCCTTTACGTGCCCGTGAGCACGCTTGTACAATTCTTGTTGCAGAATACATGCTTGTTCTTTTCCCTTTTATTCAAAGCGTCTTTATTTTCCGTACGCCTCCGACTACCCTCCAGCTACGGACCTCCCGCTGCTACCGCGAGCTAGTCCTCCGGGTGGAAACGGGGAGACGACTCCCCGATTATAACGGACATAGCCGCCCCGTTATAAGTTCAAACGATTGACTTTTTATAATCTGCAAAATGATGTCATTTTCGTATACCACTTATTTGTCAGAGTGCAGTTAGTTAGAATAATAAATAAAGTTATTTTTTTGTCCGATCATAAGAGTGATATTCATAATGTATTATTAATGTATTGTCAAATTTAAAATTGTTAGTGTAAAACAGGGATAAATAATTGTAAATTACTGCAAAAGATTGCACACTTCGTTTGTTGCTATCCAAGCCATTTCTTACTTGTCACTTTCATAATCACTTACATCGTCACTTTAACTTCAGAGCGTAAGATTGTTTATTCCTATTTTTCTCTAACAAACTGAACTCTGACAAAAACGAATACAAAAATACAAATACGAAAATGACGCCGTTTTGCAGATTATAAAAAGTCAATCATTTGAGGTGTATTATTAAAAATAATTTACGTATTCACACGTGCGCGTCAATCATCGAAAAAAAATTATTTTTGAAAAAATGACGTTATTTATTATTCTAACAAACTGGACTCTGACAAATAAATATTATACAGAAATGACGTTATTTTACAGATTATAAAAAAAAACAATCATTTGAAATATATGACTAAAAATAATGTACGTATTTACGTGTATGAATGAATCATCGAAAAAATCCTTTGAGATTACTATATAAGTTCTAAAATATAGGAAAATGAGATATAAGAGCAAAAATTTAAATATCAGAAATAACAAGTGTTCGTGGCTCAGTGGTACAGTCTAGGACTCTGAATCAAAAGGTGTCAAGTTCGATCCCCTTTCGGGGGACTTTTTTTTTCTTCTTTTTTCCTTTAATTTCTTAATTATTACTTACAGCGACAAGCGCAAATATTACAATAACAATATAATTCTAACGATTGAAATTACTATTATTTAAATAAATAAAAAATAAAATGACAAAAAATGACGTTATACAAAATAACGTCATAAAAGGTCCGAATTTGAAGCATCACCCATAACGTTATTAAACGTAATGAAAGGACGTTATTATTTTCAATAGGGTTTTCCCTGTATGTACATAACGTTATTTAAAAATAACGTCATTTTCATGGTCAAATTTTCAAATACATAAAATAATGTCATTTCGCGTTATCATCATAATAAATGAAGTTACCCTGTTGTTATTCATTGTCCAGCGTGTACGTCACGTTATTTCAAAATAACGTCATTTTAGGTATCAAATATACAAAAATAACGTCATTTTATGTTTCCGTTCATTTCTCTGCATGTAAATGACGTTATTTAGCGTTAGAAAAGGCATGTAAATAACGTCATTTAACGTTCCAAAAGGTCCCAATTTGAAGGATCACCCATAACGTCATTGAATGACGTTATTTTATAACGTTATTTTACAACGTTATTTAACGTCATTATAAGCAGTAGGGTCGAAACGTTGGCAGAATAAAAGAAACTTTGGCTCGAAGAGATGCATTGATTCATTTCTCATATACAACCAGTCGAGCGATAGAAGCAATTTTAATAATATATTAAACCATTAATGAAAATATCCACTTCATTATTGTAAATATACAAATTTTTCTTCGTGAAAAATCGTCTGCATCTGCGCAGCATGTACAAGTATATATCTGTGGCTTACAGGAAGAACCACTTAGTGATATTTTCGTGTTTTCGAGAAAAAGCGATTTCAATGTTTGGAGTAATACGTAAGATCGAAATGTTAGAGAAAAGATCTAAGTGTTGACTCATTTAATTAGGTATCTGATACGAATACAACCGTACTATTACATTTGTAAATTGTTTCTTGCTCGACGCGCAAGCTAAACAAATTACTCGACTTCAGTGGTTCTGCGAGAACTTTGCAGACAAGTGGTTATGCGGCCACTTTCGTTGAGGGCTCGTAATTAAGGCAATTTACGATTAAAAAAATTCGGGCCGGCATGGCTTCTCCACAATTTTTTTTAATTCGAGATTTCAAGAACGTTTTCATTTGTAATGTATCTGGAACCCCTTTCACCAATGGAATAAATGTTGTAACGTGGAATTTAGCTCGCCCGCACGAGGATTCCAGTATGTGACAGTGTACAAAAATATTTCTTTTGCGCGACTTACTTCTTTTTCTTCGGTGGGTGAAAAGCGGGATAGTGGTGGCAATTCGGGTTAAACAAATATAAATCGCTGAAAGCTAGGATTAAATAAACACAAATATATTCTCGTATTAAATAACACAATTAGAGATTCAACAGTTAATGTTGAGTTTAAATAAGACATGGGCACGCGGCCATATAACTAAATCCAGAACTCCAGTGGTAGCTGAAAACGGGATCGCGAAACTTTCCTCCACGATTGATTCTATTTATTAGGCCAACAAATTAAAGGAAATGGTTCTCCGCTGTAAAACGCGAAAGCTTCCTCTACGTCCGAAATAAAAAATCCGCCATTTAACTTGAATACTTCTCCGCCATAAATTAATGATCATCAGAAATATTTAGCATAAAATATTACCAAATTCCTCTATGAATATGGTTGACTCAATTCCTCTACTATTCTTTCCTCTACAACCGTGAACTCCAGTCGAAAAGAATAACCAAGGAGAGAGGATAAACTCTTCCCAAAAACTCCTCCAAGAAAATTCGAGCACCAGACCAAAATGGCGTCCCCAAAAAGAAAAGCAATCAACTGCTGAAAAAACAATTATTTGCGGCAAGCACCAGTGACAGAATGGCCGAGGCTGAGGCTCCGCTTGAGGAAGGATGCCGTGTTTTCCCACCCGGCCTCCTTCTTTACGGAAATACGGTCTCGGCCTCCAAAACACAATTGGTCCTTCTTCCTAGAACAATCCCCTATTGGTTTATCGAGAACTACCACCAATCTATTTCTTTATCTATGAGTTTTCCCAGCGCCCTCTTTTCCAAATCCTAATTTATTCATTGGCTTAGAACTCAATTGTCATCCTCAATGTATTTCCTCGATATGCAAATCCGCGCCCTCTTTATCGATATCGATCAATTAATCAATAACTGTATCCATCCTGTGGCGCCACCTATAGATAACGCGTTAGACCCGCGTGACATTCAAAAATCCACTATCATATGTACATCACCATAGATCGATTACCATCTGATTACTAAAGATCCCCAGTCTATATATTCCCCTATACTTCGTTATGACTTACGGCAGTCGACATAAAGTTAACTGTACTGCGACACGACATAGTTACGCGTTCCAAAATACGCCGAGTGTTCTCAACATCATCAGCTTTGATCCTCTATATCTTTCTCTCACGCACCAACTCCCTCTCTCTCTCGCGCACTTGAACTCTCTCTCTCTCACACACACACTCATGCATGTGACCGCGTGCGCTCGCCGCCGTCACGCTTCCTGCCGTGCCTCCTCTCCGAGCGCCGGCGCGCTGCGCAGGTGCGACTCGAGTCCTCACATCCTGCGCTCCGCACGCAGTCGGTCAGAGACACCTCCTGCGAGCACCACCGAGCGCTGGCTCCGCTCCAGGAACTGTCAACCGGCCGAGAGTGAGTCAGCTGCCTGTACAAATAATGTTCACTACGCAGCAATAATTATTGCTACTTCGCAATACCCCCCACAAAACCTTGGATATACCTGAATATCCAAGTTTTCCTCTATAAAAATATTTACGTGGCCGGCTCCTTTCCGCCCTCCACCGAGCCTGAGCCTCCACCGGATCATAGAGCGGAATATGGGGGGCCGGCTTTGCACCCCTAATTGGAGCCTCCCTAATGGGAGATCCGGGAGGCGAGGGAGAGCGACCCCGGGCAGGCAGCTCGACCGACGTCTCATAGTCTCCTCCTCATAGTATACCGCCTCCTCTTTCCATTCGCCCCCCGGAAGATTGGGTAGGCCTCCGGTGCTACACTCCTAGCTGCCTCCACCGCTCGCTCGTTGGAAATTACCATTTCCAACGAGGTTTCCTCTATTTCCTCTACCTACAACCAAAACAATTTATTTATCTATCTATCTATCTATCTATTTATCTATTTATCCCTCCATCTATCTATCTGTCTACCTCTATAGGAGCTGCCGAAGCGGCGTCCTCCTCCACACACACCAGCGCCTCCAACTCCGCCACCGCCTCCCGAGACTCCTCCGCCTTCGTACTCCCACCTGGTGCGCTCCCGTTCTCCTCAGGAAGGTACAGCATCCTCACCGGGGCCACCCCAATCGTCTCCGGTTGGGGGTTAACGGAGTACGGCCGCCGGAGAATTCTTGGGACGCTCGACGGAGGGTCCAGCGATCAAATCACGGCGGTTTGCAGTCATGTCCGACAATGGACGACTTCGCCGCCTCTGCTCCCGGATTCTCTCCAGCTCCTGCTCTCGGAAGATGTCCTCCTCCAACTCATCAGACCAAGACTTGGTGTACGCCGCCATTTCCTCTATTTTTCCTCTATAATAACAGGCAACACATAGAAATTATTTTCCCAATAATTTCTACATTCCCCCTCCCTAAACGAAACGTCACAGACGACAACAAAACCCCTACTTAGAATACAATACAGACAGCACAACCACCACCAGCTGAAATAAAATCCGCTATATTCCTCTATTCGCCATACCGCCATCTGAAAAATTAATACCTCTAACTCGCGGAGCAATATAGTTCTTTAACTCGTTTACATATGCCATTGTAATTTCCTCGACACTAAATCTCCCACGTTTAATTCCTACCCCGCTTGTAGTGTCCGGCTTGTTTTAAACGTACTTCCTCTATATGTTTAGCCACCAAATCACGTAGTGCATCCAATCTTTTCATTCGATCCGTCCACAATTTTGGATCAAACGGCACCACGTTTCCTCTATCCTCTACAGATCTCCGCCATGATTTACTCAGCTGTGGTTGTCTGCCATAGTTTAAGAATGCCAACGACACTTTCGTGGTTGCTTGCACCGCAGTATTGAAAGCATGCCGTTATTTCGCTACATGTTGATCCCATAACCTATGATTCTGCCCCACATACGAAGCAATCATGGTCTTCAACGTCCTATTACTTCTCTCCACAGGATTCGCTCGCACATGTTTCACCTTGTATTCCTCTAAAGTATCCGCCAGAGTTTTATTAATGAATTCCTTCCCGTTATCGGTTAACAAATAATCGGGGACTCCCATCTAAGTAGAATCAATTCCTCAAACGCTTTAGCCACCGCTTGACCCGTAGCTTTCCGAATAGGTTTTACCTCTATCCACCTAGTAAATAAGTCTTGGAAAACAATAAGATACTTATTCTGGCCTGTACTCAACGGAAATTCCATTAGATCTGCCGCCACTACCGCCCATGGGCGTTACACAATTCTGTTTCCCATCAGACCCATAGGACCTGACTGTACTGACTTATACTTCTGACAGGTTTCGCACTCCTGTTTAAATGGACGAATCTCGTACCACATTCCTGGCCAATAATATTCACGAGCTATCCTGTCCTAGGTCTTTTCGAAACCCAGATGACCCGCTGTAAAATTACTGTGTGCCTCGAACATAACCTGATTTTTATAATCAAATGGTACCACCAACCTCCAACCTTCTTCCTGGAATACTATCGGATCTAACAATGGATCATTCCTGTATTTATTCAATAATCCATTATCTACCCTCCATGTGGAATATTTGGTTGGAGTAGCCTGCACTTCCTTCATACATTGTACATACCATTCGTCCTTTATTTCCTCTATAGTTAACTTCAATTCGTCTAACACAAATCCTCTAGATAAAGCGTCTGGAACATGATGTAGAGCACCTTTCTTATGAATAATCTCAAAATCCCACTTTTGGAGTTCTAAAGCCCATCTGACCAATCTCCCTGTAGGATCCTTCAAATTTTGTATCAATTTCAAAGCACTGTGATCAGTTACCACTTTGAAATGGTAACCCTCTGTGTAAGGCCTCAATTTTTTAATTGCCCATACCATAGCTAAGCATTCCTTTTCGGTAGTTGTATAATTCTTTCTGCCGAAGACAATACTCTATTCAGATACACTATAGGGTGCTCATCATCCTCCATTTCTTGGATTAAAACCGCTCCAACCGCAAAATTCGACGCATCACACTGAATTGTGAAAGGTTTCGCAAAATCTGGGCGAGCCAACACAGGAGCATTTGTTAATGCTTCCTTTAATACCTCAAATGCCTGTTGTTGCTCCTCTCCCCAATTCCATTCCTTCAGGTTCTTTACATTCTTGAGTAATGGCACTTTTTACTCCGCATCATGTTCCAGAAACCGGCTATACCACCCAATCATTCCCAAGAATCTCTTCAACTGCGTATTGTCTTTGGGAGGTGGATAGCTCATTATCGGAGCGATTCTCTCTGGATCTGGTCTCAATCCCTGTTTATCCAGAAGATACCCCAAATACCACACTCTGGAACAACAAAATTCACATTTTTTCCGGTTGACTGTCAAACCGGTCTCCACAATTTTCCGCAATACTAATTCCAACCACTTAATGTGTTCCTCAAAATCATCCGCCACCACTATAACATCATCTAGATAACCAAAAATATGCGGTTCAAATTCTGGCCCAAATAAGGAGTCAACCAAACGTTGAAATGTGACAGGAGCATTCGAAAGCCCAAAAGGTAAACGGGTAAATTGTTACAATCCACTACCCGGCATTGCAAACGCCATATAACGTTTGCTGCTCTCCTCCATTGGAATCGCTTTCTTCAGATCAATTTTCGAAATATACCTAGCGTGCCGGAATTTATCTAGAATCCCATCGATGGCAACGGATAAGCATCTTTTTTAGTCAGATTATTAACGTCTCTGTAATAAATGCAAAAACGAACATCTCCATTTTCTTTAAAAACAATTACTGGAGCGATACTAAAATCGCTATTCGATTCTTCTATAACCCCAATCCGCAACATTTCCTCTATCTCCTTTATATTTGCATTCCACCTTTTAGGCGACCATCTCCTGAATTTATGCTTTACAGGAGCATCCCCTAAATACACAGTTTTGTGCTCCGCCAGGTTAGTAGTATTCAGCCGGACCGGTGGATGCTCAGGCAAATATTTCTTAACTACTTTGATAATTCTCTCATGCTCCTCCATCTTCAATTCCGACAATCCTGCACATTCCGCTATCACCTTTGGTTTGCCGCAAGCACCATTTTCTTCAAAGGAGTACTAAATGCCGCCATTGATCCTCTATAAATTCTTCCTAAAATAAATATCCAAGGCCCAATCTCTGCAGAAATCCACACCAAGTATGAAATCGTCACCTGGATCATTCATCACAATACAATCCAATATCCTGGATTTTCCCTCTATGTCTAGCATGATTTCCATACTGACTCTCACTGGAGTAACCTGTCCTGTCACTCCACTAATAAATTTATTACACTATTCTAGAGACTATTTCAGACTTCATCAAAGATACCATTGCTCCGCTATCCACTAACGCAACATACTTTTTCCCTCCAAAATTTACAATCAGGAAATTTCTGTTTTCCGTAGTGGTTATGACAGCGCCTTGAGTTACCAAATGAGATTTGCCTCTTGAATTCTTCGAATTCGTTCTGCCCTCTGCCTCCATAAATTTATCTACTCGTTTAGCAACATTGCGGAAAGAAGTAATCAAGGGCTCGGAGTCACTATGTTGACAATCCTCCAAATTATATTTATTTCTGTTGTCCGCATTGTACTCCAAGTTCCACGAAATCGGGAGTCCATCGGAAGTCAAATTTTGGCTCCTCCACATTTCTACTTCTCCATCGTTGAACACCACGTTTGTCTTTTGGAATGGCTCTTTTCGACACATCTTTTTCAATCTCCAAACAGGACTTACCTGTTGTCTTATCGAAATTATTACCACTATTAAGAACCACAGGTCTAACTACTCCACCACTGTCCTCTATATTTCCATTTCCTCCAGCCAGATTTGCTTTCTTTTGAAACTCAGATACATTCATGAGAGTTTTGCCCACTATTTTTGAATTAATAACAACAAATCCATTCTATCTGTATGAGTCGTAACATTCACTTTATTACTACTCTTCTTCTTACTTAATTTTTTCTTTCTCTTCTCTGCATTATTACCACTATCACTGCCGACATCATTTCCACTACTTCCGCTACACATTGAAGGCTCATCATATCTCCTCAATATGCGCTGAAGTTTATCCTGATCTACATCAATGGTAGGTCTTCCCAATAGCATTTCTCCTCTAACAGTAATACCTTGCGTGGTATTAACTAAAGGATCCGCCATCATCGATGGAGAAACTAACTGCTTAGTTCTATTCAACGAATTACGTCCCAAATTGGCCATTAAAGGTTCATGGTTTCCTCTATTCACCACCATTAAACCACTATCTTTGCTTCCGCTCTTATTGTCTTCACGTCGATAAAAAGGCAGTTGCAAGGCACCGCGCTAGACAGTCTGGAGCCCACCACCTTCAGATCACGGCCACGATTACGTACGACTTCGGGGCGAGCGCACATCGAGACACATATACATAATTGACAATCAAACATAGTAACAGTGACACAAATCTCTCTTTGAAGCCTGAATAAAGATTCCAATGGTTCTACTAATTCCACGCGTTGCTTTATTCGTCCGAACACCATTCTTCACGATCACGGGCTTGAACCGTGATCGGCGCGAACCACACTCAGACCTAACAATCCTCACCATTCAATCTCCCTCCCCCGTAATAGTTGGCATCCCTTGTACTTGTCGCGTTAAGTTGTGGTTCGGTGGGAAAGCACTGCGATAGTGAGTGAACTTGAAGAAGCCGGAGAAAGGAACAAACATTCATCGAGGCTATCATAACATCTGTCAGAAGGAAGGACATCAGAACAATTTATTATTATTAAGGAAAGAATCACCTATTATTACAAAAGGAAGGACTTCCAGTTCTTACAAAAAGGAAAAGCCGATATAATTAAAACAAACAGAAAGAGATGAGAATATTGATTACCGTTGCAATCGTCATTTGCTTAAGGTAAGTAAATTCATTTAAATTTTAATATTGCACTATTATAATATACTCGTGGATCCCCTTCAACAATAGTATTGCTTTGCTAGTGCAGTGCCATCGCGTTATAGTAGTATGAGTGAACTAGACATGATTCTTGACCGTGGTCTTCATTTTCAAAATCCGTTGATTAATAAAACCCCCAAACAAACCTTTTCAAGGTAAAAGGCTGGCAAGTATAAGGTCGTTTCATCATGTAAAAATTAAAGATTAATTTTACAACTCTTGATAACCTTAATGTAAAAAAAAACTCTTAATAACACTTATGCAGACAAAACCAAACTTTTATTAACATTCATACAGACAAAATAAAAATTCTTAGAGCTTACTCTAAAATTCAACTTTAATTTTCAAACTTCGACAACTCTTATGTAGTCGAAATTATAAGTGCTGTATTCTATACAGTTATTTCATTATGGAAATTAAAGATCTTGATAACACTTATATAGACAAAATACTAGTAGCTTTACTGCATACTCTTAAGACGTGTTGATATTATAATCGTCAGATCAACAAATAATATATCTTCTTTCCTCTTGTGAATAAGTGATCGAACACAAATACTGGAAGAATATGTGACACTTATAGATCAAGTTGGAAAACAAATAATTATGTTAGGATGAATGTCTTCTTTTACCTATTCAATGAGTTAATCACAATCACTCAAATCATGATGCTTATACATCAAGCTAAAAAATCCGAAACTCGCATGTATGAAAATATGAACGTGTAACCATCTTCGCGTTAAGGGTCTGTTGGACAGATTACCATTTCTTTAGTGTCACGTCTCCTTCGATTATCTATACCTTCGATTTGACATAAATTCTCATTTTAATTTTAAGAAAAGAAAGTTATGATATCAATAAATAAATTGGCAAGTTTTTTGTTATAAAAAGTAATTGTTTTCAAATAAATAAATAACCGATTAAATTGAGGAAGAATTATAAATATATGTGTTCATATAAACACTCAATCAAATTGCAGCATGTGAAAAGGTGAATAGCCTGTGAAAAGATACACTCGGGTACAATTAAAACTTTGAATAATTGCGACTGCTGCCACGTTCTGTACATGTAATAGAATGGTATGATGTTCTTACATGACATTATCACATGACAAATGTGCCCATAATATGCAGTAATATCATGTTTGTCTAAAATTATTATGTAATTTAACAAAATTGTTTCGCATCATGCAAACTTTTTCATTTATTTATGGAAGCTACGAGTGGATGTACAATCTACTCTACTTAGTAATTCAGTAAATGTATTGCTATCCTTATTTCATTAAAAATCTATGTCCAGGACGATTATATACAATTATATATGAGATTTAAATTCTGTTGATTTACATACATTTAAAAAAACAGGAACAAATTCTATCATGTAGAACGCAATTTTTTGACGGAAAAACATCATACCATTCTATTACATGTACAGAACGTGGCAGCAGTCACAATTATTCAAAGTTTTAATTGTACCCGACTCTATCTTTTCACAGGCTATTCACCTTTTCACATGCTGCAATTTGATTGAGTGTTTATATGAACACATATATTTATAATTCTTCCTCAATTTAATCGGTTATTTATTTATTTGAAAACAATTACTTTTTATAACAAAAAACTTGCCAATTTATTTATTGATATCATAACTTTCTTTTCTTAAAATTAAAATGAGAATTTATGTCAAATCGAAGGTATAGATAATCGAAGGAGACGTGACACTAAAGAAATGGTAATCTGTCCAACAGACCCTTAACGCGAAGATGGTTACACGTTCATATTTTCATACATGCGAGTTTCGGATTTTTTAGCTTGATGTATAAGCATCATGATTTGAGTGATTGTGATTAACTCATTGAATAGGTAAAAGAAGACATTCATCCTAACATAATTATTTGTTTTCCAACTTGATCTATAAGTATCACATATTCTTCCAGTATTTGTGTTCGATCACTTATTCACAAGAGGAAAGAAGATATATTATTTGTTGATCTGACGATTATAATATCAACACGTCTTAAGAGTATGCAGTAAAGCTACTAGTATTTTGTCTATATAAGTGTTATCAAGATCTTTAATTTCCATAATGAAATAACTGTATAGAATACAGCACTTATAATTTCGACTACATAAGAGTTGTCGAAGTTTGAAAATTAAAGTTGAATTTTAGAGTAAGCTCTAAGAATTTTTATTTTGTCTGTATGAATGTTAATAAAAGTTTGGTTTTGTCTGCATAAGTGTTATTAAGGGGTTATGACAGTGTTAAAACCTGCAAAAAACGAAAAATTGTTAGTGTTGTAAAAAATTAATAGATATATAGGTGCTCTAAAACTATATTTTTGCTTTCAAATACAAGTATTATACATCACTTTTATGCATAAATAATATGCAAAAAGTGAGTGTAACATTTAAAAACAATTGGAGGAATTGCTTACCAAAAATCATGATTTTCATCACTTTTGTTTGCTTGCCGCATGGTTCTGATGGAACCGTACCATCAATTCTAATGAATCAAAGTGCCAAATCTTCCTTATGAGTCTGGTCTCAGACTAAGTGGAACAGATTCCTGAAAAACACAAAATTAATATAATTAATTAAACATATATTGACAATATTAATAATTATAGTGAATGTTACATATGTAAATATACGTAACATTCACTTTGAACTTATTTTTGCCCATTCTGCTCCACTCAGTTTGTGACCGTACTCATTAGGAAGGTTTTACACTTTAGTTCATCCGGATTGATGTTACGGTTCCTTCAGAAAGCTGCGGCAAGTACATGAAAAGCATGAAAAAACTAAATTTGAGTAAAAGGCATTTAAAGTTTATAATGTAAATCATACAAATGAACTCAGCTATACTTACAGAAACTATGTGGCATACCTTGATTTGCTTTTGGTACTCAAATATACATGCAATAAAGCATACTTTGTGGTACGCGTACATCATGCTGTGTGATAATAGTATATAGAAGCTGAAAATAAAATAAAAGTTATCGTTACCTATTCATAATCAAGTTATACTATTGATTGCAATTATGTGCAGTACTAACCATTATCAAAAACATTTCAAGTTGTTAGAAAGTACACAAAATAATATACCAGTTAGTCAGAATAATAGGCCCATCTTGCTGTCTTGGACCCGTACACCTAAAAGCAAAAAATAAAGAAACAAAGAAAAAGTTCTTTACGGATAAATTATAACTTATTAGTTTTCAATACTTATCTGAATAATTTTTATATTCTGCAGAAGCTCTTGCACTTTTACAACACCACTGAGGTTATAAGCATTGTTACAGCAGCTAGCAGACTAACTGCACTGATCTAGTGTCTTGGATGAAAAACAGCTGTTTGGCTGCTTTCTGCTGCTTTACAGAAAATTCTACTATACCGATCAAACAGTAATCTTCATTCTCGACCGGACGCTGTGAGGTACAACCTGTTCGAGTGGAAAATTCAAATTTGTTGAATGCCTTTACTTTAACGCATTGAGTTTATTAACATAAAATCACACATAGAAAAATTAATTTTACGGATTTTATTTATTTTACGGAAATAATATCATAACTCTTGAGAAAAAAACGGTTTGTAAAACGGTTTTTAGGTCGTATTTTCAGTGAGATTTCTCATGAAATAACTCTGTAAAATGTGTGGTAGAACAATCTTTTTCACAAGTTTGGCTAATTAAAATATTTAAATATCACGATTTTTCAAAAATTTACTTGGAACAGATTTATCAGTTTTTTGTCGATATTTTCAAGGCAAATTTTTTTAGCAAAAAAAAGCTTTCAGGACCATATTCTACGGACTATTAACTGTGAAAAAAGTGAATAAAAAAAAAATTAATATTTTCAAAATTTTAACACTGTCATAACCCCTTAAGAGTTTTTTTTTACATTAAGGTTATCAAGAGTTGTAAAATTAATCTTTAATTTTTACATGATGAAACGACCTTATACTTGCCAGCCTTTTACCTTGAAAAGGTTTGTTTGGGGGGGGGGGGGAGAGATTTCACTACTTTTAAAAGGTATATAATATGTAAATTACAAAGAATAGTTAACATCAACTAAATAAGTAATAAATTTAAAATATTAATGTACATTTGCTCATGGATTATTGTAATAATAATAATAATTATTTTTTAGACACTATCTGTAGAGTAAATAGTTTTCTAGATCATTAGTATTCACTAAGAAATCTATCTTTTCCACACCACCCTCGAGGTAAATAGAATAGCGCGTTTTTTTTCCTTTATTGACACTAAATTTTATGTTAAGTTCCATAATGATTTGTTTCGCAAATATACATCAAAGAAATCTGTACGTCTAAAATTATTGCTAATTAATTAATTGATAACTGCTTTCTTGAAAGCATTTGTACGTTACGTATACTATTGTCATGCAGAACATGAGTGATATAGCATTTTAATATTTATACAAGTTTACATCGTATCCTTCACAATTGTTTAATCTATATTATAGAATAATGAAAATAATATTTAGAATAAAAAGAAGTATATGTAAGTTAATTTCCAATATCCCTATGTTTCTTTATGATAGACGTATTATCATTTTTAATGCAACCCACCTAATTTGGTAAACGTTTAGAAAATGGTAATCGAATTCAAACTTTATGAAAACCTGTAAAAAATAGTGTCAGTAAAGTTGTGGTATCACCTGTATGACTTTCACATAACTACTTACACGGTTGACATCATAAATTTAGTGTCTAAATTTTCAGGTAGGTCTCCCTGAAAATCATTTAGACCATATTTGAGCTGTTCAATATTGAATACTGTAAAAACTTTCGTCGATACTAAAAAATGAAAATTTGACTGGCTTGTCATGTCAAAAGAATTCTTGCCTTGTAAAATCTGATAGTTGTATGCCTTCATAAGTTCTCGTTACCGTATACTAAACAAAAAAATGCTTTTCCCTTGAGAAAAGCTCGTTACATCTGGAATCTGAGTGTACTTGCTCTCTCCAAATTGCGAACAAATTCTAAACCACTTGTCTTCTGAACTTATAGAATAATTATAAATAGGAAAACATCCACTGCAAATCTGTAAAAACTTTCAATGATAAATAAATGATGCAAACACAACACTTTCACTAGCTTGTCACATAACAAGAAAATTCTGTATAATCTGATAGTTATATTCCTTCCAGTAAAACCTGAAAAAGTCTTGTTACATCTGGAATCTGAGTGTACTTGCTCTCTCAAAATTGGGTGAAAATTCTAAATCACTTGTCTTCTGTACTTGTGCAATAATTATAAATCTTATAAAAATATTTTGCACATTACTAGCTTCTCACAGGAATATAACATGACAGTTGCGTAACTTCTTAATAAAAATAGAAAAACATGTACTACAAACACTAAAAACTTTCTTCGATACTAAAAAATGAAAATTTCACCAGTTTGTCATGTCACAAGAATTCTTTGCTTGTAAAATTGTGCCTTCGCAAGTTCTCTTTATACCGTATACTAATTAAACATGCTTTTTCAGTGAGAAAAGTCTCGTTACATCTGGAACCACTTGTCTTCTGAACTTATTGAATAATAACAAAACTTTCAATAATACTTAAACGAACACAACACTTTCACTAACTTCTCACATACCAAGAAAATTGTTTATAATCTGATAGTTGTATGCCTTCCAGTTAAACCTGAAAAATAAAAGAGAACATTTTAACAAAGAATCAGTTCACAAATCCATTATTTGCATTGTATATTTGTATAAATCAAAATAAAACTAAATACTTATCTAATTAAAAAGCACAACACTTTCACTAGCTTGTCACATAACAAGAAAATTATATATAATCTTATAGTTGAATAATGCCTTTCAGTGAAACTCCAGTGAAACTCCTTCCAGTCAAAAGAATTCTTCCAAAATCATTTTGGAGTTTACAAAAAAAACAGTTTACGATTTTTAATTCTGAAACTATTAGATCTACAGAAATTGTTCAAGAGACCTTTTACTATATTCTTTTAGAGTAGAATCAGCTAGTATTTTTATTATTTATGTAAACTCATTAACAAAAATTTTTGCTTTTGTTGGCCATTTCATCAAAATTTAAAATTGTTATTCGTAGGGTTAGATAAATAAAAAAAATACTAGCTTATTCTACTCCAAAAGAAAATAACAAAAGGTCTCTTGTACATTTTCTTTAAACCTAATATTTTCTGAATTAAAAATCATTTTGGAGTTGACAAAAAAAACAGTTTATGATTTTTAATTCAGAAACTATTAGATCTACAGAAATTGTTCAAGAGACCTTTTGTTATTTGCTTTTGGAGTAGAATCAGCTAGTATTTTTATAATTTATGTAAACTCATTAACAAAAATTTTTGCTTTTGTTGGCCTGTTCGTCAAAATTTAAAATTGTTATTCGTAGGGTTAGATAAATATTATGTAATTTAACAAAATTGTTTCGCATCATGAAAACTTTTTCATTTATTTATGGAAGCTACGAGCGGATGTACAATCTACTCTACTTAGTAATTCAGTAAATGTATTGCTATCCTTATTTCATTAAAAATCTATGTCCAGGACGATTATATACAATTATATATGAGATTTAAATTCTGTTGATTTACATACATTTAAAAAAAACAGGAACAAATTCTATCATGTAGAACGCAATTTTTTGACGGAAAAACTTGCCGCCCCGTCCTATCATAGATAATCGATGAACCACTAAATGTCAGTGTAATTAACAATATCTAGAATTTTTAATATAGTTAATTTATCGTCCTATTATCCTATAATGGGTACTACTCAAATCATTATATTAAACTGTCAGACCAATGGCCTCAAATAATAATAAACAATGGAATTCCATTTTTTAATTAAGTAAAGATTTTAATTAAGTAAAGATTTTAAACTAAAAGCTGTAAACTACATAAATATGAATTTAAAATTTTTAAACTTGATTTATTTTCCAACTTGAGTCATAGAAATTTATTTTATAACATTTTTTTAATATGTAATAATAGTCACAATTATTTTTAATCAACTTCCTGCCATCTTCCGATAATACTAACAGAGGTTTGTAAAACATACATACAAATAACCAAAAATTGAGCTTAGAATGATTGCAAGATTAAGTTTGAATTCTTCAAAAATTGGTCAAGGTCAGTAATAAATACATATAGAATGAAAAATCGATTCAGAGATTTTTTAACGGTGTTTCATTAACAAGTTAATTTGGTTAACCTTGCATAATTTAAAGATGGTATACATCGTTATCTATGATAGGACGGGGCGGCAAGTTTTTCCGTCAAAAAATTCCGTTCTACATGATAGAATTTGTTCCTGTTCTTTTTAAATGTATGTAAATCAACAGAATTTAAATCTCATATAGAATTGTATATAATCGTCCTGGACATAGATTTTTAATGAAATAAGGATAGCAATACATTTACTGAATTACTAAGTAGAGTAGATTGTACATCCGCTCGTAGCTTCCATAAATAAATGAAAAAGTTTTCATGATGCGAAACAATTTTGTTAAATTACATAATAATTTTAGACAAACATGATACTACATTTTATGGGCACATTTGTCATGTGATAATTTCATGTAAGAACATCATACCATTCTATTACATGTACAGAACGTGGCAGCCGTCGCAATTATTCAAAGTTTTAATTGTACTCGACTGTACCTTTTCACAGACTATCCACCTTTTCA
The DNA here is from genome assembly GCA_018906965.1 of Philotrypesis tridentata. Classification (NCBI taxonomy): domain Eukaryota; kingdom Metazoa; phylum Arthropoda; class Insecta; order Hymenoptera; family Pteromalidae; genus Philotrypesis; species Philotrypesis tridentata. Next base: position 81,177 of record JACCIB010000198.1, on the reverse strand, counting down.
CATGCTGCAATTTGATTGAGTGTTTATATGAACACATATATTTATAATCCTTCCTCAATTTAATCGGTTATTTATTTATTTGAAAACAATTACGTTTTATAACAAAAAACTTGACAATTTATTTATTGATATCATAACTTTCTTTTCTTAAAATTAAAATGAGAATTTATGTCAAATCGAAGGTATAGATAATCGAAGGAGAAGTGACACTAAAGAAATGGTAATCTGCCCAACAGACCCTTAACGCGAAGATGGTTACACGTTCATATTTTCATACATGAGAGTTTCGGATTTTTTAGCTTAATGTATAAGCATCATGATTTCAGTGATTGTGATTAACTCATTGAATATGTAAAAGAAGACATTCATCCTAACATAATTATTTGTTTTCCAACTTGATCTATAAGTATCACATATTCTTCCAGTATTTGTGTTCGATTACTTATTCACAAGAGGAAAGAAGATATATTATTTGTTGATCTGACGATTATAATATCAACAGGTCTTAAGAGTATGCAGTAAAGCTACTAGTATTTTGTCTATATAAGTGTTATCAAGATCTTTAATTTTCATAATTAAATAACTGTATAGAATACAGCACTTATAATTTCGACTACATAAGAGTTGTCGAAGTTTGAAAATTAATGTTGAATTTTAGAGTAAGCTCTAAGAATTTTTATTTTGTCTGTATGAATGTTAATAAAAGTTTGGTTTTGTCTGCATAAGTGTTATTAAGAGTTTTTTTTACATTAAGGTTATCAAGAGTTGTAAAATTAATCTTTAATTTTTACATGAAGAAACGACCTTATACTTGCCAGCCTTTTACCTTGAAAAGGTTTGTTTGGGGGGGGGGGGAGAGATTTCACTACTTTTAAAAGGTATATAATATGTAAATTACAAAGAATAGTTAACATCAACTAAATAAGTAATAAATTTAAAATATTAATGTACATTTGCTCAGGGATTATTGTAATAATAATAATAATTATTTTTTAGACACTATCTGTAGAGTAAATAGTTTTTTTAGATCATTATTATTCACTAAGAAATCTATATTTTTCACACCACCCTCAAGGTAAATAGAATAGCGCGTTTTTTTTCTTTATTGACACTAAATTTTATGTTAAGTTCCATAATGATTTGTTTCGCAAATGTACATCAAAGAAATCTGTACGTCTAAAATTATTGCTAATTAATTAACTGATAACTGCTTTCTTGAAAGCATTTGCACGTTACGTGTACTATTGTCATGCAGAACATGAGTTATATAGAATTTTAATATTTATACAAGTTTACATCGTATCCTTCACAATTGTTTAATCTATTTTATAGAATAATGAAAATAATATTTAGAATAAAAAGAAGTATATGTAAGTTAGTTTCCAATATCCCTATGATTCTTTATGATAGACTATTATCATTTTTAATGCAACCCACCTAATTCGGTTAATGTTTAGAAAACTCTAATCGAAATTAAACTTTATGAAAACTTGTAAAAAATAGTGTCAGTAAAGTTGTGGTATCCCCTGTATGACTTTCACATAAATACTTACACGGTTGACATCATTAATTTAGTGTCTAAATTTTCAGGTAGGTCTCCCTAAAAATCATCTAGACCATATTTGAGCTGTTCAATATTGAATACTATAAAAACTTTCGTCGATACTAAAAAATGAAAATTTCACTAGCTTGTCATGTCAAAAGAATTCTTCCCTTGTAAAATCTGATAATTGTACGCCTTCATAAGTTCTCGTTACCGTATTCTAAACAAAAAATGCTTTTCCCTTGAGAAAAGCTCGTTAGATCTGGAATCTGAGTGTACTTGCTCTCTCCAAATTGCGAACAAATTCTAAACCACTTGCCTACTGAACCTATAGAATAATTATAAATAGGAAAACATCCACTGCAAATCTGTAAAAACTTTCAATGATAAATAAATGATGCAAACACAACACTTTCACTTGCTGGTCACATAATAAGAAAATTCTGTATAATCTGATAGTTGTATTCCTTCCAGTAAAACCTGAAAAAGTCTGGTTACATCTGGAATCTGAGTGTACTTGCTCTCTCAAAATTGGGTAAAAATTCTAAATCACTTGTCTTCTGAACTTATGCAATAATTATAAATCTTGTAAAAATATTTTGCACATCACTAGCTTCTCACAGGAATATAACATGACAGTTGCGTAACTTCTTAATAAAAATAGAAAGGCATGCACTGCAAACACTAAAAACTTTCTTCGATACTAAAAAATGAAAATTTCATCAGCTTTTCAAGTCACAAGAATTCTTCGCTTGTAAAATTGTATGCCATCACAAGTTCTCTTTATAACTAAGCAAAACATGCTTTTCCATTAAGAAAAGTCTCGTTACATCTGGAGCCACTTGTCTTCTGAACTTATAGAAAAATAACAAAACTTTCAATGATACTTAAACAAACAGAACACTTTCACTAACTTCTCACATACCAAGAAAATAGTTTATAATCTGATAGTTGTATGCCTTCCAGTAAAACCTGAAAAATAAAAGAGAACATTTTAACAAAGAATCAGTTCACAAAATCTTTCATTATATTATGTACGAAAAAAAGTAAAACTAAGTACTTATCCAATTTTAGCCTTTTCGTTATGTTTGTGAGATGTCTTAACATAACCGCGCCTCTTGATATGTTTGAAAATAAAATCACTTCACTATTAATTTATTGTATCATCATGTGTTAATGTATAAATGAGATACTTTTTCTTTTCTTTAACACTACGTGTGTATTGTACATAGAAAAAATTAAAATTAAAATGTAAATATACCGTAAGAGCCAGCTGATCCGCTCGTCTGCATATATAAACTGCACAGATACAAATACAATACACATTAATATAGTATATACGTAGAGCTGACGTCACGATGACGTAGTCCGCGGAGAACATTTGTTCCGACGGGAGAAGAATTTTTGATTAGAAGAATTCGGGACCTCGAACTTTCACTTCACAAAATCTTTTGATAGAAGCCATTTCGCAAAATATGATCCTGAAGTGATTTTGTTAGTTTTATCCCAAGCTTTCATTTGAGTGCTCATAAGTGAGAATTAAAGCTCTTAATGCGAAGAAAATCGTACACGAAGGTTCCAACAGGACCAATTTAAAGTATATATGGACTTGCTAGCGCCCGACGGCGGCGTACGTACTAAAGTACCTTATACTTGCGATCGTGGCGCTACCCCGCCCCTTGATACAGGGGAAAATCATAGTTAACCTAATCTAAAATAGGCAAAAATCATTTGCAACCTAATCCGAAATTGAAAAAGATTTTTTAATCCAACTTCGCCAATGTTTACTTATGTATTTTGATACGAATCCAGAGTCTATATCGCACACCATCGAGTAAATATTCGAAAAACTCTTGAAAATAGCGGAAAATAGTGAAAAATCGGTTTGAGGTTCACAGATTTTTTTCTTGAAAACTATGGACTTTTATAAAAATTCACAAGAATAAAAATGTCTTAGAATTCAAAAAAGAATGCCTTCAGATTGTTTTAAATTTTTGAAGGGCATTTATCGAAATTTCAATCTTTTGACTTTTCACAAAATTCACAATTGTACCAGATGAATCTAAAAAATTTGGAAGCATTCTTTGATGCATTATAAGTCATTTTAATTTGCATTATATTTTTTTTAAAAGTCTATAGTTTTCAAGAACATAAAACGAATTTTTCACTATTTTCCGCGATTTTCAAGGATTTTTCCCATTTACTCAAAATTTTAACGGTATAAGGCCAAATGAACTCCGGATTCGGATTCAGCGGATTAAAATACATAAAAGAATATTGGTAAAGTTGGACTAACAAATTTCTTTTTAGCTTTGAATTAGGCTGTAAACTCTTTTTACCTATTTTCCGCAATTTTCGGGGGGTTCTTCGTTTACTATTCGAATTCCTGAGGATAAACGGCAAAATGGACTCTAGATTCCTACTCAGCGGATCAAAATACATAAAAAAAATATTGGTAGTTCGTCTAAAAAAGTTCGTCTAAAAATTGGTTTTTCATCTTCGGATTGGGTTAATTATTATTTTTCTCTAAAGAGGGTTATCGCTATTTATTCGAAATCTTGGGGGTGCATCGGCAAAATAGACTCCGGATTCGAATTCAGTGAGTCAAAATATATATAGATATGTGGGTCTGGTCAGAAGGACCGACCACTTTTTTGTGTTGGTGTATTCATTCAATCTTATGTAGATGATGTAATGGATGACAATTTTAATTCTTTCTTTTTTTGCCCTTTTACGGTCGCGGTGTATTGATTCCACAGTTGCATTGGATAATTTATAGCTACCGGTCTCCTTCTCCCTTTTACTGATACACTGTTTATGTATGTACCGTCAAAATAATCTATATGTTTTCATCTCTGGAGTCGCTGTTTCCATTAAGCGAACCAAATACCATACTTCATCACCAATAAATACATATGCCAAGGCTGCGAGCATACAGGTGAAACTTTTGATGGCTTTGTCCTCTGGATTGTTGTAGACTACTTGTAGTCCATCTGCTTGAATCTTACGATAGATGTTCTGACTCAGATGAAAAAATTAAGTGGAAACTTACATTAGAAAAAAGATTTCTTTGCACGCATTAATAATGGAGTGGTCAAAGTCACTCATTATTATGTCTAGTTTACAATTTTCAATGCCATACTTGGCAGCCGTTGTAAGTAGAACCGATGCATACTGCTGGGTTTCTTTTGAAGATAGCAGCGTATATACCAATGACAACGCAGTATAACCCTATAACTTTGTAAATAATTTACTATGCGTCTCTTCGAGCCAAATCGTTTTATTTATACAAAATTCGCCAAACGTTTCAGGATATATGTATCCCCTCTTCAGTGGCTATATACAAGGTTATAAAATATTTGAACATTCATTACACAGTATAAATTTAAAGTTTAAATTAATTACAAATTATTGAAAAAATCTTTACCTAATATGTAAAAAACCTCCATCTTTCACATCGTAAAAAGACAAGGAATATCGCATATGGCGCTATAATTAAAACGTACAAATTTAATTGAAATTTACAAAACTTTTTTTTAAAAAAAATTTACTTACAGGATTTTGACTCGAGAAATTATAAAAACAGTACGGTTCTTTACCGGTGCCATTAGATGGCAATATGGCACCGGCCGAGGCTGGACAACAACTAGTGTCTCGACTGAAATTCGGCCTATATAAAGCCCGCAATACATACATCAAACGCAGAACACATACTAAGAATACAACAATTATATATGTAACAAACTATAATGCAACATACGTTGGCGACGGATATTTCGAGCTTCATCCGTGTATCAAGAACGTATAACAGAACAGAGGTGGCACGTCTACTACTCAAGTGACAGAGCGGGGAGCCCAAGCCGCGTCGCAAGAAACGCTCCTACCATGACTGTATGACTATATAGTATACAGTATGGCCAGCGCGTTACCAAGGCAACCCGGTCTCCCCGACCTCCCACTGGGCTGTTCCGCTCCGGCTCGCCAGCCAATCACTATCGAGCATGTGTTGGCTGAGTTGAAGAGAGCGCGAAGCGGCATGACACCTCTATCTGCATGCTAGGCTCCTAATACAGTCTGCTCGCCACCGAGCCTCCGCAATCCCATTATTTACAAGTTAAATTTTATTTGGACTATTTTTTAGATTAGATATAACATTTTTATAACTTGCCTTGAGGCGACACGTATCCTCAGCTCTATTAAGCGTGCCATCAAAAAACTGGATGTGGAGCATTTCTGAAAAGCGTCTACGAAACATAGACGCCTCTCTATCTATTATTTTAATATTGTTAAAATCAAAACTGTGTCCCGTCTCCAACGCATGCACCGCGAGGGGAGAGTTTAGATCCTTTTTCTCTATACATCTCTTGTGTTCGTATTGCCTAGCTTTCAACGGCCGATACGTTTCCCCAATGTACGTAGAATCGCAATCGGAGCAGTCGATCTTATAAACAACGTTTCTTGTATCATTCACAGCAGTAGGATCTTTGCCAAGCTTTATAAATTTATTAAACTTATCAGTAACACTATTGGTGAGACTCATGTCATTTCTTTGCAAAACAGACTTTAAATTGTTATTAAACCCTTCGTAGTAGGGAAACACCGCATATCTTTTTCCAGAGTTAGGATTAGAATTATTGTTTTTAATAATATGTGAATGCGCACTACCTGCACCCGCACCTTCCAATGTGGCCTTAGAAATGCACGAATTGCGAGCAATGCGTTTTCTATCTATGTCATTCATGATTCAAGTGGCCATGTTTTTACTAATTGGTTTCAAAAAAATACCGCGTCCTCTAGATACATAAACTATTTCTCTCACCATCCAAAAAACCAAAAAATAGCAATAATGTACAACTTATTTGATAGGGCGATATTATTGTCGGATCCGCGGTTTCACGGTGAAAATATCGAAAAATGCAAAAAAATTCTCATAGCTAACGACTATCCTCCAGATTTCATAGAAAAATTTAGTAAAAAACGCATTGCTCGCAATTTGTGCATTTCTAAGGCCACATTGGAAGGTGCGGGTGCAGGTAGTGCGCATTCACATATTATTAAAAACAATAATTCTAATCCTAACTCTGGAAAAAGATATGCGGTGTTTCCCTACTACGAAGGGTTTAATAACAAATTAAAGTCTGTTTTGCAAAGAAATGACATGAGTCTCACCAATAGTGTTACTGATAAGTTTAATAAATTTATAAAGCTTGGCAAAGATCCTACTGCTGTGAATGATACAAGAAACTTTGTTTATAAGATCGACTGCTCCGATTGCGATTCTACGTACATTGGGGAAACGTATCGGCCGTTGAAAGCTAGGCAATACGAACACAAGAGATGTATAGAGAAAAAGGATCTAAACTCTCCCCTCGGGGTGCATGCGTTGGAGACGGGACACAGTTTTGATTTTAACAATATTAAAATAATAGATAGAGAGGCGTCTATGTTTCGTAGACGCTTTTCAGAAATGCTCCACATCCAGTTTTTTGATGGCACGCTTAATAGAGTTGAGGATACGTGTCGCCTCAAGGCAAGTTATAAAAATGTTATATCTAATCTAAAAAATAGTCCAAATAAAATTTAACTTGTAAATAATGGGATTGCGGAGGCTCGGTGGCGAGCAGACTGTATTAGGAGCCTAGCATGCAGATAGAGGTGTCATGCCGCTTCGCGCTCTCTTCAACTCAGCCAACACATGCTCGATAGTGATTGGCTGGCGAGCCGGAGCGGAACAGCCCAGTGGGAGGTCGGGGAGACCGGGTTGCCTTGGTAACGCGCTGGCCATACTGTATACTATATAGTCATACAGTCATGGTAGGAGCGTTTCTTGCGACGCGGCTTGGGCTCCCCGCTCTGTCACTTGAGTAGTAGACGTACCACCTCTGTTCTGTTATACGTTCTTGATACACGGATGAAGCTCGAAATATCCGTCGCCAACGTATGTTGCATTATAGTTTGTTACATATATAATTGTTGTATTCTTAGTATGTGTTCTGCGTTTGATGTATGTATTGCGGGCTTTATATAGGCCGAATTTCAGTCGAGACACTAGTTGTTGTCCAGCCTCGGCCGGTGCCATATTGCCATCTAATGGCACCGGTAAAGAACCGTACTGTTTTTATAATTTCTCGAGTCAAAATCCTGTAAGTAAATTTTTTTTAAAAAAAAGTTTTGTAAATTTCAATTAAATTTGTACGTTTTAATTATAGCGCCATATGCGATATTCCTTGTCTTTTTACGATGTGAAAAATGGAGGTTTTTTACATATTAGGTAAAGATTTTTTCAATAATTTGTAATTAATTTAAACTTTAAATTTATACTGTGTAATGAATTTTCAAATATTTTATAACCTTGTATATAGCCACTGAAGAGGGGATACATATATCCTGAAACGTTTGGCGAATTTTGTATAAATAAAACGATTTGGCTCGAAGAGACGCGTAGTAAATTATTTACAATATTCCAACATCGAGCGATAGATTCACATTTAAACAAACCCTATAACTTCCCTCTCACATCTATCCGGTGCTCTGCAAAATATTTCCAATACAGTGAACACATACATAAAATTAGAGGGCGCTACCTATGCAACGAAAACAAATTACATATGTAGCGAAAACAAACCATGCGAAAGCGTACAAAAACCACATGGATCTTGATTTTAAGGTGGATCGGGCGAATTGTCGAGTAGACTAGAAAAAAGAAACTAAAAATACCTTCTACAAGATTCAAGCTTTTTTTAAGATTTTAAAAAGAATCAGTTACGGATGATATAGAAGACAAAAAATGTATACTTTTACACAGGCTCTTATGGAAAAATTTCAATCGAGATACTTGAACACTGAAATAACCTCGAAAAAATGCGAAATAACATGAAAAGGTATTAATTTTAAAGTTCGAAAATCGTAGATTATGAATATATAAAAAAAATATACTACTTGTCGATCAAATACAACAGAAATCTTGATTTATATCTTAGAAAAAACCAGATGCCTATAAAGCCATCCGCATTCAGGGACGGCTCACTAGTCAGGACTATTGAAGGGTGCAAACATTGTTTACAGCTTTTTGTTGTTATTTGCTGTGTATTATCATGTTTACGTATATACAAGTAGTTTGTACTCAACATTAAACGATTTTAATATGAATACTCGGCTTTGAAACGAAATAATCATATTTCACCTACTCGAGCCACTTGATGATACGTCTTGCCTTATCCACCTTAAGAGCTCAAGATTCTTCGGCGTTACAAAGGTATGCAATCTACTATCAGGTAGCCCACCATGGTCCCGAATTGTAAATTAAAACTTTTCACCAGTAACAGTATTACGACACGTTTCAGGTAATTCTTCCAAATCGGTAAGTAAAGTTGGGTTTTTTTTCAATTCGGTGATTTTTTATTCGAGTTCTGCTATTCAACATTTTCGGGGAAAAGGCAATTCGGGAACATTTTCGGAGGGACAATCGTTCAAGGAACTCGCTTTCAGAGGATTGCTATGTAACCGTTCTAATGTGGTATTTATGATGCGGCCGCTATAGCAAGTCACTATGAGCACGATCAGCTTAATACGCCCCGCAAAATGTTCTGCAATGGTATAAAAACAGAGGGTATACATTTTGTAGTGCATAATCGGTCAATTGTCAGAATTTCACGGCGAGAAAGACTGATTGACGCGCTTCTTTTTTTTGTTTCTTTTTGTTTTTTTTGTTTCATTTTGTTTCATTTTGCTGTTTCAAAAATATATTTTTTTTTTTTATTATTATAGCCTACCCAAGTCCTCGTTATGAGTCTTATACGGCTCTTTCCACTGCCCGATACCATACAATGGTACTGGCCAGTGAGGTTCCCTATAGTCGGGATGCATGTGCACCACATCGGAATGTAGTCCGCATGCATCTCAACTGTACCTACAGTTTAGCTACACAATGCATCCATAGATTGCGTACAGTGGGATCCGAACCACTGGAGCTTCGGCGTTATAAGACACTTAAGTATATACTGTGACGGGTATCCCGTCGATAGCTGCTCTTCTGGACACCACCCAGTCAAGATACGAAAATCTTACACTCGGTGGTGTTTGCAAAGCAGCAAGAGAGCAGTCAGCTGTTAGTGCAGCCTGCCGCCGAGCAGCAGCAGCACGAGGCGAGAGCGAGAGAGTGGGGGAATACAGCGCGTAGCAGCGCGCGGCAGTCAAGGCGAGAGCAAGAGAGAGGGAAGAACGATGCAGCGTTGAAGTAGCGAGAGCGAGAGAGATAAGAAGATACGAGGCATGTGAGCCACGAGGCGTACGCGCGCGAGCGACGGCCGCCATGTTGGCGAGGAATGAACGTTAGTATGAGTGCGAGAAGGATGGAAATAGCGAGCGAATGAATGCGTGTTATAGACAGACCAGAGAGAGAGAGTGGAGGCAACGTGTAGCGCTGAATGATATTGGGAAAAGGTGGAGGGCTACGGCTCGATCCACAGCATGCGTACGAGCGGCAAACATGAATGTAAGCGTGCCGTAACGCGAAACTGTGTGAAAAAGCGTAAATACGGTTAATAGAGCCAGACAAGCGTGTAAACGCGTTTCGAATGTCGCGCGCATTTTTAAAGTATTGTAAAGAGGATGTAAGAGTGCGAATGTGCTATATAGTGCGAAAGCGTGTAAATGTGTGATAGGCGCGAGAGAGCGATACATCGGAAATGCGTGAGTGCGAGTGAGAGAGCGATAGACGCCGCGAACCGGCGTAGTTGCCGAGCGAAAATAGAGTTAGTATCGCGCACCGCTTGTACGAAGGAGCATCGAGATATTCACAGAGCTGCGAGACAAAGCGAATCTTTCCAAGGCGACTTCCAGAGTGACCAGGATTATTCCCCCCGTGTGCATTCCTGAACCATTAGTTAGTTCTTTCGCGTGCGCTTCCACAGGGTACGAGGCAACGGCAGTACGCGAGGACGAGGAGCAAAAGAAGTAGAGACAGGTAGGAGTGTTCTAGTGTGATACCTCCCCGCCGCGAGTCCGTAGCCTAGAGCCAGTCCGCGTAACGACAGTGAGCTCGCCCGAGGACAAGCACACGTCCGCGAGTCGACACATAATTATTTGGTTTTTTTTAAAAATAAATTACGAAGTGTTATTATTGTACTTGAGTTGCGTCCTATCATTTTTCGTATTTCTCTCCCTGCACCTCTCCCCCCGTGACCTAGAGCATAAGGAGTTCTCAAGCCGGCAGCATAAGAGTACCAGATCGCGAGTTCGGGCGTCCAAATTAATTAATAAAATATGAGCTCGCGGTAAACCTGAATAGGTGTCATCACATGGTGCTACGCCTCCTCAAGGATGGAAAACGTACCACGTCACAATACATAGAGGTATATGTAAACATAGAGGTGTCCCAATAACAGAAAAGCCGAGAGCCGGGATCGAACCCAGAACTTCTGGATCACGAGCCCAACACTCTGCCTACTGAGCCGTCTCTGCTCTTCAAAAATATTTAATATCTTTCCTTCGTAGTACAAAAATATTTGAAATACAATTATATCAAGAAATTACTTACGACTCTTATTAAATCGCATATTTTAAATAGTAAATGTTCCTTAGGTTCTGGTATCTTTCGTAAAATAGACACTCGTTTCAAAAAACGTAAATTATCTTCTAGTGTATCACGAGTGCTTTCCATCATAATATTTGAAAAAATCGATCTCTCAAGAACCCAGACTTTTCCTCCAGTTTTTGCTGTAATAAAGCTTCTTATCATTTTCTATTTATATAAAGATGGATAACGGAATTATGTTATTTACCAATTAATAACAATCAAGACATTAAGTTAAACTTACTGTTAATAGAACGAAGACGTTTAGTATTGTACAAAAGAGCTATTTCTCCAAATGCTACTCCAGGTCCAAAAGTGCCTTCAAAAGTTCCTGCTTTATAAATGTCAAAATTACCTTCAGCAGATACATACAAATGAGAACCTGTAAACAATAAAGTATTTTTAAATCTAAATTAATATTCGATGTTGTTGAGAGCCGAATCAGAGCAAATTGAAGGGGTAATGCCTGAGTTAACATATTCAAAAAATCGATTTTTTTACTTTTTTATAGGAAATTATCTGTAGAATACAATGATGAAGTTCCTTTTGCTCTGAAGAAAACGTTTTTATTTTTCAGTGCTACGTAACTGAATAAGACTATTCTACGCAGTTATAATGCTTCTCATACATGATATTTATATGATATTTTTATGTTGAATAGAATGAAAGACCTATTTTTCAATGAACAAAAATCTGCTAACTATAAAATCCATGTATGAAATTAATTTTTATTATAACAAAAATTAAAAGGAGGAGTTGTATATTTGAAAAGAAGGGGTAAAACCATTGAGGTATGCTTTGTTTTTGTACAAGGGTAAGCAGTTTTAAGCTGCATTATGCCCTGGTGGAAGGTTGCGCAGGAAAATAAAATTTTTATCGGCAAGTACATTTTTATATCGATTTTACAAACACGTGTGATATTTATTATAACAATGATTGATACATCAAAATGGTGCTTGTATATGGATAGTTCTGTGTCTAATCGAGAGGTCGACATCAAAATTTTTTTCTAATCATATTAGAGAAAAAATTTCACTTCCCTGAATTTTTTCAGATTTTTTCAGATTTATCTCTGAGTTACGGGGGATCAAAGTTGGTAAAAACAGGTTTTTTTTGCATTTTTTGCTGACTTTCTAATTTTCATAGCTCCTTAGGGAACCATTTCTCATCGTAGCAACATGTAACACTTTTTTAGAAAAGTTGTTTAGTTTCCAAAAAAAATACTTTAAAAAAATACTTTTAAAAAATTGATGACAATGGAGAATTTTAATACTAAAGTTTACTAGTAAATTCGACATTTTTATCGATTTTTAGCTTGGAAAGGAAGCGATCCTAAGAAAAAACTCAAGAATAGATTTTGTCTTAGAATTTTTTTTACTATTTAAATATATTTTTTTTTAGATATAAAATCCAATCTTTTCATTTTTATAAGTGATATTTTAATTCTTAGCTTGTCAGAGTAGCTCCGGCCAATTCTGAGAGTTTCACAGACAATTTTGTATTGAAAAATGGTATCTTCACGAATTTTTTGGTAGCCGTAGTTCGAACTAGCAAACTTTCACTTTTGCTAGTGTTAAGAGAAATGTATTATAGCAAAGTCGTATCATACATATATGTATGACTATTAAAGTATTTTTTTGAAAATATGATTTTTAAAAAAGGGGTACCTGTTCCTACGTTAACAAATTATTTCCTGAGGAGCTATGAATTTTTGAAAATCATCAAAAAATACCAAGAAACTGTTTTTACTAACTTTAACCCCCTGTAACTCTAACATAATCAATGCATAAAATCTGAAAAAAATCAAGGAGGTGTATTTCATCCAGTAAAAGAGATTTAATATGATTAAAAAAAATGAAATTTCGACCTCTCGATTTCACAGAGAACCACCCATACATATATAATATATTGTTTTCAAATGGTCTCTAGAATTATTGAAAAAAATGTATTTCATTCATAAAAATGTGGATTGGAATTGAATTGTCTAAATTGATGTGGTTTCAAGATAATTGTCCATCGTTTGAAGAAAATCTTTGAATAATCAGAACAAATTTTGCTGCGAACAAGTTTTATGATAGAGAACGTTTGATCGAAGGAACACGAAAACCTAGAAAGTAAGCAAAATTATGAAAATATATGAAACACTGAAAATATAACTTATAAATAGAAATGTTAATAAATAATGTATTAAATAAAAATTATTTAATGTTCTTATTAAATACATGATTACTATCTGCATTTGACAACATATCTACTATAAATGTTCATTAACAGTGGCAGAATAATGTTGGAATGATTCAATTGTAGGGGAGGGATTACACAATTGCGAGGGAGGTTTTTAACTGTTGAAAGGAAGGGATGACACAATGAAAGGGAATGGTGTCTCTTTATATGACGTGGTACGAAGGTAGCAACTTTATAAGGCTACGCTCGGTGAAATTTAATGAGTTTTAAGACTACAGAGTCCTATTTGTACATATATGAAGAAAATGGGTGTAAAGTTAGCGTTTCAAAAAATCATAAAAAGCTAGTTTATTACCGAAAAAGATGTAAATATTAAATAATTCACTCCATAATCTATTTACACTAAGTTAGAAATTAGAAAGATGCCACAAAGTTTTCAATATATTATACCTACTCATTTGAGAGACGGTAGAGGTAAAATTTTAATATACATCCAAACAATAGTAGGGATGGACGGCTACTATACCAGGGCGGGTTCTGGGACACCAAATACCGACCAACGGTAAGGTACATTCCTGCGCTCAGGTCTACTGTTTTAGCAACATTCCCCAGCCCTGCCCTGTTTTATCGCTGCGCCCTGTTTTATCACCCTGCACCACAGCCCTGTTTTATCAAGTCCCACAGCAAGTCCCCTGCCTCAAACATTGTTTTATCTACAATATACTAAGGAGGGGTGATATATATAAGGTTAATTTTTTTATAAATTTTATTTTGTATTGATGAGATGGGTGTAACAATAGTGTTAATAGTATTAATGACAAACGTGTAGAGACAGATGGAAAAAGCAGTATGTGTCATATGTGTGACTTTAATAACGAACAATTAGCTATATTGAATGAAAATTTTGAGAAATTAATAAAATTAATAAGTAAAAACAATAAAAAAAACACGTTGAAACCTAAAAAAAATATTGAATGTAAACCTAAGAAAACGCCAAAAGTTACATTAAAAAAAAGGAAAAATATCAAAAATGTTAGAAAAATGTAGAGGAATAAATTTTAATGTATTTTTTATAGGTTAATAAATAATTATAAAATAAAATGAATGTATTGAAAATATGTTTATTTATGCATTTTTACCATAATCGTTACATTTCATAAACCTATACTATCATACTAGATAAATTATTGAAAATTCTTATTATTACATTATTATTATTATTAAATTAAAAAAGAAAGTAACTGAATAATTTTTCACATGTCATGGCGATTCTGGACTTAATGGATACGCTGAAGCAGGTTTCCGAATCACTACATGTACTCGATGTAGCGGTGGCGATGCTGGACTATCCGGCACTGTTTTTTGCTGTTGTTGTTGTTGTTGTTGTTGTTGTTGTTGTTGTTGTTGTTGTGGCGACACTGGGTCGAACAATTCCATTTCTTCTGGCTCACATACAATTGCAGCCCAGTAGTTGATAGAACGCTGGACTGCAGGCTTGAGATGGTAGCGCTCCGGCAACTCGCTATAATCAATAAATTCTGGTTGTTCTTCTCTAAGTCACTGATTGAGCTGATTCAGAGAAATCTCTGGAGGAGTGTACTGTGAAATATCGTTTTCACTCATTTTTCCTGAAACAGTAAATTATTATTATTATTATTATTATTATTATCCCCCACTAGGGGTTGTCACTTTGACGTGTGCCCTCGGGGCCAGTGTGGGGGCTCGTCTGGCGGGTCCAAGCGGCCGGCCCGGCCTCGGTGTCGGGAGTGTGGTGTCCCGAACCGGGTCGGGGGGTGGGGGGGCGATGCACCCGGGGACGGGAGCATCGGCCGACCGCCCCCCGGGCTGGGGGTAGGGTTCACCCAGGCATGGCGGCGAAACCGGACTGATGCGGGGTACCGCCTCTCGGGTTCGGGAGTAGCTTCCCTGGTCTGGGATCCCCGTAAAAAGGGTTCTTCCGGCCGGGCCTCTCCCTGGGACTGGGAATGGGTCTTGGGGTTCTCAAGAACGGCCATGCGGGTCAGTCAGAGGCTAAGAACAACCACCCAATGCGTTCGGGAGGAGGCGCAATGGGTATTTTTATCCAACCCCTAATCCCAAGGTGTGGCTGTCGTGCCGAGGGGACTGGTTGGCCACCGGGGTCCAGATGGTCGCGAACGACGCCCAGGGGCTGCTGGGTGAAGCTCCTGCGTGTGCACTAAGCCCCCCCCCCCGACAGAGGGTGGCTCGGGGTAAGGGCCGGCCCTCCCCTACCGAGCGAATTGCGGTAGTGCTTGGTAGGGCACACTATACAGCACAATGACATGGACACACACAGTAGTGCATGATAAATCTTTATAAAACAGTATACATATCTTATCTAAAAGAAAGAATTCAACATTTTTTATTGGTTGAAAATATTAATAATCAATACAATTAAAAAAAGGAATTAACTTAACATTTATTTATTAATAAAATGGTTGAAAAATTTGAAAATATAAAAAATTTAAACAATTATGAATTAATAAGAAGTTTTATCGATTTCCATTATATACAGTGTGACGTTGTGGTTCGACCATCCTGTTGGAGGCCTTGCATTCCTATGAAGTTTAACCGCGATGATGTAATGATGTACTATGATGTAATAACACCCATGAAGTTTAACCGCGAAATCGTATTTAATAAGGATGACGAGACGCTATGAGAATTTTTGCACTCGGAGTCGCAGGCGACATGTATAGGAGAACGAATACGCAAAATGAATAAATGCTTGACATAAAATGAATAATCTATAAGTTATTGCAAAAATAATTAGATTCTATAATCCCGGGGAATCCTTACTGGCGGGCTGACTCTATAGCTGGAAACTCGCGGCGAAGATGTATCTAAACACACCCTAGCTGTCTCTAACTCTATATCCGCTCGTCCTCGCGTACTGATGGTGTCTCGTTCCCTGTTCGAGCGCACGCGAAAGAAACTTATAACTCAGCTCGGAAACACACACGGGGGAAATACTCTCTCTGGTCGCTCTGGATACTTTCTGCCAAAAACTCTGCGCACTCGATGGATGCTCCAGGTTACTCCAGGGTTACTCCATACTTCGGTCACACGCGTCATCCTATCACAATTTCACATCTAATCGCATCATATAGCACAATAAATCTCTCGCGCCCTCTCACTTATTTCTTCTAGATGCGCGCGAAATGCAAACATTTTTAAGCGCACTTGTCTGGCTCTACATACATCACGCACAAATTTTCACATAGTTACGCATGTCGGTACGCTTACATTCATTTGCCGCTCGCACACGCGCTGTGGATCGAGCCGTAGCCCTCCACCTTTTCCCAATATCACGCACATGACGGCACGTTGCGTCTAGTTTCTCCTGTCTGTCTCTAAAGCGCATTCCCTCTCGTATACTGTCGTTATCCTTCTCGCACTCAGACTATATTCGGTTGCTCACCAACATGGTAGCAGTCGCTCGCGCTCGTACACCTCGTGGCTCGCATATATATCTTCTCTCTCTCTTGCTTTCACTAGCTCGACGCTGCGTTGAATTCCCTTCTCTTTCGCTCTCGTCGTTCCCTCTCTCTCGCTCTCGCCTCATGCTGCTGCTCGGCGGCATGCTGTTCGTGGCGCCACGTCATCCTTCTCCGTCTTTAACGCGCTGTCTGCTCATCCAAGGCTCTGGAAATACCACCGAGTGTTAGACGTTGTCGTCTACATCGTGTCATATCCAGGCGAGCAGCTAATGACGGGATCCCCGTCACAATATATGATTACAAGGTGTTTTGTTTAGCTATTTGTTTAGGGGCTTACATAACAAATTATATTGTAGAATGACAAATGGTCGGAATTGTATACATAATTATTGGGGGACTTCTATGGCCCAAATAAAACTCTTGTTTTATTTTTTATTTTAGTATTTATGTTTTAAGAACAAATTTTATAAAACACTATTCATTATTTAAATAAAATGTCCTATAAAATAATTCTTATGATTATTTAAAATTATTTACTCATACTATATCTACTCATACTATATAAATGTTTTTTAAAATAATTATTATGATTATTTAAAATTATTTGCTCATACTATATCATATTTCAAAATCACAGAAGCTTGGGGTGTGTTATGCATAGTCTTGTGGGTGTGAAAAATATATAAAAATTATAATTTTTATAAACTAATAATTTAATTAGTAATAAATTTTGTAAAGCACTGTTAATTATATTTTTGATGAAGTCTTTCTGAATAAAGGAGAGAGGTAACCAGAAGGAAAGGAGAGTTAGCTAGAATAAGGGAAACGATGTCAAGAAAAAAGGCAAGGGTGGCCAGAATGAAGGGAGTGGTGTCCAGAATGAAGGGAAGGATGACACGTTATATGGGGCTGCACACAGATCGGCAGCTTTAAAAGGCCGCGCTCCGCGCGAGTAGGCGGATGGGGAGAAAACATAAATTTCATACGTTAAGAAAACATTTGTTTACAATATGTATTACACATATCCATTTCATAAAAAATACATTGGAATGTTTAACGTTTTATTATACTCAATTCATCATTGTGTAACAAGGAGTCGATATATATAAATATATCGCCATAGTTACGTATAAATCTTTGGAAAACAGAACTATAATCCAACACGTGCATTGTATATTTGGGATTTTAAACCAGTTTTTTATTTATTTCTTAAAAAATATACTTGATAAGTTTACTTTTTATTGCGCTTAATTCGTCGCTGTTTGATGCCGAATCGATTGGTATTGTAACGTCCTACGACATTATTTATTTTTAAATCTATTAGTTAATTATTTAAACTATTTTTCAAAATTCAAAACACGGAGAGAGTTACGATGTTCATTTCGAAAGAGTATATTTTGAATGCGTGCGGTAATTTTGTAACACAAGTCAGCAGTGTTACTTATTCGGCAATCGCTATACTTTTAAAATTGATTATTTAGCGTTACACTTTAAGAATTGGTCAACGTATTTAGGCTTTAAAACAGTCGAATTGGCCTGATTTTAATTAGTCTCGTGTTTAATTCCGAACTACGTAACTCACGGTTCATAAATGTGCGGAAATTTTGTCGTACTACCAAGTACTTAATAAGTGACATTATCACGAAATTAAGTTTCATTTCTTAAAAAATTTAATAAGAATGTTAGTGAACACATAATGAATTAAATATCGGTTACTTAAGAATTTGCAACGATGTTTCGTTAACTGTGAATTACTTTGGTTAACCATGCGTAACTTGAAGATGATATCCATCGTTATGTATGATAGGACGGGACGGCAAGTTTTTTCATAAAAAAAATTGTGTTCTAAGAAATTGTTTCTGATTTTTTAAACATGTGAGATAGATTTGTTGTATGGAAAATTATTCTTTTTTTTATTGAAGAGGATGATACCTAATAAGTTAATAACAGAATATTTAAATCTCATATTTAATTATAAATAATCGTCCTGAAAACATGTTATACATTTTGATGGAATAAGAATAACAACATATTTACCGTATCACTAACTAGAGTATAGTGTACATCCGCTTGGTGCTTCTACAAGTGACAACAGAAAAAGGAAATAATAAAAATTAATTAATTTTATAATTCTGATTTTTCATGAAGCGAAACAGTCTTGTAATATTACATTATAAATTCGGACAAACACATGATATTACCACCTACTATTAGCACCTTTATCATGTCATAAAATTATTTAAGAACATCATTTTTTATGAAAATGATAACATGAATAAAGTTATATTTTTGTATTATATGTATTATTTTATATAACATGTTTTGTGTTTGCATAAATAAAAAAATAATAATTACCGCATTTACGAATATTACTTAGTAGTGTACATTGCAGTCATATATATACATATATACATATACATTGATATTCCTTCCCCCATTTAAACGCTCATTCATTTTTTTCAAAACTATTGCTTTTTATAAAGAAACTTGCCAATTTGTTTATTGATATCACAACTTTCTTTTGTTAAAATTCAAATTGAAATTTATAAAATGGGTATATTATAGAGAATTGACACAAAGGAAATGGTAGTCTGTCCAATAGACCCTTAGCGCAAAGATCTTTACGCATATAACATAATTATTTGTTAAACTAATTATAAATACCTTCTTAATCACTGTTTTATAAACACTATTGTTATCAATCTTTAGTGAAGTATTAATAACCGTATACAATAAAGCCTCAATCATCTAATCTAAATCTTTAATTTATATAATGAAATGACCGTCAGAACAAGATACTTAGGATTTTGGCTATATAATGGTTATCGAGAGTTGAAAATGAAAGGACCCCGCACAGTCTAAATGGAAATTGGTTCCCTGTCAAATTGGCTGAAAATTTGATATATTATAGATTATGATCTTCTGAGCAATAGTCTCCACGGGCACAACTGGCGGAGAGCCACCGTTTTTGAGAAAAAAATCATTAAAGATTGGATTTTTACGTTCATTATGGCGCGCTTCGTATATATATATATATAGCACTGTAAACAAATACATATAGATATAGCGCGACTTTACGGGTTTAGAAAAAATTAAGCATATCGATCAGGGGTATCTCGGTGAACAGGGTCGCCGATTACGCACTCCGGGTAGTGCGATCCGTAGCTTTTTAGCAAAATGAGTGCACTAGATACCGGCAAAGTGTCTGGTGAACAAGGTCGCCGATTACACACTCCGGGTGGTGTTCTCCGTGGCTTTTTGGAAAAGTGCGTGCACCAGGTACCGGCGATAATACTAGGTGAACAGTGTCGCCGATTACGCACTCTAGGTGGAGCGCTCCGCCGTTCTCCGACAAATCGTGTGCATCAGGTACCGGCGATAAGGTTTAGCGACTTAAATAAATGCGCTTTCTTTTTAAATAAATGCGGGTCGCCGATTACGCACTCCAGGTGGTGCGCTCCGTAGATTTTCAACAAAACTTGCGCACCAGCTGCCGGGAAGGCGTCTAGTTAAACAGAGTCGCTGATTACGCACTCCAGGTGGTGCGCTCCGTAGTTTTTCAACAAAACTTGTACACCAGCTGCCGGGAAGGCGTCTAATTAAATAAAGTCGCCGATTACGCACTCCAGGTAGTGCGCTCCGTAGTTTTTCAACAGAACTTGGGCACCAGCTGTCGGGAAGGCGTCTAATTAAATATAGTCGCCAATTACGCGCTCCAGGTGGTACAACCCATAGTTTTTTTGCGACAACTTGCGTACCACGTAAAAATACGAAATAAAATGCAAGACTTTCCAGCAGACTACTTATGTTTGCGTGATTGGTCTCGCAGAAAATTCAAGATGATTTGTGAGAGGAAATGTGAGACTATTCAACAAACTAGTTTTGCCTGTATGATTTGTCTTGTGAAAATTCAATAATTAAATACAACAATTTTGAACAGACTAAAATGCGACAAAATTAATACAAAAATGTTCTTACCTGGTACGTCGATATAATTTCCTTACATGCAAAGCAATTCATAATCCCGTCTTTTCTGCATCGCCTAACTTAATTGTGAATTAAAAAAAGCAGAATTCTAAACGTTATGACATAAAAAACGTAGTATCGTTCCATTTCGTACAGCGCATGAAAATTGGGATGCCGATTTTCTTGCTACTATATTAAAAGCAATTGTCAAAATCGTTAGCGATCAAAACACTACAATATTGTTTTATAATCGCACCGTAAGAAAATCGGGATCTCCAATTTCTTGCAATTGGCATGCTGTGTAAAAGAAAAGCATCCATATCCTACTGCCACGAAAAAATTCGATTGCTAACTCCATTTCATTACATTGAACGACAAACAAACTCTCAATTATCTTGAACCGCTGGCATCTCATGATACTGGTGCCATTGTGTCGTTACAGAATGAAGAATCAGTTGTAGAAGTTCTACACATGTAAAGAAATGTGTCTTATTTTTACAATCAATTTTTTAGACGCAACACAATCAGAATACTGTATTCCATGGTTAGTTTATTTTCCCAATTAATTTCTGTTGCCGCTAAACCAAGACCCCGATTTTCATGCGAAACAGAATCTCAATTTGTTAATGCTTGTAGAACTTCATGACTCATTAACCGTTTTGTAGTGACTCAGTGAAACCGGTGACTTACTAGCTGCGCAAAAATATCGGGATTGTGCTTTTCTATCAATACAATGAGAATATTTCTTTACATTCGAATCAATTCAGGATCCCGAACTTTTAACATCGCCCGATTGATTTACGACTCAAAAAATGATAATTCCAATCCGTTTGATAAAAGGGAACCACAAATCGTTCTATTCTGAACAGCACATGAAAATTGTTCTTTCCGTTTTCGTGTCGCTTCACTAAAAGCAAAGGTCTAGATCTTTACCGCTAAGAAAACATCAATATTGTTATTCCTCGCCTTGCAGGAGAATCGGGATCCCGATTTTCTTGCAACCACGAAAATAGAAGAATCTGGTCCTGAATTTCTGCAAACGCAAAGATAGTAAGAATTAATCACAAGAAAGTCGGGATCTTGGTATAATGATTGAGCATAGAATTCGGGAAACTTTGGTTCCCATCTGGATCCCGATTTTTTTGCGACGCAACTAAATCGGGATACTGCCTTTCAAGATGTGTCTTTTTTCCCAATCTGTTTGCACAGCTGCTAAACAAGGATCCCAAATTTCTTGCGATTCATAATCTGAATTTCTTTGTGCTAGCAGAACGTCGAGACTCATTCATCGATTTTTACTGACTTTTACTAGCTGCGCAAAAATATCGGGATTGTGCTTTTCTATCATTTACAATCAAGTAAGCAATCCAATTTTTCATGACAGAAATAAACGGGCGCTTTTCTCGCACATGTCAAATCAATGGAATACTTTTTTACTGGCACTTGCAAGAAAATAGGAATCCCTATTTTCATATGACGTGAAATATATTAATTAATATGTGAATCTTTCAACCGCCCAGTTATTTACACATTAGATTGTAGGGCTGCAGGAAAAAAATTTGCACAAAGAAATTGAGATTCTGAATCGCAAGAAATTCGGGATCCTGGTTTAGCGGCTGTACAAACTGATTGGGAAAAAAGAATAATTTTGAAAGGCAGTGTTCCGATTTGGTTGCGTCGCAAAAAAATCGGGATCCAGATTGGAACCAAAGTTTCCCGAATTCTATGCTCAACCATTACACCAAGATCCCGATTTTCTTGTGATTAACTCATACTATCTTTGCGTTTGCAGAAATTCAGGACCAGATTCTTCTATTTTCGCGGTTGCAAGAAAATAGATATCCCGATTTTCTTGCGAGGCGAGGAATAACAATATTGATATTTTCATATCGCTTATGATTTAGACTTTTGCTTTTAGTGAAGCGACACGGAAAAGGATACCCCAATTTTCATGTGCTGTTCACAGTAGAACGATTTGTGCTTTCCTTATACCAAACGGATTGGAATTATATTTTTTTTTAGTCGCAAGGAAATTGGGCGATGTAAAATGTTTGGTATCCTGAATTGTTTCGCACATAAGAAATTGTCCTCATCGCACCATTCAATATTACATATGAACCAATAATAGTAACCGTTTTTTTTTGCAACTCACGAAAATCGGAATCCTGATTTTCCTGCAGCTCTACAATCTAATATGTAAATAGTTGGGCGGTTGAAAGATTTACATATTAATATATTCCATTGGTTTGACATGTGCAAGAAAAGCGCCTATCTCTTTCTGTTATATTTTTTGCGCCGATATTTTTGCACAGCTAGTAAGTCACCGGTTTCACTGAGTCACTACAAAACGGTTAATGAGTCTTGAAGTTCTACAAGCGCTAACAAATTGAGATTCTGTTTCGCATGAAAATCGGGGTCTTGGTTTAGCGGCAACAGAAATTAATTGGGAAAATAAACTAACCAAGGAAGACAGTATCCTAATTGAGTTGCGTCTCAAAAAATTGATTGTAAAAATAAGACATATCGGGGTACGCAGTATCCCTATTTATTTAAGTCGCTAAACCTTATCGCCGGTACCTGATGCACACGATTTGTCGGAGAGCGGCGGAGCGCACCACCTAGAGTGCGTAATCGGCGACACTGTTCACCTAGTCTTATCGCCGGTACCTGGTGCACCCACTTTTCCAAAAAGCCACGGAGAACACCACCCGGAGTGTGTAATCGGCGACCTTGTTCACCCAGATTCTTTCCCGGTACCTGGTGCATGCGCTTTTCCAAAAAGCCCCGGAGCGCACCACCTGGAGTGCATAATCGGCGACCCTGTTCTCCTAGACTTATCGCCTGTACCTGATGCACGCGTTTTGTTGGAGAGCTACTAAGCGCACCACCTAGAGTGCGTAATCGGCGAACCTGTTCACCAGAAACTTTGCCGGTATCTAGTGAACTCATTTTGCTAAAAAGCTACGGATCGCACTACCCAGAGTGCGTAATCGGCGACCCTGTTCACCAAGATACCCCTGACCCCCCTGGTGACATAGCTACTATGCAAGTTCAAAGAACACGTGACAGTGTGTACCACCTTGTTTCGACGTACTATCTATTTTCATTTTTAATCATTCTATTTGTCGGTTTTAATCATTCTATTTGGCGGTAGTGCAACCTGGACTCCGTCATCGGACAGCTAGATTACCTGCATAACTTTCAGAGTTGCAGGTGCGTATGATCGATATGCTTAATTTTTTCTAAACCCGTAAAGTCATGCTATATCTATATGTATTTGTTTATAGCGCTGTATATATATACGAAGGGCGCCATAACCAACGTAAAAATCCAATCTTTAATGATTTTTTTCTCAAAAAACGGTGGCTCTGCGCCAGTTGCGCCCGTGGAGACTTTTGTTCAGGAGATCTTAATCTATAATATATCAAATTTTAAGCCAATATGACAGGGAACCAATTTGCATTTAAAATGTGCGGGGTCCTTTAAATTTACATAATGAAATAGATATATAGATAAAACGCTTTCAGTTTTGACCACATATGAGTTATTGAGAGTTCGAAAATTAACTTTATGTTATTAAGAGTTTGAAATTTATTTTCAATTTTTACCTAAAGAAACAACCTTATACTTGCCAGCCGTTTACGTTAAAAAGGTTTTTTGTGGAGGGTGGGGGGAGATTTCACTACTTTTAAAAGGTATCTAATAATAAATTACATATATAATACTTTTATTCAACGTAAACTATTCAGACTGATATTATTATTGCTATTACAGCCATTTTCAGTAGTATCCTATCACCTGCAATAAAATTATTTATTACAGTGTACGAGCGAGACATTACCGAACATTTATAATTATAATTAAATTCACTCTTATTTTTAAGCACTTTATTTCATCTGAAATTACACATTGAAATTTTCGCGTGGTTATGTGGATTACTTTCGAGACAACTGGTGCCAACCCACTTTAGTGCTATAATTATGTCTAACTTGAAATATCGGTCAACTGATGATTTCTGCTAGCTAATAACCTTCTCTGTTACAGGTGATTGACGTACTCAGGATGAATAAGCAACGTATGATCAACATAGTTTACTGTGGTAGCCTTGTTTACCACTATAATTATTATATTTAATGTGTGAAAGGGGTTTCATCCGCTGAGTAGATAAAATAAGATGTGTAATATATAATGCATTACTGATAAATTAACTACATATATTCTTTCCCTGATGGAAAAGAATATAAAAAATGTTAGACGTTAATTAATCAAATATAACATAAGGTAATGCATGCAAACAATAAATTAAATTAAAATATTACAGGATTTTAATTAATTAAAAAAAAGATTTGAAATTATTTAGTAGTTTGTAAGGGTTTATGGTGTTAAATAACAAAATTGCTGAGACACGTATCTTCTGATTAAGAGTAAAGAAAGTGCACAAATACATCTGAAATGTAGTATAAAAAGTTAGTTTTTCGTTATAAGTCAAATCCATTAATGTAATTGTATGGGTAATATTATTACTGTGAAAATTATGCTTTAGGTCATATATTTTTTAATTAAAATCTTTGATCATCTATTATCGTAATATATATGTTGCCCCATGATATCGTGTATACAAGAAAAAATTGTGCGATTATTATGATAGAATAATTAGCTGTTACAATATAAATGAATTGCTTAAACATAAAAATCTGGAAAATAAGAGATAATTTAAACACAGAATAAGTTTATGAAATTGTATATATTCATTGGATGACTTTTGAAATAATCAAAGATTAAAGCTTTCAAAATTTAAAAACTTAAAGCTCGTCCAATGGATAAACCTGAAAGTTGTCATGGAATCTCTGTGACTAATTTACTTACTGAAAATTTAGTTCTTTTCAATTTCCAGAGAGTACGAAGGACAACCAGCTTTCAGAATGTGGATTAGCGATACTTTTTTTCAAGGGAAGTATACCTTCTGTTATCTAAACGGAAAAAGAACATATAAGTTGTTAAGCCCATCTCTTAAAAGGATCCTATGAAAGATTTTAATTTGACACCATTGACTAGTTTTGAATATTCTAATTTTAATACTTTTAAATGTTGATATTTTAAAATTGGTTAATGGCAACAATGTAAAATTTATCATGGTATGTTTTCGACAAATGGGCTTGACAACTCATATACTCTTTTTACCTTCTATATAGCAAAAGATATACTTCCTTTGAAAAAAGGCACGCTAATTCATATTTTGAAAGCTGATTGTACTTCCTTCTCTCTTACAATTGAAAAGAACTAATTTTTCAGTTAGTAAATTAGTCAAAGGAATTCCATAACAACGTTCATGTCTATTAGTTGGACGTACTTGGAGTTATAAAATTTTGAAATCTTTAATCTGATTATTTTAAGCGCCTAATCTTAATAATTATCAAACATTGTCCTACAGGTAGTACGAACATTTGCGATTGTAATATTTTTTAATTTTTATGTTTGTAATTTTATAATACGTAACCATAATAAATTTTATGACAGAAACACTTTTTAATCCTAAAATTTGATTACACTGGATAAAAGTTGTTAAAGTTCATAAATTTAGTGATCCATTACTAAATGGATATATTTACTGTTCTTGTCAATTGAGTTCTTCCAGCATTTTTTATAAATAATTTATGAATACGTAATCATAATAAATGTTGCTGGTTTAAACGTGATAAATGTTCCAGCTGTGTCTAGTTTATTATAAATTGCATGAAATACATGCAATTAACCTTGTCTACGAACTTATAATTTTGACTTTCATATAAATACTTACACAGTTGACTTCATGCCTTTAGTTTCTAAATTTTCAGGTAGATAACAATATGAAAATCAGAACTATAAGTTCTTAGATAAAGTTAATTGCATATATTGTTTTAATATGTTAAAACAAATTTGGATACCAAATTTCAGCTCTCTAACTATGATAGATATTAAATGAGTGCGAATAATATAAGTGAAATAAGTATCAGTATCAGTATCAGTAAGTTCCCGGAGGTGATACCGGCGGCCCCTGCCCGGGGACGTGCCGGTTCTGGCACTCAGGTCAAGCCCATTATGCCTTTCCTCCTGTACTTTCATCATTTACTGTCAAACATCCCTTAGGACGCCCCTCTCAACCTAACCCAGCCTACTGTCTATGCTCCTCATCATGCTAAGCACCAAACGGAGCTCCAGCGACCTTATAAAAATTGGGTCCGCGAAGGGTACCCCCCACACCCTGTGCCTCGTATCAACGAACGCCGGGCACCTACCCATGAGGTGCAACGTGGTCTCCTTCCTCGATCCGCACCACCTGCAACCTGCATTCTGTTTTAACCTCATCTTAGTCAGGTGGTAACCCACCCGCCAATGACCCGTCAAAAATCCCACCACCACCCTAAGTCTAGTCCTGTCGGATATCCCTAAGGTACTCAGCCACTCTTTAGGTGGGTCGTCACCCAGCAGACGTTTTGCCTGCCTGATTCCAGGTGCCTCCCTCCATTTCCTAAGCAGCTCCTTCTGGAGCCAGCATTTTACCGCTCCGTCGACCACGCAGTCAGGTACCGCCACCCTGCAGGGTTTAGCCCTTACCAGGCTGGAGCCCCTGCCCGCCAGTCGGTCTGCTTTTTCATTGCCGATGATGCCCGAGTGCCCCGGCACCCAGACTAGCCTAACCTCTTTCCCTCTCGCCAGCTCCTCTAGTGACTGCCTGCACCTCATCACCTCTCTCGAGTCGATGCGGATTGCGTTCAGTGCCAGAAGTGCCGCCTTACTGTCAGAGCATATGGTAATCAACCCATGGTTGGTTCCCTTGTCCCTTATCCAATCGGCACATTCCCTGATGGCCCTAATTTCCGCTTGGAATACGGTCGCGTATGAATCTAGGCTGCAAACCAATTCCTCGGTGCCACCTTTCTTCCACGCTCCCGCTCCAACTCCCTGATCCGTCTTTGACCCGTCCGTGAACCACACCTCACCCACCTTAAGTAGTTCGTGTGTGCCCCCTGCCCATTCCGTTCTCTGCGGTAAATGGACCTTGTATGCTTTGGCGAAGAGTAATCTCCCCCCCATCCTATCAAATTCCTCCCACTTCTCACACTCCGTGGCCCCTGCCATTATCTCCTCGTCCCTGAACCTGTCACAAGACCTGGTCCCAGTGAGCCTGGCCCATGTCTTGAAGGCCCTGGCCCTGATATCCTTGCCCAGCGGTGGGAGTCCCAGCAGAAGCTCCAGGGCGACCCTCGGGGTTGTCCTCATAGAGCCCGCCATTCCTCTCATCACCAGCCCTTGAATCCGATCAAACTCCTCTACATGCCCCTTTTGTTCGCATTTGTGCGCCCATACTATGGCCCCGTGCGCCAGCCTAGGTTTTATGATGGATTCGTAGATCCATCTTACCTGTGACGGTCCTAGTCCCCAGTGTGTTCCTATTGCCCTCCTGCAAAGCCAGAAGGTACTCACCGCCTTACTACATTTGCTCCTTATGTGCTTGCCCCAGTTGAGTTTCGAGTCAATCGTGACGCCCAGGTATTTGACCTCCTTTGACAGTTTCAGTGGAATGCCATTCAAGACAAGCCCCTCTACCGCCTTGGCCTTGTACCTCGTTGTACACAGCATGACTTCCACCTTCCTGGGGTTCACACTTAACCTTACCGTTTCACACCACTCCTCCACGAGGCTCAACGCGTACTGCATGACTCCCGCCACCACGTCCACGTCGTCACCCCTAACCAAGATCAAGATGTCGTCAGCATACGCTTGTGCATATATGCCCGCATCGTCCAACTTCCTTAACAACCCGTTCACCACCAGGCACCACAGGGTGGGAGAGAGCACTCCCCCTTGAGGGCAGCCTTTCCCCACCCTGCACCTCCTGGTGCTCGCGCCCCAATGCGCTTCAATGACCCTACTACTCAGCATGCCCCAGATCCAGTTATGCACCGTCCGGGGGACGCCGTGCCTTTCCAATCCCTCCGCTATGGCTTCCCTGGTTGTGTGGTTGAATGCCCCTTCCACATCCAGGAAGGCCGCTAGAACAAAACCCTTCCTTTCCATACCCTTCTCTATTCGATAGACGGCCTCCACTAATGCCGTGTCTACCGATTTCCCCGCCTGGTACGCGTGCTGCCCACTATGTAGGGGTGTCGTCACCAGGCTTTCTTCCTTGATATACCTATCTACCAGCCTTTCCAGCGCTTTCAACAGAAACGTTGTCAGGCTGATTGGTCTATAGTCACCTGCGGCTGAGTGTTGTACCTTCCCCGGTTTAGGGATGAACACCACCTTCGCCCTCCTCCATTTCTTGGGCGTGTACCCAAAAGCCAGACAGGCCCTAAATAACTTCTCCAAGGCAGTCCCGATCATTGTCTCCCCCTGCTGTAGAAGAGCTGGGAAGACTCCGTCCAGTCCTGCCGCCTTGTAGGGCTCGAAGGAGTCTAGGGCCCACTTTATTCTTTCCCTACCGGTGATCTTCCTGGCAATACGCCAGTCACATCCCCTTGGCCTATGTCCAATACTTTCCTCCCTCTCCCATTCCCGGTGGTCCGGGAAGTGCTTCCTAAGTAGCTCAGAAAGAGCTTCTTCCGCACCCCCCGCCCAGTCCGCCCCTACTCTTATTGTGTCAGCCAGGTTTCCCTTGGGGTGTTGGAGAACCCTGCACAGTCTGGCCGTATCCCTAAGTTCCGTCCACCCGCTGCAGGCCTTCCTCCACCCCATAGTCCTGGCCTCCTCAATGGCCCTCTTATAGTTCCTGCGCGCTTCCCTAAACCTCTGCATATCCGCCTCCGCCCTAGTTCGTTTAGATCTATTGCGGAGCCTTGTTACGCCCTTACGCAGCTTCCCCAGCGACTTATTCCACCAGGGGGCTCCCTTGGGTTTAGCCTTCCTCCTGAGCTCGCAGTTTTCCTCGTACGAGCTCATGATAATCTCTGTGAGAACCTCGCAGCAGTGCTCGATGTCCTCCACCGACCCATAAGATCTCGGGAAGGCACCTATTCTTGCTGCTAGGCTCTCCCTGTATCCTTGCCAGTTGGTCTTCCTGGGATTTCTCCCATAGATTGCCAATGTGCTTTTACCGCCAATGTGGAACACGATTTGATTGTGATCCGACAATGTGACCTTATCCGAAACCCTCCAACCCTCTATTCTTGCCCACAGAGATCTCGATGCCAGAGTGATGTCAATAACCTCCTCTCTTATCGAGTTCTCAAACGTCGGCTTGTTGCCTACATTCATCACATCCAAATTCGTGGACGCCAGAAACCCTAGCAGCCTTTCCCCCCTCGTGTTGATATCGGAACTTCCCCAAGCCGTGTGGTGCGCATTCGCGTCGCACCCCATTACCAGCTCGGTTCCGTTCCTCTCACACTCCCTTATCAAATTCTCCACTACCATCGGCGGGCATTCCCCCTCGTAGGGGAAATACGCTGCTGCCACGAGTAGGTCTCTCCTGATCCCCCCCTCATCCATATACTTTACTCTAGCCGTGGCCAGATCCCTTGTGCAGTGCTTCGGCACCGTTTCTACCTGTAGTCCCTTCACAATGATACACGCCCTCACCGAGTTCATTGTACCACTGATCCGGGTTCCACAGCCATTTAGACCTGCTATCCTGCCCCCGTGAATCCAAGGTTCTTGGATTAGGCAGATACCTGTGTCCACCTCTGCCATGTGCCTGGCTAGAACCGCCGTGGCACTTTTGCAGTGGTGTAAGTTGATCTGCGCGAACGCAATTTTGGTTGCTGCTACAGAGCCAGCCCCCGTGATCGCGTCCGCGCCCGGTCCCGTCCCCCTACACACCATCAGGAGGACCCTCCTCTATGGCTTCCGCCCCTTTCCCCGGTGCCATGTCGGTGTCCACCTGCATGGCATCGTCCTTTTCCATGGCCTCCCCCTCCTTCGTCTTCAGGGGGACGACATGGGCCCTACCCGCTCCTAGGAAGGGTCGCCAGTCCAACGCTTTAAGCGCCTCGACCTCAGACCCTTCCAGGAGGACCTTCACAACCGTCTCCTCCCTTCTCCCGGCCTCCACCCCTTTGGTGACCTTGTTGGAGCTGGTCACCACCCAGGTTTCGGCCTTGAGAGTCGGGTTTTGACGGCCAAGGTTCTTGATCAACACCACGGGATCTTTCGATCCCGGGCAGTAGACCAAGGCCCTAGTCATCTTCGCGAGGTCCCCCATGCCAACTGCCTTGACCTGGAGTCCCTCGCCCTTCCACTTCTCTACCTTCTCCAGAAGCCACGCCTTATCCTCTTTCGCCTGGCAGTTGAGTATCAACGCGCCCCTCTGCTGCCAATTTTCCCAAAACTTGGGAAAATAGGCATCGTCCGGTGCGTCGGTGATCTCCCCGTCGATGCGATCGAGGACCCCATGGGCTTCCCCTTCGCTCAACCGAGCGTCAGGATACAGCGTAGGAACGATAGCCACCTTTAGTTCGGTGGCGACCGCTCTGCTGTACGCCCTCTGCCCAGTGCCCGAGCCCTTCTTTACCTCCCTCGGAGTTGAGCTGTCGGAGTGCGCTCTCTTAGAGGGTGTCAGCGGTGCCACCGCCTCCTCCCTCCTAGCTAACGCCCTCCTCTTTCTCTCCGTACCCGAGGGCTTTTTCCTCTTTGTTTTCTTTCCCTCAGTCATCGGGGTTACCCCCGAGACCTCCGGGAATACCTTACCCGCGGCATCCGGCCTGCTAGCCTCAGCCTGCGGTCCTTCTGTATTTGGGCTAGGGAGCCCTTCGGTTCCAGGCGCTTTTGGAACCATTTCTTTTTGTTTTCCTTCCATGCTTGTTTTTGTGTATCGGGTGTATCGGTGTGTGTGGCAGGCAGACCCTTCCTCCCCGACTCCGATACCCCCCATGCTCCTCCCACTGAAGAGCCCCCTCTCCCCCCCCAGTGGCCCCGGCGGGGCCCCCCGTCCAGCCTGCTGTGGCCCTATCCGGTCACCAGCCGGCAACAGCAGACCTTACGGGATTTTTCGCCGGCTGAGGGGGCGGCCAGGTCCGGTTGGTTAATCCGGCCCGGGCCCCTAAAACTATCCGGCGGCCCAGGAGCGCCATTAACCCAGTTTTCCCGCTGTACCCTCCGGAAAGGAAGAGAGGCCTCCTACTGGAGTGGCACAGAAAGAGGTCGCGGCTTCGGGGAATCCAAGTGATCCTACAGTGTAGTGTCTTGTAGTGTGTGTCCGTGTACTTGTGCTGTATAGTGTACCCTACCAAGCACTGCCGCAATTCGCTTGGTAGGGGAGGGCCGGCCCTTACCCCGAGCCACCCTCTGTCGGGGGGGGCTTAGTGCACACGCAGGAGCTTCACCCAGCAGCCCCTGGGCGTCGTTCGCGACCACCTGGACCCCGGTGGCCAACCAGTCCCCTCGGCACGACAGCCACACCTTGGGATTAGGGGTTGGATAAAAATACCCATTGCGCCTCCTCCCGAACGCATTGGGGGGTTGTTCTTAGCCTCTGACTGACCCGCATGGCCGTTCTTGAGAACCCCAAGACCCATTCCAGTCCCAGGAGAGGCCCGGCCGGAAGAGCCCTTTTTACGGGGATCCCAGACCAGGGAAGCTACTCCCGAACCCGAGAGGCGGTACCCCGCATCAGTCCGGTTTCGCCGCCATGCCTGGGTGAACCCTACCCCCAGCCCGGGGGGCGGTCGGCCGATGCTCCCGTCCCCGGGTGCATCGCCCCCCCACCCCCCGACCCGGTTCGGGACACCACACTCCCGACACCGAGGCCGGGCCGGCCGCTTGGACCCGCCAGACGAGCCCCCACACTGGCCCCGAGGGCACACGTCAAAGTGACAACCCCTAGTGGGGGAGTGAAATAAGTAGCTATCCACTAGTTATGATAGCATTTTCAATATTATCGTCTGCGCCTCATTTAAAATCTATTGCAGCTAGAAGGCTGAAGTTTGGTATACAAATTGGTTTTAACATTTTATAAAAATAGGTGCAATTAACTGTATCTAAAAACTGATAATTTTGATTTTCATATTGATACTTATAATTATACATTTCAGTATAGACAGTTAAACTAAAACTGCGAATGCAATCTCTTTTTTATTTTTTAAACAGGCATTTGTCTAACGAATAAACATTTTAAAGTTATGAGGCATTCAAAATTAATTAATCCCTATGATTGATTGAACCAAACACGTTATCTTAATAATGATCAAATCTTGTGGCGTAGGTAGCATAATCTTTAAATCAAAATAAGAAAAACCTTTACTCTGAACCTGTTATTATTCTAAACTTAATAATAAATTTTTCTTTGATAAAAATACTTTTCACTTCACCAGCTTGTCACAGGAATTCCAATCGTATATAACCTGACAGTTGCGTAACCTCCCAATAGAAATAGGAAAACATCGACTGCAAATTCTGTAAAAACTTTCTTTGATACTTAAACGATGAAAATAAAACACTTTCACTAGCTTGTCACATGGAAAAATAGAAACTTTCCTGCATGAAAAATCATTAAAACTTTAAACTTCACTAGCTTGTCATCACAAGAAAATTCTTTCCGTGTATCCTGATAGTTGTATATGCCTTCCAATCTAATAAAACCTGAAAAATAAAAGAGAACATTTTAACAAAGAATCAGTTCACAAATCCTTTATTTGTATTGTATATTTATATAAATCAAAATAAAACTAAATACCTATCTAATTATAAACTATTAGTTTATGATTGCTTTTCGAGTGTGTACAAATGAATTTAACACTGTTTTAAAATATATATTTAGGTTAAATATATTGAACACTGATTTATAATTATTAACAAACGCGTCCCTTGCTAACATTTCTTGCTTATCTATTATCTATACTTTAGCACTGTGTTATATTGTAATCGTCGTCTGCACCACATATCTGTATAAAAGTATATATCTATAGCGCTGACGTAACACATGATGACGTATGGCGGAAAACATTTTCTCAGGGAGAATAATTTTTTTGACGAGAATTCACGAGCCAGAACTTTCACTTCAGAATAACATTTAATAGAAGCCATTTCGCAAAATATGACCCTGATGTGATTTTGATACTTTTGTTGTAAGCTTTCATTTGAGTAGTTATATGTCAGAGAGAAAGCTGTCAATACGGAGAAAATCATACGCCTAGTTTCCAACAAGGCCTATGAGAAGTATATTGTGGCGCTACCGCGCCCCTTGATAAGGGTCTGGCTAGCGCCCGACGGCGGCGTGCATACTGAACGTACCTTATACTTGCCATCGTGGCGCTACCGCGCCCCTTGATGTTATCGAAAGGACTAACTTTTCATATAGTAGAAAAAAGCGCTGGATGTAGGCCGAATGATTAACCATTTCAAATTTGAATTCTATAAATTACCTTGACAGTAGAGAGGGCTTTTCTATAAAATAATTTCAAGTCTTGATATAAAGTTTTAATATTATAAAGGATATTTCTCGCAGATTGCATGCATTAATGGCGCAAAGTCCAAGGCAGCAGTACTTAGCCACTAAAAATCTCAGGATAACTATGTCCCCTTCGAAATCATAATACAAGCAAATATACAGTGCTTTCGTCGTATGGCTTCAACGAGACTCCAGCTCCAGAACCTGCTTCATGACCTCAAGCAATACCATTTGAAGAAATAGGCTTAGCTGGCGGATTAGTATGTAAGTATAGTGGTACAGGTAATTAAAATCAGAAAAATTAAATAAAATTTAAAATTTTTGTTTTTTATATCCTTTTATTCTTACAATTATTTTATACATAGGTTTGATGTTTATTGAAATACCTTTCATTATGTATTCTATGATATGAAGAGAGTTTGTTGAGGTTTCTTAAAGTGAAACCCAAACTTTCAATTCATAACTCAACTGGTTTTCCTGCTTTCCGGCTATGTGTAATGTAGATGTATAAGTTAAATTGACGTTTTTTTAAGCCCTGATGAGGAGGTCTAGTTAGCTCGAAACGTTAGCTGAAAATAAATACGTTTGCTCGAAGTGCTGCGTAATTTTATCCTTACAACTTAAGGGGACCCACCACTTTTAAAATCTGAAATATAAAAAATTTTCAAATAATTTTTAAATTGTTATAGTCAATTTGAATTGAACTAAAATATTTTTAATCTAAAAGTATATACAAAATATAGTAACATTAAATTTGTATTGTCCTACTTTGAGCCTAATACACATTCATGTCAGCGCAGACACTGTTCGATGACTTTTGGCACTGTCCGTTAGATTCCAGGTGTATGCATGGATGAAATGGGCTCAAATTTCTTTTACAAGCTTATTATAGTATTAGTTTCCGTATGAACAGAGAGATTTTAATTTGAATGAGTAGAACATTTGAAAAAAAAAATGTGTTAAAAAATATTTTCAAAACCATTAGATTTTAAATTTATTGGCATATTTTATTTTTTTTCAAATGTTCTACTCATTCAAATTAAAATCTCTCTGTTCATACGGACACTAATATTATAATAAGCTTGTAAAAAAAATTTGAGCCCATTTCATCCATGCATACACCTGGAATCTAACGGACAGTGCCAAAAGTCATCGAACAGTGTCTGCGCTGACATGAATGTGTATTAGGCTCAAAGTAGGACAATAAAAATTTAATCTTACTATATTTTGTATATACTTTTAGATTAAAAATATTTTAGTTCAATTCTAATTGACTATAACAATTTAAAAATTATTTGAAAATTTTTTATATTTCAGATTTTAAAAGTGGTGGGTTCCCTTAAGTTGTAAGGATAAAAAATATGCAGCACTTCGAGCAAACGTATTTATTTTCAGCGTTTCGAACTAACTAGAGCTCCTCATCAGGGCTTAAAAAAACGTCAATTTAACTTATACATCTACGTTACACATAGCCGGAAAGCAGGAAAACCAGTTTTTTGCCAGAACCGATCAACAATAAACAGAGCCGGTGTCGCCAAATGGTAGTGCGATACCGGCGGAGGACAACTATCGACAATTTGTACTGAAAGTTGCGACGTAGCAATAAATATTGCTGCGTCGTGATTATTTAATATAGCCAGCTGACTCACTCTTGGCAAACTGACAGGCCATGGAGCGGAGCCAGCGCTCGGTGGCGCTTGCAGGAGTTGCCTCTAACCGACCGCGTGCGGAGCGCAGGATGTGAGATCCCGAGCCACACCTGCGCAGCGCGTCGGCGCTCGGGAAGGGGCACGGCAGGAAGCGAGACGGCGGCCGCGCGCACGCGGTTACATGCACGTCGTTGTGTGTAGAGGGGAGAGCGCGTGTATGTGTGCGAGAGAGAGGGAGTTGGCGCGCAGACAGAGAGAGGGCGAAGTGTGCGTGAGCGTTGGAGAGAATGAGGCGTGCCAGCGGCGTGAGAGAGGGAGAGAGCATGCGAGGCGCGTGGTAGCGGGAGAGAGCGCTCTCAATTATCGACCGCGATTAAACTATAGATGGAGAGGGCGCCTACTATCGGGCGATCGGTATTCAATGATGGTCGATGAGATAATGCAGAGCACTGTACAGGGAAACTGTACAGTTTCTTTCAAGCTTAGTGGAGTATAGAGGATGCCAACTAATGATCTCTAGTTGGCATTTAGGGTCTGTCTATCGTGGAATGTAGTTACTGATGAATGGAATTTGAATTCGCGCTCTCTTTTGTTTTTCCTTGGTCTTATCTGTAGGGGGCGCCATCAGATGGCAATCAATATTGATTGATTGATCTCTATCAATAAAGGGGGCGCGGATTATGTAATTCAGGAAGGATATAGAGAGCGATAATTATTTTCTCGGCCAGAGAGAGAGAGATAGAAATTGGGGAAAGTCTTTGGAATCTCTTATTTTCTTCTGTGGTGGATTTTTTCGTCCTTGTGGTATTTTTGGTAAGATCTTTAATTTATATTTTTTATTGATTATTTGTGGGTTGAGGAATTGACGCAGCGGTTCTTGCGTTGAAGGTTTTTTCCTTTTCCAGCTCCGTGTCTTTTTCCGCGTTTTTCAGCAGGAGGCGGATTTTTTCCCTTATTGTTTTTTTATATAACTTAGAGTCGTTCGATTGTGGTTTTTCGCGGCATTTTGTTTTAGCCCACCAACGACCGTTACAAGGAAGTAGTTATATGGCCGCTGGCCCATGAGTTATTTAAATTCATAATTCTATTTGTTTGTTACTGAGAATTTGTATACGGGGGTTTC
Source organism: Philotrypesis tridentata (assembly GCA_018906965.1). Classification (NCBI taxonomy): domain Eukaryota; kingdom Metazoa; phylum Arthropoda; class Insecta; order Hymenoptera; family Pteromalidae; genus Philotrypesis; species Philotrypesis tridentata. The sequence continues at coordinate 44,311 of JACCIB010000198.1, read as the reverse complement.
AGAATATATCTGAATTTATGTTTTAATCTTAATTTTTGTTTTATTATTAATTCGTTTAGCCCTATTGCTACCAATTCCCCTGCGAGTACCCGTTTTTCCGTTTTTTTCAGTACTCTAGATCTTGGAAGAAGGAGTCAGCCAGCACTTATAAATATTTTTGTACACTAGCGTGTAGTTGCTTAAACGGGAAGCAAACGTCACGTTACGTATGGCGCCTACCGTGCAGCTATTTTAGTGGAATTTTTTTTACAGCAGCGATTTTTATGGACTTGCAGGAGATTTTGAATTTTTAGCGGACATTTTGAAGGACTTGGCGTTTAATGGTAACGGCAACGGTATTTGTCGCCATTTTGGACGCGTCGCGTCGGTTGGAAATTTTTTTTTTCATTGATTTAAAATTAGCATTGACAAATGCTCCTGTGCTAGCTCGTCCACATTTCTCTAAACCATTCACGATCCAATGTGATGCCTCGAATTTCGCGATTGGGGCCGTTTTGACCCAATTGGAGAATGGAGAGCACCCAATAGTGTATCTTAGTAGAGTACTGTCATCTACAGAGAGAAACTACACTACCACCGAAAAAGAGTGCTTATCCATGATATGGGCAATAAAAAAATTGAGGCCATATGTGGAGTGTTATCCATTTAAGGTGGTAACAGACCACAGTGCTCTAAGATGGTTGCAGAATTTAAAGGATCCAACTGGTAGATTGGCCAGATGGGCTTTGGAACTGCAGCAGTGGGACTTCGAGATAATTCACAAAAAGGGAGCTCTTCATCATGTTCCCGATGCACTTTCTAGAGGTTTTAACATAGAGGAAATGAAATTGGTTATAGAGGATGTCAAGGATGAATGGTACATTCAGAGAATGAAAGAGGTGGAAGAAACTCCAATGAAATTTTCATCCTGGAAAGTGGATAATGGACTTCTATACAAATTTAGGAATGATCCATTGTTAGATCCTATTAGTTTTCCAGAAGAAAGTTGGGGGTTAGTAGTACCCTGTGATTTTAAACAGGAAGTTTTGGTAGAAGCACATTGTAATTTTACTGCTGGCCATTTGGGATTTGAGAAAACCTATGATAGAGTGGCCAGAGAGTACTACTGGCCAGGTATGTGGTATGAAATCCGGAAATTTGTGCAAGAATGTGAAGTTTGTCAGAAATACAAGTCTGTGCAATCTGGATCTATGGGTCTTATGGGTAATCGTATAGTGGAACGTCCATGGGCGGTGGTAGCGGCAGATCTTATGGAATTTCCATTGAGCAAGAGTCAGAATAAATATCTTATAGTATTCCAAGATTTGTTTACCAGGTGGATTGAAGTTAAGCCTGTGCGGAAAGCTACTGGTCAGGCGGTGGCTAAAGCATTTGAGGAATTGATTTTATTGCGGTGGGAAACACCAGACTACCTGTTGACAGATAATGGCAAAGAGTTTATTAATAAGACTTTGATGGATACTTTGGAGGAATATGGGGTGAAGCATGTTACCACGCCACCGTACCATCCTCAAGCGAACCTAGTAGAAAGGAGTAATCGAACGTTGAAGACTATGATTTCTTCATATTTTGGTAAAGACCACAGATTATGGGATCAACACATAGCAGAATTGAGGCATGCATTCAATACGGCAGTTCAAGCAACGACGAAGGTGTCTCCGGCGTTCTTGAACTATGGAAGGCAGCCTCAATTAATGAAGTCATGGCGGAAAAGTGTAGAGGATAGAGGAAGTGTAGTGGCTATAGATCCGGAATTGTGGAAGGATAGGATGAAAAGATTAGATGCGTTGCGAGATTTAGTAGGGAAACATATTGAGGAAGCCCGCGTTAAACAAGCTGGTCATTACAATCGCGGTAGGAAACCAGCAGAATTTAATGTAGGGGATTTAGTTTGGAGGAAGTTACATACACTGTCAAAAGGTGTTGATGGGATTTCTTCTAAGCTTAGTGGTAAATATGATGGTCCATGCCGCATCATAGAAAAGAAATCACCCCTAGTGTATATTTTAGAAACTAAGGATAAGCGGAAGAATGCTAAAGTTTTCGTTAATGAATTAAAGAAATATATTGCTCTCAGGGGTAGGAATTTTCCCTTTTCAGATGGCGGTATGGTGGTTGGCGGAAAGTAGGGGATTACACATTGGTAGCGGTTGTGTTGTCCGAATTATGGTGGTAGCTATTGTATTGTCTAGTAAGTTGTTTTGTCTGTGACGTTTTGTTTAGAGGGGGGGTAGGTAGGAATTAGATATACTAATTCCTATTGTTTTCTATTAGAAATGGCTGGATACACCCCCTCCTATTCGGATGAAATTGAGCGGGAGATTTTGCGGGAGATGGAGGTTGAGCGTATCCGGGAGCAGCGCCGCTGCGGCCGTCCGGTCAATGACATGACGCGGACGGCGGATATCTGGGTGAACCGCATGGAGGAGCTGCGGTTGTCGGAGGAGGCTGACCGCCAATGGTCATTGGGCCCGGGGCCCAATGCACCCAAGATTTTGCGCCGTCCGCACTCTCGGATCCCTGAACAAGAAATTGTTGAGGTGGCCCCGGTGAAAATGTTATATCTCGCAGGGGAGACCGGGAGCGAGCTTGGCGAGAGTGCGGAGGCTGAGGAGTCGAGGGAAACCGTGGCAGAGTTGAAGGCTCTGGTGGGCCAGTCGGATCCTCCGACGGTGGTGGAAAGTGCCGCCAGCTCGGCGGCAGCTGTAGAGGTAATAATGGTGATTTATAGTGGAATAAATTTATTGGTAGGCGTTTATAGAGTGGTTTGTGTGTTTAGGTAGCGGATATGGAGGAAGTGGTGGAAGATGGGGAGGAGGTGGTAACCCTCCAGGTTACCATCCCCAATGAGCGGGCGAGGAAGCCATCAGCCAGGGTGCCGGAGATACCTCAGGATCCCTACCCCATGTTCCGTGGGAAGAATGGGATGCGACGTCGCTACAACCCCCGGCGGCACCTGACTCTTGACGATTATGAGTCAGCTATCCAGGTGCCGTCGCGGGGTCGGTCCCCATCACCGCCAGGGGTGCCGAGTCCCGTTCCCCACATGAGAGGTTTGGGTATACTCCGGTACCCTTCTTCGATCCAGCGGAAGCTAGGATCCGTTGGGAAGCTGAGCTCAACCGGCCGAGGAAGACTCCAGCGTGGACTGGTGGGTTATTTTTGTTATTAATTGTGGAATAGAGATTATTGATGGTGGTTTATTTTATTTTGTTTTCAGCTAGTCAGTTCCGTCGTGAGGATAAAGGAGTGGCGGTGGTGGAGCCTCCCCAACCCTCGGCTGTGGGAACTGGGGTTGTGCCCCGGGCGCCCAGAACGCGATCTTCGCGTTGGGGATCTGCAGCAGAGGATGAGCCCTCGGGCCAGCCCATGGAAGGCAGGCCTATTCTGTCTGGGGCCCTGTTTGGCGGACTCACTGCGATTCCGACCGACCCGGAATTGGACCCCCCTATGGGTCGTATTTTAACTGTAGAGGGAGGGGTCACCGCTGGGACAGGTGCCCCAAGGACAGAAGAAGGTTCTGTTTTAATTGTGGGAGGTTTAACACCAACCTGGTGGAATGCCCGAGGTGTGGGGAGGCACACCGCCAGTACATGGCCGAGAGGAGTGGTCAGCAGAGGCAAGGGGCAACCCATACCCCTGTATATCCTCGTCGGGTGTATTTTGAGGAGGAGGAGGAGTATGGGCCACCCCCTAGTTAAAGGGAGGCAGCGAGGATGCAATGGGCTGAGGGGCGTCCGAGGAGGGAGGATGCCTCCCGGGCTGAGATGGCCACAAAGGCTGATGCGCCGGCTACAGGCATCAGCCAGGAGGATCTGCAGCAATACGCCAGCTGATGACTGCGCCGGCTGACGTTCGGGCCCTTTTGTTGGCGGCTTTGGCCCCTGGGCCGTATTAATTTTGTTGTTTTTTCCCTTAAAATATATTGTTTTCCTTTTAAAATGGATGGTGTTTTAGTTTATTTAGCGGTTTCCTATTCTTTTGTATGGTTCATCGGTGGAGTTGTTCTTTCGTTTTGTTGTTTCAAGATTCTGTTTGCTTGTGGAGATTGTAGAGGTTATATAGAGGTTTATGGAGGAAAACTTGGATATCCGGGTATATCCAAGATTTTGTGGGGGGTATTGCGACGTAGCAATAAATATTGCTGCGTCGTAATTATTTAATGTAGCCAGCTGACTCACTTTTGGCAAACTGACAGGCCATGGAGCAGAGTCAGCGCTCGATGGTGCTTGCATGAGTTGCCTCTAACCGACCGCGTGCGGAGCGTGCAGGATGTGAGATCCCGAGCCACACCTGCGCAGCGCGTCATCGCTCAGGAGGGGGCACGCCAGGAAGCGAGACGGCGGCCGCGCGCACGCGGTTACATGCACGTCGTTGTGTGTAGAGGGGAGAGCGCGTGTATGTGTGCGAGAGAGAGGGAGTTGGCGCTCAGACAGAGAGAGGGAGAAGTGTGCGTGAGCGTTGGAGAGAATGAGGCGTGCCAGCGGCGTGAGAGAGGGAGAGAGCATGCAAGGCGCGTGGTAGCGGGAGAGAGCGCTCTCAATTATCGACCGCGATTAAACTATAGATGGAGAGGGCGCCTACTATCGGGCGATCGGTGTTCAATGATGGTCGATGAGATAATGCAGAGCACTGTACAGGGAAACTGTACAGTTTCTTTCAAGCTTAGTGGAGTATAGAGGATGCCAACTAATGATCTCTAGTTGGCATTTAGGGTCTGTCTACCGTGGAATGTAGTTACTGATGAATGGAATTTGAATTCGCGCTCTCTTTTGTTTTTCCTTGGTCTTATCTATAGGGGGCGCCATCGGATGGCAATCAATATTGATTGATTGATCTCTATCAATAATGGGGACGCAGATTATGTAATTCAGGAAGGATATAGAGGGCGATAATTATTTTCTCGGCCAATGAGAAAATTAGAAATAGAAAAGAGGGCGCTGAGAAAACTCAGGAACATGCAAATGAGTTTGTGTGGGTAATTAGTTAGGCCAATAGAGGATTTTCGGGACTTTCAGGACCAATGAGGAAATTCGGCGGTCGAGGCGACGTTTCCGTGAAGAAGGAGGCCGGGTGGGAAAACGCGGCATCTTTCCTCGAGCGGAGCGTCGGCCTCGGCCATTCCGTTCCTGGATCCCTAGGCAGCAACAACTCCCTTCGTTGGTTTCTTTTGGTGTGCTGGAAGTTTCCGGAAAGTAATTGTGAGAGAGAGAGAGAGAGAAAAAGAGAAAGAGAAGGCCAGAGAGAGAGAGAGAGAGAGAGAGAGAGAGAGACAGAGATAGAAATTGAGGAAAGTCTTTGGAAACTCTTATTTTGTTCTGTGGTGGATTTTTTCGTCCTTGTGGTATTTTTGGTAAGATCTTGAATTTATTTTTTTTATTGATTATTTGTGGCTTGAAGAATTGACGTAGCGGTTCTTGCGTTGGAGGTTTTTTTCCCTTTCCAGCTCCGTGTCTTTTTCCGCGTTTTTCAGCAGAAGGCGGATTTTTTTCCTTATTGTTTTTTATATAACTTAGAGTCGTTCGATTGTGGCTTTTTGCGGCCCTTTGTTTTAGCCTACCAACGACCATTACAAGAAAGTAGTTATATGGCCGCTGGCCCATGAGTTATTTAAATTCATAATTCTATTTGTTTGTTACTGAGAATTTGTATACGGGGGTTTCAGAATATATCTGAATTTATGTTTTAATCTTAATTTTTGTTTTATTATTTAATCGTTTAGCCCTATTGCTACCAATTCCCCTGCGTGTACCCGTTTTTCCATTTTTTCAGTACTCTAGACCTTGGAAGAAGGAGTCAGCCAGCACTTATAAATATTTTTGTACACTAGCGTGTAATTGCTTAAACGGGAAGCAAACGCCACGTTACAAAGTCTAAAATTTGTAAGAGGAGCTTTCCTGGTGTACCTGATAATGTGTGAAGAGTTTTGTAGCATTTCTTATATTGAAACCCTGACTTTGTAGTATACTGAGAACGCCAATTTGGATTTTTGATTTACAAGTCACAGTCTCGCCTTTAGAAATATCATAAAACTCTCTTCACATCATAAAATACATAACAAGTCAGAGTCTCGTCTTTAGAAATATCATAAATCTCTCTTCACATCATAAAATATGTAAAGGAGGCTCGTGTAATAAATATCAGACCAGTGTGTAAAATAATTTTTATAATAATAGAAAATAAATTTCAACTTTTCAAAATTAAATTAAATTTTTCTGATTTTTTATTGCTTGAAACATGTAACATGTGCCTTCTTTGCACATCTTATGATGAAAAAATAGTTTGATGATGTTTCTGAAAACGAAACCCTGACTTTCAAGTAAAAAATCCAAATTAGCGTTCCCACTACACTACAAAGTGAGGGTTTTAATATTAGAACTGCTACAAATCTCTTCACACATCATCAAGTACAACAGGACAACGATCTGCCGAAATGCCAAAAAGCCGAAAACCATAATACCGAAAATCATTTTACCGAAAGTTCAAAATATCGAAAGTCAGTTTACCGAAGGATCAAAATACCGAAAGTGAATATACCGAAAGTTTAAAATACCGAAAGTTCAAAATACCGAAATTAAAAATACCGAATGTTCAAAATACCGAAAATTAAAAAAACGATTCCCGACGTCGCGAAATGTCATTATATGCATAAATAATATTTTAGTTGAGCCTTATGTTATTTATTAAGCCATATGTTCTTTATCAGGGTCCCCAATAGACTAAGCGCTACAAACAAGTCCTCGTAATCAATTGACACGTAGTCTGCACATATTTTATAATAATGTATGCATGGTAAAGCACAAGTATGCACGAATCCCACGAAGCAAAATGTCTAGATGAAGAGGGTTGTTGATTTTTAGCAGAACTAATAGGTATTGAAGATAAGGTAAATCGTACTAATAAATCAAACAGTTCTAAGCTCTGTAGCTTTTCGGTAGAACTCGTGCAAGAGGACATTTTTTTCATTCAAACTAGTCTAAACCTCTTCTACTCCGAGAGATACAACTCTGTAATTTTTTTTAGATTTTTTCATAGCTCCACAGGAAAGCTGTTTTCAAAAAAAATGTTTGCAACACTTGTTTAGAAAATTTTCTTAGCTTTTCTAAACAATACTGTCGAAATGGTATATATATGTTTCAGTAGTCGTATAACCAATTTAAACATTAAAATTGAAAATTTTTATGGTTTGCTCGTTTGGATTCAGATTAAAATAATCATGAAGATAGCTTTTTTTATTGCAAAAGAATCGACACTACTTCCAAAATGGGACTCTACCTTTTTCTAACCTCAAAACCCATTTAGGTCATTAAAATTTTTAAAACTAGCTAATATGGCTTCGAAGAAAATACAGATGAATTGTAAAAAAATTCTAAGAAGAAAAGCATTCTTGACATTTGTCATAATTTTGCTTCATTTCCGAGCAAAAATCAAAGAAAATGCCAATATTTAAATTTCACGCTAAAATATGGTTAAATTGTAAAAACAATTTTAAGAATAAATGTATTCTTTTCACAATTTAACTTTATTTTTTCGATGCCATATAAGTATTTTTAAAAATTTCAAAGATGTAATTGATTTTTTTGAGGTCGAGTGTAATTGCGATAATAGTGCGTAAATCCAAACGAGCGAGCAAACATTGAATTTTAAATTTTAAATTGCGTATATGACTGCTGAAACTTATATTACATATGTATATCATTTTGATAGATAGTTTCAATGAAAACAGTATTAGCCAGTCGATCTCACAGAGAATAACGCAAATGTTTTAAGCTTTTCGCTCCGCAGACTTTATTTAAATTTATCAATTATACAGTTCAAGGGTGAAATCTTACCCCTTGGATCTCGAGGTCAGCCTTTTAAAAACACTGATTGCAACAGCAAAATTAAGGAATAAATGTTCAATCGTCATTTGAATGATAAATATAATATCTAAATATTTCAAGAATTTCCCTCCGCAGGCTTAATTTAAATTAATTGATTATACAGTATTTAGGGAGAAAACGAATACCTAAATGCTTTAACCCTACTCCCGTGCGATCCTGTGGGCAGCCGTTGAAAAACACAGCAATTAAACCCACATGCACTAAAATCTAAGCTCTAAAACCCTAAGCTCCTAAATCTTAAGCTCTCAAAACCCATGCGCTTAAGCTGTAAGCTCTTCAACCATAAGTTCTGACACTTTAAGCTTTGAAACCCTAAGCTCTTATACCTTAATCTCTTAAATCGCCGTTAGATGATAGGTGGATTTAGGAGGTTAGGGTTTAAAAACATACAGTTTAGCGTATTGAGGTTTAATTATGTATACTCGCTGTCTGGGAACATGCGAATTTAGGAAAATTGGCTTCTTAAAATCAGTGTTTTTGAATGTTTGACCTCGACATACGAGTGGTAGTAGATATCTCTATACTGTGGAATTAATTAATTGAAATTAGGTCTGAGGAACAAAAAACTGAAAATATCTTTTATTCGTGTATTTATTATTCAAATTACGTTCAATCAAACGATTGATCTGTAGGCCTTTTAAGAAATACTGTTTAAGCATTCATGCGTTAAATTTTCCTCTTGAAATCAGTGTTTTTAAAAGGCTGACTTCGAGATCCGAGGGATAGTATGGTTAAAGCATTTAGGCTTAAGATTTCACCCTTTAACTGTATAATTGATAAATTAAAATCAAGTCCGCGGAGAGAAACGTTTAAGACATTTGGGTGATTCTCTCTGAGTGCGACCTATACTCTAAACCCTAAGCTCTTGCATCCAAAGCTCTTAATCCTTAAAACTTATAAGTCCTAAGCTTTTAAACCCCCCCCCCCCCCGACAACGAGTATAAATAATATACCTTCATATCCTAAGCTCTGATACCCTATGTTTGTAAACTCACATAGCTCCAGACAGCGAATTTAAAAAATTTGAGCTCTAAGCGCTGAACCCTCATCTCTTAAACTTATATTCTCATAGACAATGACTTCGAATAATTAAAATCTTAAGCTCTAAATTTTAAGCTATTAAGTTCTAAGGTCCTAAACTCTACGGTCTTAAACTCTAGCTGATAAACTCTAAGCTTCTAAACCCCCCCAATCTCTTAATCCCTAAGCTCCTAAACCCCAAGCTCTTAAGCCTTAAGCTCTTAAATCTTAATGTCTTAAACCCTAAGCTCTTTATCCCTAAGGCTTTTAAACCCTAAGCTTTTACACCCCAAGATCTTAAACCCTGGGCTGTCAAGGCCTAAGCTCTTAAACCCTAATCTCTTAAACCTGAATCTCTTAAACGCTAATCTCTTAAACCTACCTATCCCCAGACAGCGATTTTAAATAATTATGTCTCTATGCGCTAAGCCCGAAGCTCTTAAATCTTCAGCTCCTAAATCCATATACTTCGTGACATCGATTATAAATAATTAAACTTCGATACCTTATGCTATTAAATCCTAAGTTCATAAATGCAAAGCTCCTAAACCCATATATCCCCACACAACGCCTTTAAAAAATTTGACCTCTATATGCACTAAGCCTAAGCACATTAACCTTAATCAATTAAATGCAGCTATAATCAGGCAGGAAGTACAAGTAATTAAATATCCATACTCTAAGCCCTAAGATTCTAAAGACCAAGCTCCTAAATCAATATACCCCAGACAGCAAGTTCATATATTTAAATTTCTATGTGCGAAATACTAAGCTCTTAAACCCAACCCTCAATTCTTAAAATTTAAGCTCTTAAATTATAAGCTCCCAAACTTAACTTCGTTCAGACATCGAGATTAAAAAATTAGACCTTATTACACCGAACCCAACATTCCCAACATTCCAGAGATAAGGGTTCGTTGTATTTAGGTTTAATGATTTAAACTCGCTCTCTGGGAGTAGGCGAATTAGGGAGCTAAGGGTTTAAGGAATAGAGGTTTATTTAAAGTATTTGTGAATATGTGTATAACACAATATTCAAAGACTTTATCCCTCGGTGTTTTTTAATATTATATAAAAGAGTCTATCGATCTCTCCGAGGCAAGTGTTGGGAAAAAGGTAAAAATTAATTTATACCATTTTTCCTTTTGTTTCGACGTTTCGGTGAACACTGTCACCCTCTTCAGGAAACTGTCAATTTATTTCAATAAATAAATAAGCACAATACAATTATATGAGGTTTATTTATTTAAACTCGCCGCTAGGGGGTAGAACGGGTTTAGGGGCTTAGGGTTTAAGAGATTTGGGTTTACGAGCCTAGGGTTTATCAGCGTAGGATTCAAGAGCATAGAGTTTAAGAGCTTAGGGCTTAAGAACTTAGAGTTTAGCGCGCAAGGGTTTATTATTTGAAATCGTTGTCTAGGAGTATGTGGGTTTAGACATAAGTGTTTAGTGCTGATAGGTCAAATTTGTTAAATTCGTTGTCTGGGGCTACATAGGTTTAGAATCTTAGGGTGCAAGAGCTTAGGATTTCATGGTTTAATTATTTATACTCGTTGTGTGGGGGTACGAGAGCTTAGAAGCTTAAGCTTCAGTTCATAGGAGTTTAATTGTTTAAGCTCGTTGTCTGGTAGTTTGTGTATTTAGGAGCTAAGGGTTTAAGAGCTTAGGATTTAGCCCATAGAGGTCAAATTTTTTAAACTCACTGTGTGAGGATTTATGTGTTTACAAGCTGAGGATTCAAGAACTTATAGGGTATGGAGTTTATAGGGTTATAGGGTCTAATTATTTATACTCACTGCCTGTAGAAAGTTAGATGTAGGAGCTTAATATTTAAGAGCTTAGAGTTTAGAGTATGGAGTTTTAATTTTTCATAATTTTTGCCTAGGGGTGAGTCATTTTGGAGCTTAAAGTTTGAGAGCTTTGAGGATGGTGGTTTAATTATGTAAACCCGCTGCCTGGGGTAGTTGGGTTTATGAACTTCATCGTTGTGTAACAAAGAATCGATATATATATATATATATATATTTCCATAGTTATATATAACTGTAATTACAAACGTACATTGCAAATTTGAGATTTAAAATCAGTTTTTTATCTATTTCGTAAAAAATACACTGGATAAGTCCACTTTTTTTCCTTTATTAAGTATTTTGGGCCGTACGGCCATTTTAGCTTACAAGTCTGCTTTATATTATGTTCATTTTTTTAACTAGATTACGCTTTTTACTCTATCTACGTATTATATATTTTGTTGTAGATTTTGAATAAGAGTTATAGGTTTATATAAAGTTTTATATACACAGATTACATTTTTGTGAAAATTCAAACATGTTCTGATAAGCAGAGCTATGAGAATCGCATAGTATTCATTCAGCGGAATAAGGAAGACATGTTTTGTTTTGGTTTAGGTTTTCAATAAATTCTTTTCTGTTGTCATCATAGAGCTTCCATTGCCAGAGCACATGATTAAGATCCTCGCAAGGATGATTACATTTGCATCGCGCATCATTTATAATTCCGATACGTTCAAGAGATTCAGCTAGACCATAAAGGTTGGCTCTACATTTCTTCACAGTTACAGTGTAGGCCCTCTGGTATGGTTTTTTTATGGAACCATGGAAATTTGGAGCCTTGAAAGAATACTTTGAAGTACTTTATGTCTTTGTGCTGACTCTGAATTGTAAGAGTAGCCCTATTGTTACTTTTCATTCTACTTTTGAAGTGCTCTTTGATGTCTGTGTATGAAATCGATGAGGTATTGAGTGTATTGTCGATTGTGGCGGATTTAGCTAGTTCATCTGCAACGTTGTACCCTTTTATGCTAACATGTGCTGGAATCCAGATAAGATAGGAGAGGAGTCAGGATTTTTATCGTAAATTTGAACGTATCTGGTTTTAATTAGGAAGATATAAGGATTTGTTTTACCGAGATTTTGTTTGATATTAAACTTTGTAAGGCGCTTCTTGAATCCGAAAGAATTACAGCTTTTTTAATGGTTTTTTCGCCCGCGAGGTGAGACGAGGTTGTCGGAACGACCCGCTCGCTCATTCCTTCTCCTAAGGGAGATGGAGTTGTAACATAGCAAAATGTCGCCATGTCACATTGGGTTCCGAGCTGCCGGGGTAGAGCGTCTCAAGCCCGTCTGAATGAGATTTCCGTGCATGTGGTAATGGCGTTGGTTCTCTTTTCCGAGTAACTACGCGACGAGCGGAGAGATAGCGGTGAGAGGAGAAAAATATGGAGGACTTCTTCGACACTCATTCAAGGGTGAGAGGAAGAATGAGGGAAAGAGGACGTCAAACTCTGGTATCGCAAGGGCGAGTCAGATTCACTCAACCGGCGGGGCTCCCTACGTGAACGTCTGTGGCAGCAGGATGAGCGTGATGGCTGCCCTCCCATGAACGTCAGAAGTAAAACAGCAGTTTTGGGGCTCTTAATAACAGGCGTACACCCGAACCAAAGGCCTATGCAGACGGATATGCTGAGAGTACCTATTGAAACAAGCGTTTGATTCTCGTGGCCACCTGCTCCAGCGTTGATAGTAATCGAAAAATCGATGGTGCATGCGTAACGATCGCCGATGCGAGGCGAGCGAGCCTGTTGCGGCATGAGAGCGTGGATCGTCGGTCCAAGCGATCCGACCAATATGATTGCGGCGGCACGGGAGAGCGAGAGCGCGAGCCGGCAATCTCCTGTCCCGGCCGCTCCGACTCAGACAACTCGCTGTCTGCTCCCGAGGGACTTCTTTTCTTGTGATTATCTTAAATTGTGCTCTATATTACCTAGGGAATCCTGTTGGCTTGGACGACTCGACGAGGAAGAATAAAGGTCAGTGGGTCGTTTTCGTAAGCAACACCTAAGTTTTCCTCGCGGGCATTCACGCAGTTCCACGAGCGGTATTCTCTACGCGTAAGTTCTTTGTCTATGGAGAACTCGAACATCGGCGCGGCTAACTCAGTTACCTTCGACGTCTCGTCTTAGTTAAGTTTAGTGATAGGAGTGAATTTTTGCGAGTGATTGCTACCTCGGGTTACCTGTCGAGTGCGAAAGTACCTCGGTATTACGAGCTTCGGTGCTACCTGTTTGTGCAGTTATTAGTGAGAATCATGAGTGCAGCGGATAATTACGTCGGCGAGTACAAGGGGGACTCGTCCGACGTTCGTGAATAGAATAAAAGAGCGAGAAGTGTCGTAAGACGTTGGAACGTGGACAGGCTCTCGACCGTACATAGGTTAGACAGGAGCGATTGGGCAAGGAGCGCACGATCGCGACTATTAGGATAAGTATGAATGATCGGTCGCTATGAGACCAAGTATAAAGGTATGATTTTGCCTTCGGGCAAAGCGTGTGTGCAGCGTCGCGGCGAGGAGAGTGAGTGCATACCTTGAGACGGGTGAGAGTTAATCTGCCTGACTAGGGCTACCTTGCGATTTAGTAAGCGATGCGATAGAACACCTTTACAGAAATAAATTCGGAGATAGCACAGTTTGCGGATAATATAGTTGTGGCTACGTTGCATAAGACGTGGTAAAACGTTATGTTTCTTGCAACCTTGAGGCTCCCTGATTTTGTTTAAATTTGCATGTTTATTGGTGTAAATAAAAGAGAGCTCTTTGTCCATATAGGCGTTCTTTATAACCCCGAACTGCGCCCTTTCCTTACCGTAAATTCCGGGGCTGAGCTAGCCACCCAACACCTCGTAACCCCTACCTCCGCCTTGTTTCCGCTACGAGTCTCGTGCATAGTAGTCGCGAGGCTTTGACAGCTCAAGGGATATCGAGGAGAGACTCCTCAGGAACAAGACCGATACATAACGTTTGGCCCACGACAAACCGAGCGTTACAATATATATATAGAAACGTGCCAAAAAGATTGCTCTAACGAGGCACGCGAGTTTAAGACACGAGAGTAGTACTATATCGCAAATCAGTCGAGAGAGGGATCGAAACCTCCTCTACAAGAGTGACCGCCCCTACCCTCTAGGTGTTATCCTAAAGGGCACTGCTCGTCGATAAGCGGTGGAGGTCAGTTTCGGTCTGACTCGCCGCTCATCGGCTTAGGATGGACTCCACGCAGCCAAGTGACAAGAAACCTCGCCCTGTAAGGAGGGAAAGTTCTAAAATAATTGTTGCAACAATAGGATTCAAATGCAGAGATTATTATATTTAGTTAAAAGTAGTGAAATCTTCTCGCACCCCCGCCCACCCCAAATAAACCTTTTAAAGGTAAAAGGCTGGCAGGTATAAGGTCGTTTCTTCCTGTAAGAATTAAAGATTAATTTAATAAATTTTGATAACCTTAATCTCACAAAAAATCTAAGAGTTTACTCTATCTATACGGTTATTTCATTGTTTTAATCAAAGTTCAGTTTCGAACTCTCGATTTCCAACCCTTATATGGTAAAAATTCAAATCTATCTGTCTATGAAAATATTAACGCGCAAACATCTTCAGAAAGTTATGGTATCAATAAATAAATTGGCAAGTTCTTTTATAAAAAGCAATCGATTTGAAAAAAATAAATAAGCGTTTAAGAGGGGGAGGATTATAAATATATATGTATTTATGTAAACACTTGACCAAATTGCAGCATGTGAAAGGTGGATAGCCTGTGAAAAGGTACAGTTATTATGTAATTTAACACAATTGTTTCGCATCATGAAAACTTTTTCTTTTATTTATGGAAGCAACGAGCGGATGCACAATCTACTCTACTTAGTAATTTAGTAAATGTGTTGCTATCCTTATTTCATTAAAAATCTATGTCTAGCACGATTATATACAATTATACATGAGATTGAAATTCTGTTGATTTACATACATTTAAAAAAAACAGGAACAAATTCCATCATATAGAACGCAATTTCTTTTACGGAAAAACTTGCCGTCCCGTCCTATCATAAATAACGATGGATACCGTCTTCAAATTATGCAAGGTTAACTAAAGTAACTTGTTAATGAAACACCGTTAGAAAATCTCTTAATCGATATTTCATTCTATATGTATTTATTACTATCCTTAAACAATTTTTTAAGAATTCAAACTTAATCTTGCAATCATTCTAGGCTCAATTTTTTGTTATTTGTATGTATGTTTTACAAAACTCTGTTATTATTATCGGAAGGTTACAGGAAGTTGATTAAAAATAATTGTAACCATTATTACATATTAAAAAAATGTTATAAAATAAATTTCTATGACTCAAGTTGGAAAATAAATCAAGCTTAAAAATTTTAAATTAATATTTATGTAGTTTACAGCTTTTAGTTTTAAATCTTTACTTAATTAAAAAATGGAATTCCAATTATGATTATCTGAGGCCATTGGTCTCTGAGTTTAATATAATATTTTGAGTAGTACCCATTATAGGATAATAGGACGATAAATTAAGGGGTTATGCCTGAGTTAAAACCTTCAAAAAATTGATTTTTTTTTAATTGACTTTTTTTATAGGAAATTATCTGTAGAATACGATGCTGAAGTCCCTTTTCAGAAAAAAATTTTTGTTAGAAAGCTACAGACTAAAAACTGAAGGCATGCGAATAGCTTATTTTAAAAAAACCGTAATTTCCGCGTTTTTATTTGTCAGTGCTATGTAACTGAACATGATTATTTTTTGCGCTTTTAACGCTTCTTATGCATGATATATTTATGATATTTTTGTGTAAAATACAATAAAAATATCTATTATGCATTAAAAATTCGTTAAAAGATATTAATAAAATGAGCAAAACTATGCAATATTAAATATTTGCAAAATTGCTCAATCTCATATTTGCTCTTTTTTGTTTATTTATACTGAAAATTAATAAAAAAAACATGTTATTATATATTATCCTGTTTAAAAAACCAATTAGACATAAATATTCGCTAGAAAATAAAGTTATGAAATTAACGAGTTTTGAATATGGCGCTTACCGCCTGGGCCGTGCAATATTCTTTCGAAAAGGTTATTCGTCTAGATACCTGTTTTACCATACAATTCAGGATTCACGAGCAATAACACTTGCTTTGAATTTTGATACCTACTTTTATTCTGTACTGCTCAATATTATTAAATAATTAATTTTATAATATTGATAGCATTTGTGGTTAAGAAGTGTAGTACACAAGTATAAAATTTGTGACCAAGATGAGTCCAGATTCAAGAAATAGAGTTCCAGGATCATCTGATATAAAAGAAGATTTGGAAGAAGAAAGAGAAGATCAAAGATTTTTAATCTGAAAGAACAAGAGAAATTTTCAGCATCAGCATCGACACCAACATCATTACAACCAGAACGAGCAATAGCAATCACTTCAGCACCTACACCTGATACAGTTCCTTCGACATCCAGGGCACGGAGTCCAAGATCTGCTGTGTAAGCTTCATCAGGTACTTCAACAACATTTATAAATTTAAAATCTAATTATTTAGAACCTGGTGTTATTCAAAACAGGATGTTTGATGTTTCTTTGCTTCTACCAGGATTACAGCAGTTTCTGGCTTGTAAAGCTTATGGTGGATGTGTTAAATTTGATAAAGCTGATGTACGAGGTCTTCATAGCAAGTTAGCCATCACCTTTACTTCGTGTAATGCAGTTGCTTTCGTTGACTCCAGCAGATAAATTGTATAACAGAGTAACGCTTATGAAGTGAACAGATGTCCAGTTCTAGCCATGAGAATTCTCGGTCATGGACACGCTGGTTTGAACAATTTATGTTGAGTAATGGATTTTCCTACTCCAATTGTTCATAGCAATTTTGACAAAATTAATCAGTTGAAAGAATTAAGACTTGAAAGAAGCATTGCAGTCATTTGCTTCAATGAAAGCAAAGCAGGAATGCTTCGAATCATGAAGAAATTTAGCGTCAAACCAGGATTCTCTGCAGTGAACTGGGCACCGACTCAGGATAAATAACGGCTTCTCTTGTCAGATAGAAGAGAATTGTAGTCCACACTAGACGCACGTCCTGCCAGAAGAAAGAGAAGTCATAAGGATGACGACTCTTACAAAGTTGGAGCTTTTTAAACATTACACAAAAATACTCACACACCATACACAACCTCAGAAGTAAACATAAAACATAAATCACAAAACACACACTGAAAACATTATTATAATTTTTTTCCTGTTTTTTCTTTTTGTTTAATTTTTTGTTTCATTTATTCTTTAATTTTAAAATCAAACAATTCTCAATCACAATATCACACATCACAATACAGCATCAACTATGTAAGCAGTCTCTCCAGCTGGAATGGATATAGGTCAGAGAGAGAGAGAGAGAGCTTGCTTTCTCCTTCCCTCCCATCAGTTCATCTGGACTATTTTTTCTAACCTTCAACTTGACACATAATGGTAGTCTTACTCTTCTATTCATCACATGTAAGTATATAAACTTATTTTTTAACAATAAAAGCATTTTTATAACTTAATTATAAAAATGTTTCAAATTTAGAAAAATTACATTTTGTTTTTTCATTTTATTTTATTTCAGATGACTGGACACGAATAAAGTTTCTGGACCATCCTCAAAATTTACAAAGATGACCAGGATACGCTTATCATTCATTTAAAAAAGGCCCAGGTATGAAGAAAAATTGTAAGTATATTTTTTATCATTTAGTGTTCAAGGAAACTTTAAATGCCTTTTTCTCAAGTTTTGAATTTTTATGATTTCAGGTCAGTTGCCGCAGGATTTTTCAGGAACCATAAGTCTAATCAGGCTGAAATCTTTTGGAGAACTCCAGGAAAGCCTTCTTCACTGCTTGAACGGAGCAGAATTTGGAAAGATAAGTTTAAAGTGAATGTTATGTATGTAAACATACGTAACATTCACTATAATTACTTATATTATAACTTATGCTTTACTAAATATTTAAAATTTTCATTTTTCAGTAATCCCTTCCATTCAAGCTGAGGAGAATCACATTTAGAAGATTTTCCATCCAGTTTGGTCTATATTCATCATCCGGATGCTGAGAATTCATACGGCAAAGGAAAAATCTGATCAAATTTAATACTTCACACATGGAATTGTTTGTAAAGTAAGTATAGATATATAATTGTTTAAAAATATGTAAAATTACAATTAATATGTATACTATAAGTAGAAAAAAGAATTTTTTCAATATTACTTATAAATAATTTTTTTTGCCTAATAACTAATAATTTGTTTTTTTTTCAGGTTTAACTCAGGCATAACCCTTTAACTATATTCAAAATTTTATGATATTCTTAATTACACTGACATTTAGTAGTTCATCGATTATCTATGATAGGACGGGACGGCAAGTTTTTCCGTAAAAGAAATTGCGTTCTACATGATAGAATTTGTTCCTGTTTTTTTTTAAATGTATGTCAACAGAATTTAAATCTCATATGTAATTGTATATAATCGTCCTAGACATAGATTTTTAATGAAATAAGGATAGCAACACATTTACTAAATTACTAAGTACAGTAGATTGTGCATCCGCTCGTTATACTTCCATAAATAAATGAAAAAGTTTTCATGATGCGAAATAATTCTGTTAAATTACATAATAATTTTAGACAAACATGATATTACCACATATTATGGGCACATTTGTCATGTGATAATGTCATGTAAGATCATGCCATTCTATTACATGTACCATAGAGTTAAATTGAAACATTAAATAATAACATATTGGCGCTACATTCTGCGCATGTTTGTGACGCCATCACGCATCGCCCAATTTACCGGAAGAATGGTGGCCTAATCTCCCATGGTAAATACGGCGTCATCGTGATCGATCACCAAATGTCAGCGAGAATGCGCAGAACGTGGTAGCAGTCGCAATTATTCAAAGTTTTAATTGTACCCGACTGTACCTTTTCACAGACTATCCACCTTTTCACATGCTGCAATTTGGTCAAGTGTTTAGATACTATAATTGGTATATATATACCTATAACTTGGTACCAACCCACTTTCGTACTATAAGTATGTCTAACCTGAAGTACCAATCTACTGTTGATTTCTGTTAGTATTAGTTAAATTGCGTTAAAACCCCTAAAACTCATACTACGCGTTTGCAATAATGTTTAATCTAGAACCTGAATAAAGTTTCAAGTGAAAAAATGCATTTACAGAAAAGATGGCATTAGGATCAAAATACTATGAATGGATTTCACTCTGTCAGATGAGTATATAAGTATATCTAATTATCATCAAATAAATTAACTTCATAATAATACAACATGATTCTTTGTTTTAAAATAAATTATTCTTTCTCTGTTACAGGTGATCCGATGAATTTGTTGTAAAAAAAAATTTATAAACAGCAGACTTTACTAAATCAGCCTTATTTATCACTGTAAGTAATGTATATAAAAATCTGGAAAAATAAATAACACAAAATAAATTTAAGAACGTGTACATATTCATTGGACGACTTTTCAAAGATTAATCAAAGATAAAATATTAATTAATAAATTAATAATCAAAGATTAAAGCTTTCAACATTTCAAACTTCAAAGCTCGTCCAATAGATAAACCTGGAAGTTGTC
Organism: Philotrypesis tridentata; assembly: GCA_018906965.1. Lineage (NCBI taxonomy): Eukaryota > Metazoa > Arthropoda > Insecta > Hymenoptera > Pteromalidae > Philotrypesis > Philotrypesis tridentata. The sequence goes on along the minus strand of JACCIB010000198.1, from coordinate 24,889 downwards.
ATGGAGTCTCTGTGACTAATTTACTGAAAATTTAGTTCTTTTCAATTTCCAGAGAGTAGAAAGGACATCCAGCTTCCAGAATGTGGATCAGCGTGACTTTTTTTCAAGCGAAGTATACCTCGTGTTATTTAAAAGGAAAAAAAAACATATAAGTTGTTAAGCTCATAACTCAAAAAGATGGTATGAACAATTTTAAGTTGACACCATTGACTAGATTTGAATGTTATAATTTTGAAACTTTGAAATGTTGATGTTTTAATACTGGTCAATGTTATTAATTTAATATTTATCATAGTATCCTTTGGACTGATGGGCTTCATAACTCATTAGCTATTTTTATCTTCTGGATAACAAAACGTACATTTCCCTTGAAAAGAAAGCACACAGATTCATGATCTGGAAGCTGGTTATACTTATTTCTCTCTTGCAATTGCAAAGAACTAATTTTTCATTTAGTAAATTAGTCACAAGGATTCCATTATAACTTTCATGTTTATTGATTGCACCAACTTTGACCTTTTAAATTTTGAAAGCTTTAATCTTTGATTATTTTAAGCACCTAATGTTAATAATTTTGTAATTTTAAAACACGTAACCATAATAAATGTTACGACAGAAATACTTTTTAAACATAAAATTTGGTTACACTGGATAAAAGTTGTTAAAGTTCATATATTTAGTGATCCATTATTAAATTGATACAATTATTATTCTTGTAAATTGAGTTCTTCCAGCATTTCTTATAAAAAATTCTTGATTCAATATATTTTTCCACTTCACTAATTTCACTTGGTCACAGGAACCTTCTTTTTGCTGGTCTAAACTTGATAGATATTCCAGCTATTGTCTAGTATATATACAAAATAAAATATTCACCAATGATTTATAGCGTATAACCTCCCATATTCTTAACACTTCACAAGCTTGTCACAACACAAGAAAATTTTTCCTTATATAAACTGAATATTCTGTATAAACTTTTTTCGATTCTTGAACCAAGAAAATAAAACACTTTCACTAGCTATTCATGAGGATCCCTTTCGACATACAGCCTGAGATTCTACCTCCCAGGAGACGATAGAAAAAGTTACATATCCACTTTAACAACGTAGAAACTTTCTTGAAAGATGAATCACCTCTATTAAAAATAATATCCACATTTTCAAATTATTTTTTCTCTCTTGTGAACATCAACATTTTGAATTTTAAAAGACACTATCACTATCCTTTTGTAAATTCTTCGTAAGTAGTAAAAAAAGATTATGCTATTTATCAATCAAAGTTTAACAGTCTACCTTGGCAGCTGTATTTGATTTTTTTAAAGTTTCAATATTATAATTTTAATTTCAGACACTTACTTTTTAGCACTTTTTTCAACTTCACATAATAATCGTTTTGATATTACTTTTCATAATTTTATTTTCGTTTAAAATAACACAAACACTTTCTGTATACAACCTATAATAATTTCACTTTTTAACACTTTTTTTACGGTACATTCTATCCGATCTGGATAGAGAAAGAGTCTATAATTCACAACAAGAGGTGGATAGTTCTCCACAAGGAGACGATTCCCCATAAGAAAACAATCCTTCACACTAGGAGATGAATTCCTTATCAAAATAAAAATCTTCCGCTTGCACCAGGCATTCTTCTAACTTAATAAATATTCTTATTTCATAGCATAATGAATACTGTAGATCATAAATATTTATAACTCAAACTTTTTTCAATCAATAAAACGTCACTAGCTTGTCACAGGCATATATTTTCTTATCTAAACTGACAATATAACCTCCCAAAAGTATCTGAAAAAGAAAAGAGAACATTTCAACAAAGTATCAGTTCAGGAAACCTTGATTTATATTGAATATTAATAAATCACAATCATAACACTAAATACTTATCAAATCTAATTATACACTATTAATCATGTTGATCATTATGTACGAAATTGACTTAAAATGACGCTGTTTTAAAATATTAAACTTATAATATATTTCACACTATCACACTATTTTATAATAATATGTTAAATTATTAATTAAAATATTCACGTTGATTTTTATAAACATAAACAATGTTTCACCGTGAAACATCGTCTGCATCTGCCCAGAAGGTACAAGTATATCTATATTGATGCATGGTGTGCTATATATTATTACGGAAATACGTAGAGCTGACATATACGGAAGAATTGTTCAGTTTTCATTCTTCTCTCTTGATGAGAATCGAGGGGCTCGAACTTTCACTTTACAATATCTGTTGATAGAAGCATTTTCAGAAAATGTCAGAAAATGGGAAAGTATAATTTGGCATCGACCGTGCTGATTTTTTTGGAAGAAGTATACATTATGGTTTTCCTTGCATAACTGTTAGTCATTTTCATGGATGCTAATTTTAGTTGGTCTTCTATACTTATTAATTTAATAATATTTTGTGTGTTGCCGATTAAAGTCGCAACTGACATTAATTGCTTATGCTTAGATTCATATCGCATACACCAAGTGTACACTAATGGACCGTATTTTGTAAGAGATAGAGGTAATACAACTCCCATGTGAGAATTTGATTTAAACCTTGATTGTCACGTAAAATTTTGACTAGTTCGTTGAAATCTTCTATTAATGGTTCAAAGATTCTGGCGTTTCCAAAATATCTTCTATCATCCGCATAAAATAATCCGACTAATACAATCTTATCGAATTCTGCAAAATATGAGGCGGGAAGCAGGGCAGAGCTACGTAAATCCCTTCTAATTTGTTTTTGCCAGCATGCAAGCCAAGTGCGTTGCCCGCCTCAAATTCATCCTGTTATATCAACAAAGAAAAGAACAATTTATTTTGAAAGGGTTTATACTTTTTCTGCCATAAGTCAGGCTGCATTACATTCGTGATAATAGTCGACTCATTGCTTAATATTTGCATTGTAACGGGGCAAATGGCTTTAGCACGGTGACTACGGATCGTCGCCGCGTCACCGAGTCTTACCTGCATAAAAGCTCTTATGCTCCCCGGCGTAGCTTCTCGGCGAACGACTATGTGCGTCTATCTGGCCACTTACTCAGTGTACAAATGTGTGACGAGTTCTTATTCGAGAGGACGAAGTAAGGAAAGGAGAATAAACTTCACGATTATTTCGTTATGAAAAGTGAGTCATAGACTCGTCTATTGAATAGTACTTGAATATAAATAAAATCCGCACTCAATGGTCGCATGCGCGACAGCGGAGAGTAATAACGCACGCAATCAATTAAGAAAGAGACGAGTGTCCTGTGGCAGAGAACACTCGTCCTCGGCGATCTTAATGAGGAAAACGATTCTTAATGAAATTCGACTTAAAGTCGGTACAAGGTACGCGTTGCTTCCTCTGTACACTTTCTCGAGCCGCTATCACCTCTACGGGATCCCTGCCTAGGTCGATTCGGATGGCACAGAGAAGGCGTCCCTTCTCCAGTACACAGATGATGAGTATCCTTGGTCACCTCTAGATCGTCTCCGTACTGGCTATAACGGACCTTGAGCCCGATGGTGGCTTTGCAGAAGGTGGAATCTAACGCGCGAAGCACACACCGGCGTGTTCAAATCGAATCTGGTCAGCGTGGCGCGCGGGTCTTCTCCTACTCATCCCCCATGCGTCCCTTGCCGCAGTACAGTAGCATCGCTTGCTACTAAGTTCGCATCGTGCAACCTAACGAGCGCGCGCTATTCAAATAGTACGCCTAACCTCTCGTTACACCCCCCTTCCAGACGCTGCGTAGCTTGCGAAGCAGCTCTACACACATGTCGCACGATCGTACAATAATTCAGGGTAAAACGAGCAGACACAGGGAGTAAGGTTAGGAAACAAAAATGCAATGCATGACAAATGAAATAAAGGAAATGAAATATACTATTTATTTATTCACAAAGGAAAAAAAACTAAATACCTCCCTTATCTCCCCGCATTCTTGAGGATTTCTGCGTGTGTGGCGCGCTGCGGGCATGTTTTGATATTCTTGATACCCGGATACCCACACACGTAACTCTTCGGTCCCTCCAAGCGCTTCTTTTGCTTCTTTCCATTCTGCTTTTTTCCTGCTCTTCTCGCATGCGAGCTGAGAAGAGTTGCTCCTGCAACTTCCTCACTCGCATGACTTCTCGTCTCTCCTCTTCCTCCAACTTCTCCCTCGCCAGCCGCATTGATCGCAGGCGCTCCTCAGCCAGCTCTATTTCTCGCTGTTCATCGCGTCGCCGTTGCGCGCGAGCTTTGCGAACTCGTGCGATCGCCTGCTGCTCCTCGCGTCGGTCAGCGACGCGCTCAGCCAACTTCATAACGTCAGACTGAGCGCAGCGGTCCTTCCTCTGAATGAAGGCATCGAAGCGACGGAAGACGTCCGCTTCCCATTCCTCCATCCTCCGATTTTCGGCTCACAGCTTGCCGATCTCCTCAACCAGGTCTTCCCACTCCTGATCCTCAGTGGGTTTGGAATCGGCAGCTGCCAACTCCACAAGCAATGGCGCGGGGTTCTCCTCCACCCCCTGCACCCTTTTAGGTTGGTCAACGGTGCGAGGCACCACGACCTCCACACTCTCTGCTGCTGGCAATGCTGGTATTGGACCAGCAGCTCCCTCGACCTCAGTAATTGTAGGTGAAGTGGTGGGGTTCACCTGCATCACATTTCCCGTGTTATTCACATGCTGGAGCGCATTGCCCAGCATGAGAGTCATGGTGACTCCTCCTGATACGTCACCCGTGCAGATAACCACACGGCCTTCAGCCATCGCTGCCTCCAAACGAAGTCGACGAGCTTCGCCCGTCTGCCTTGAAATTTGGTGCTGCCGGTCGTCCATCTTCAATCTAACGTAGACAAACGAGAGAAAGGAAACTAGGGTGGGTTGGGTTAAGGTCATGAAATGAAAATGAAAAATGAATGACTAATGACAAGTATATTACAACGCACGCCGCTGAGCACGAGTTTTCCGTGGTGATACGTTTACCACTTCTTTCGGTTTAATTTTCTTCGTTCACAACATTAACCAATTTACTTGCGCTTGACATGTCAAATGACTTTGACGCTTTCCCTGAACTACCGCATTGCTGTCCGTCAGCACTCGTCGAAATATTTCCCTTACTAAAACCGTTTTCGCTCACGCTCGCATCCGGCGGGTCGCTCTTCACCTCATCATCGCCATCCCCCGGTGGTCGAGTATCTTCCTCTGAGCTGATGTCATCTACCTCGTGCAATCTTTTAAGTTCTTCAACTGCAATAAGATCTTCAATCTTCCCTTGCTCGCGCGTCAATTCAAAAGTGTTCGAGCCCTTCATAGCGGTGATGATATACGGACCGACAAAAGGACATGCAAGTTTTGCAGCAACTCCACCCGCTGCCGACGATAACACATAGCTGCGTTTCCAGACCTTATCACCAACTTCAAATTCAGCTGGACGACGACGTGCATCGAAATGAATCGCCTGGCATTCTTGCGACTCTTGCGAAATTGCTTGCGCTCGCTCGTGCAGCGCTGGCAGTTTAGATAGACGATTCTTCCAATTGTCCACCCCCCCTCTTCCTTCTCAATAGCCTGATTATCTTCTAACCTTCTAAATGATGCAGGCATATTCAACTGCCGGACAAAATTCAACATCGCAGGCTTCTCGCCTGTCGACGCATGCACAGCCGTATTATACGAAAAAGCTATTTCGCTAAGATGCTCATCCCACGCACGATGATTGCCGTTCGCATACGTGGAAATTTCACGTTTAATCGTCCTATTCACTCTTTCCACAGGATTCGCCTGCGGATGGTATGGCGGCGAAAAAGAATGTCTAATTCCTTGAGCAGCTAGATACTCGTCAATCAACTTATTTTTTAATTCGGTGCCATTATTTGAATGGAATACTTCCGGCGCACCGAATCGAAGCACTACTCTCTCTTTGAAAGCAGTAAGTATTGACTTACCATTAGCTTTACGTAGCGGTATACACTCGATCCAACGAGTAAAGAGATCTTGAAACACAAGTACATATTCGTGCCCTTTTACAGACTTTGGCATGGGGCCCATAATATCCCCAGCCACCCATTGCCATGGTCTATGCACGGTTTTCTTTCCCATAAAACCAGGTAAAACACGTTGTTCAACTTTACTTCGTTGACAAACTTTACAACTACGAACGTACCTCGCTACGTCTCTGTATAGCCGTGGCCAAAAATACTTTTCTACCACACGACTATAAGTCTTCTCTCTGCCAAAATGTCCAGCTGTCGGCTGATCATGACATTCTTGTAGAACTTGATGTCGTTTTTCACTTGGAATGATGAGCTTCCATGCATCATCATCCTCACCAAGAATTGAAACTAGTTCAGGATTTGGGCGATATTTATACATTCGCCTGCCCACAATTTTCCACTCAGGAAAGTTCTTCGGAGTTTTCATTACTTTCTTAAACCGATCACTATACCAATGATCGCGAACCTGTAAATCCTGACTAATTGATGCAATAGATATTTCTGCATCCTCATATATCCGTGATAAAGCATCGGGCACAACATTATCTCTACTCCGTCTATGCTCTATTACATACTTATGACTCTGAAGTTCAAGAGCCCAGCGTGCCAACCTACCAGTCGGGTTGCGCAGATTACATAACCATCTAAGGCTGCTGTGATCAGTTATCACCTTGAATTGATAACCTTCAATATACTGACGAAATTTACGTACAGCAAAGATCACCGCAAGACACTCGCGTTCTGTAACGGTATAGTTACGCTCTGCAGATGAAAGTACTCTACTTGCAAACTCAAGTACTTTCTCTTGACCATCGATCTCCTGTGTCAAAACCACACCAACCCCGGTATCGCTGGCATCCGTATGGATAACGAATTGTTGGTTAAAATCTGGTGCATGCAATATCGGCGCCGAAGCCAGCATCGTCTTAATGACTTCAAAACATTTCTGCTGCTCTTCAGTCCAAACGAAAGGTTTTCTTGGATCTCCTTTCGTCAATCTGGTCAACGGCTCGGCCAACGTCGCAAAATTATCTAAAAATTGTCTATACCACAAAGCTATGCCGTAAAATTTTTTCACCTGCGTCAGATTTTTCGGAACCGGAAAATCGACGATTGACACTATCTTCTCCGGGTCTGGTCGAAAACCATTTCTGTTCACTAAGACACCTAAATATCTAGCTTCTTCTTGACAGAAAACGCTTTTCTCACGATTGACAGTGAGACCAGCCTTCTTAATTCGCTCTAGTACGCGCCTAAGGATACCAACATGTTCCTCAAACGAACTCGACACAATTATAATATCATCTAAGTTTGCGAACGTGTGCGGCTGCAATTCTGGAGATATAATCATGTCAATCAGCCTCTGAAAAGTCGCTCCAGCTTCAGATAAACCAAAAGGAAGTCGTTTAAACTGAAACAATCTCATACCTGGGACTGAGAATGCCGTATTCTGCTTACTCTCTTCACTCAAAGGTATCTGATGGTACGCACTACTCAAATTAATCGTTGATATATAGCGTGCCTGTTGTAACTTACGCAAAACCATGTTCATCATTGGCAACGGATATGCGTCATTCTTCGTGATCGCATTTACTTTGCGAAAATCCACGCAAAATCTATATTTGCCATTCGATTTACGCATTATCACAACAGGACTCGAAAATGGATTATCAACGGTTCAATTATTCCAGCGTCAAGCATTGTTCTTACTTGCTTGAACATCTCTTCTTCTAACTTCTTCGATACCGGATAATATCGCTGTTTAATTGGCTTGTTTGACGTCTCTTCGATCCGATGTTCGATCCGCGAAGTGCAGCCAACCTTATCCGTATCTTGGCCGATAATTTAGTCAAGAAGTGCTGTAAGCACGGTCCCGCTCTCGATCTCCAACATCAGCCAAACCCACTGAAGATAATTGCAATAAACCGCCTTCCACCGCTGCTAACTCAACGTTGATGTAGTTTCTACTGAGTACGCGAGCACAATCCCTATCTAAAACAAAATTCGCACGCGTGCTGCCGGTCGAAAAATAAAATAAAAATAAAATCTCGAAAAAAAAATAAATTCAATATAAATTTTAAAATAAATAAAATATCGGAAAAATTAAAAAACAACATTCAACAATTACTATTATTAAAGGAAAAAAAACAAAACAAAAATTTACTTTGCAACCGACTTTGCCGACCAGAAACACTTACCACACCTGCAAATCTAATACATGTGAGTGCTCTTCCTTCTCACATAAATCCCCTATTAAGGAAGACCTGTAAAGAAAACGCGAAGAAAAATGCCTATCTTCGCATAGACACACAACCGTACGCCGCGCGAGTACGAGTTTCCCCCTCCGCGACAGTGAGCAAAATTTAAAACTGCTGTATGCTCGACGCGCCGCGCGCCGGGCTCTACCATACACACTACAACAGCTGACGGCTCGCTCGACTACGAGTTTGCCTCTCCCGCGCAGCAAAGTACTGCGCCGAGCCTTTAAACTTAATCGAAAACAATTCTCAAAACTGCCAATCGGGGCAGATTTCAACAATAATGCTCTCTCGAAACTACAAACTATACAAAATTAATACTCTTCACACCGAGTATATCACACTAAAAACCTATGTATTTCGAGACCACCACAGTACTCAAAATTAAATACGTTCTGAGAGAATAAAACTTCGAAATCTTTCTCTCTCGCACTCACGTATATAAAATTCTAGAGCTGGAATATCGCCTTATTCCAAATCTCGCTCGACGTAAACACGCGCAATGTTTACATCTGCGCCGCACGCTCGCCGCTCTCCGCTGTGTTGTTGTTGACCGCGAGCTAATCCCCGACGCTTCTATGCTTTCGGAATACACGCTGACTTTTCCAACGGCCAAAATTTAATTATATATATACGCAATAAAATCTCCTAACTAACTAATCGCGAGTTTGTACACACAAAAACAAACGTTCCCGTATACTAATCACTCGGACCTCTCACACGTTGAGGCGCCAATTGTAACGGGGCAAATGGCTTTAGCACGGCGACTACGGATCGTCGCCGCGTCACCGAGTCTTACCTGCGTACAAGCTCTTATGCTCCCCGGCGTAGCTTCTCGGCGAACGACTATGCGCGTCTATCTGGCCACTTACTCAGTGTACAAATGTGTGATGCACCCGAGCATCACACTTCTCCGTAAATTACGAATTCTTATTCGAGAGGACGAAGTAAGAAAAGGAGAATAAACTTCACGATTATTTCGTTATGAAAAGTGAGTCGTAGACTCTTCTATTGAATAATACTTGAATATAAATAAAATCCGCACTCAATGGACATATGCGCGTTAGCGGAAAGTAATAACGCACGCACTCAATTAAGAAAGAGACGAATGTCCTGTGGCAGAGAACACTCGTCCTCGGCGATCTTAATGAGGAAAACGATTCTTAATGAAATTCGACTTACAGTCGGTACAAGGTACGTGTTGCTTCCTCTGTACATTTTCTCGAGCCGCTATCACCTCTACGGGATCCCTGCCTAGGTCGATTCGGATGGCACGGAGAAGGCGTCCCTTCTCCAGTACACAGATCATGAGTATACTTGATCACCTCTAGATCGTCACCGTACTGGATACAACGCACCTTGGGCCCGTTGGTGGCTTTGCAGAAGGCGTAATATAACGCGCGAGGCACACACCGGCGTGGTCAAATCGAATCTGGTCAGCGTGGCGCGCGGGCCTTCTCCTATTCTTCCCCCACGCTTCCCTTGCCGCAGTACAGTAGCGTCGCTTGCTACTAAGTTCGCATCGTGCGACCTAACGAGCGCGCGCTATTCAAATAGTACGCCTAACCTCTCGTTACAGCATATAGTTTTCTTATTTTCAAATAATCCTGGTATTTCTAGCAATATTTTCAATGACCATTTAATTTAAACCGAGTATCTATAGAACGTTCCATAGACTTTTTAAAAAGCTCCTTTCTCTCATAAAGTGACATGATTTTATGTTTACTTGAAAATGTTTCAAAAATATTTTTTGAAGATTCTACTGCTTGTTCTAAATCAGTGATACTTGAGCTGGAACTACTCTGTTCTTTTAAATAATTTACATAAGTATTTTTTGTAAAGTTAACAAGCTCATTGGTAAAATCTTGAACGACTTTGCTGGGTATAGAAAGATTACTATGATATTTTAACCTAATTAATAATAATTCCTTTTGTAGGTCTATCATTATAAGGATCATTATAAATAAAATTAACAGCAGTAATAATATTCTCGAGCAAAAATTATTCATTAATACATTTTTGGTAAAAATTAAGCCCCCCCCCCCCCCCAAAAATAAACCTTTTAAAGGTAAAAGGCTGGCAAATATAAGGTCGTTTATTCCTGTAAGAATTAAAGATTAATTTTATAACTTTTGATAACCTTAATGTCACAAAAATTTACTCTATCTGTATGGTTATTTCATTGTTTTCATCAAAGTTATTTTTCGAACACTCAATTTCGAACCCTTATATGGTAAAAATTCAAATCTATCTATCTATGAAAATATTAACGCGTAAAGATCTTCACGTCAAGGGTCTGTTGGTCAGATACTGTTTTGAAAATTTTTTTCAGAAATTTTGGAATAATGTTCTAAATACAATATTAGTAACAATATTAAGTTTATTAAAATTGCTTCTATCGCTCGACTGGTTGTTTAGGAGAAATGAATAGATGCATCTCTTCGAGCCAAAGTTTCTTATATTTTGCCAACGTTTCGACTGATAATCGGTCCTCTTCAGGGCTATATAAAATTTTTACAATTAATAAAATTTAAAATAACAATAATCGTGGTAAATAAATTAACAACATTTACATTAAAATAAAAACATCTATATATAAAATTACAAATTCAACATGACGACCATCTGAATGTCGTCCCTAATGAACAAAATTATACTAATGAACAAAATTGATAATAAATAAATAATAAAAATTACAAATTACAAAGCCTCTCTTACGTGTGGCAACGACTCGGAGTTAGTCGGTCGTTGCCCCCGTGGATTATTTCCCACGATTATTGTTATTTTAAATTTTATTAATTGTAAAAATTTTATATAGCCCTGAAGAGGACCGATAATCGGTCGAAACGTTGGCAAAATATAACAAACTTTGGCTCGAAAAGATGCATCTATTCATTTCTCCTAATATTAAGTTTAATTTTACAAAAGTTTTCTTAGATTTCAAAAATATCGTCACTATGCAATTGATAATGAATTATTTACAAAATATATTACTACATAACTTAAGTCTTTACACGTATGCGATAATAATTAAGACTCTAAAATTATTGTATAAGTTCAAAAATATAGTCACATGAAGTATGAGTAGAAAATTAAGTATCTGTTGATCAGACTACTATTTCTTTAGTGTTACTTCTGAGATACCTTCGATTTTACATAAATTTCAATTTTAATTTTAACAAAAGAAAGTTATGATATCAATAAATAAATTGGCAAGTTCTTTTATAAAAACCAATCGATTTGAAAGAAATAATAAGCGTTTAAAAGGGGAGGATTATAAATATATATATATATACTTATCTAAACACTTGACCAAATTGCAGCATGTGAAAAGGTGGATAGTCTGTGAAAAGGTACAGTCGGGTACAATTAAAACTTTGAATAATTGCGACTGCTGTCACGTTCTGCGCATAGGTTGTTAATTGTAAATGGACGCTCTCTTTCGCTTAGGATACAGCCTGTGCGCTCGATAGCTAAATCGAATCTAACCCCTAACCTAACGTGACGCTAGAAGCTTCTCTCTCACGCGCGCTCTCTCACCAGGCGACGCGTTCAACAATACATCAACTCTCGTACAGCTCTGGTGCGCGGGAACATCTGAAAAGTTTTACATGCAAATGTATATAAAATAAAACATATTATTCAATAAATTAGCATGCGGCGTGACGATACTCGTCACAAATTATATATGAGATTTAAATTCTGTTGATTTACATACATTGAAAAAAACAGGATCAAATTCTATCATGTACAACGCAATTTTTTTTAACGGAAAAACTTGCCGTCCCGTCCTATCATAGATGACGATGGATACTATCTTCAAATTATGCAAACTTAACCAAAGTAACTTGTTAATGAAACACCGTTAGAAAATCTCTTAATCGATTTTTCATTCTATATGTATTTATTACTGTCCTTAACCAATTTTTGAAGAATTCAAACTCAATCTTGCAATCATGCTAAGCTCGATTTTTGGTTATTTGTATGTATGTTTTACAAAATTCTGTTATTATTATTGGAAGATTACAGGAAGTTGATTAAACATAATTGTAACTATTATTACATATTAAAAGAATGTTATAAAATAAATTTCTATGACTCAAGTTGGAAAATAAATCAAGCTTAACAATTTCAAATTCATATTTATATAGTTTACAGCTTTTAGTTTTAAATCTTTACTTAATTACAAAATGGAATTCTAATTATTATTATTTGAGGCCATTGTTCTCTTAGTTTAATATAATGTTTTTAGTAGTACCCATTATTAGATAATAGGACGATAAATTAACTATATTAAAAATTTTATGATATTGTTAATTATTCTGACATTTAGTAGTACATCGATTATCTAAGATAGGATTTTGAAATTGGTTGATACGATAAACTTGAAATTTCTCATGATATCCCTCTGATTGGTATGTTTAATGAAAACTTTGTTATTTTCAATTTTCAGAGTCCCCAAAATACATTCTGTTTTCAGAATCTGGGTTGAGCGACTCTTTTCCCAAGGGAAATGCATGTTCTGCTTTCTAAAAAGCAAATATAGACCATACAAGTAGTTGCTAAGCCCACAGCTTAGAGGGATAATATAAGAACTTTGAAGGTGGTACGGTTTAGTACTACTGAGATAATCATAGATTAGAAATTTCAAAATTAAAAAATTCAATTTTTACTGGGCCCTATCAACTTGAAAATTCTTATCCTATCCCTCTGAGCAACTGGCTTGAAAACTCATAAGTTCTCGTTACCTTATACAAAACAAAACATGCTTTTCCCTTGGGTGTACTTGCTCTCTCAAAATTGGGAAAAACTTCTAAACCACATGTCTTCTGAAATTATATAATAATTGTATGTCTTGAAAAAACATTTTTCACATCACTAGCTTCTCACAGGCATTCCTCCCTTTATAACATCACAATTGCGTAACCTCCCAATAGGTAGAGCGTCTCGAGGCCGAATGAATGAGTATTGCGTGAATGGATAATGGCGCCGCTTATTATTTTTGTTTGATAAACGACGCGAGAGGCGGAGGGATGACGAGGAAGTTCAAAAATTACGGCGGACGTCTACTGGGCCAATTCGGGAGAGAGGAGGAATTGGCATAGAAGACAGTCAAGGTGGCGTGACGACAACTACCCAGCTACAATCCAGGGCATTCATTTCCACTCGGGACCACAAGCTGTTGGAGGCAGAGAACGAGTGTGGCTGGGTCTTCCTACGTGAGCGTCTGATGCAGCAGGACCAGCGCCATGGTTGCTCACCGGCACCGAATGTTTGAAGTAAAAAGCAGCGTAACGCGCCCGATGAAATAGGAGCCTCAAGAATCAACGGCCGAGACAGACGGGGGCTCTGAGAGTTTCGTCGTACTTCGCAATTATTTATTACGAGAAGCTAGCTATCTTGATAATAATTAGTTGTACTGATTGTCGCTGGATAGTTGTCTTGATCGGGCGTTTGAATTTTCGCGGCTGTCTGCTCCAGCAGTTAGAGTAGTTAGGCGTCGAGCGCGCATGCGTGGCGCTCGACGAAGCGTGAGGCGCACAAGCCTATTGCAGCGCGAGAGCGCGAGCCGGCACTCTCCTGCCCCGGCCGTTCCAGCTTGTACGCACCAACGCCAACTCCCGAGGGATCTTCGAGAAGCTATCTTTTATACTTTATTGTGTTTTGTGCAAACTGCTATCTGAGGGATAGGACACCGAGGCTGAGCTGAGGAATTTGGAAAAAGGTCAGTGTGGTTGTATTTCTCTCGATATCTTTGTTCTCACTCGCGGGCTTGACGCGGTTCCACGTGCGAGTCGGCTTTGTCTGCGAAACGCGATCGCGAGCGCGGCTGCCTATCTGTAAAAGCTGTCTTCTCATAATTATGGAGATTTAAGTGATTTTATAGTGACCGCGAAATTAGCTGCCTTCTTGCGAGATTAGTGCGAAAGTAGAATTAGTGGATACGCGAGTGCGAGTGATAGAGTGGTCGGCGAGTCAAGCGGACTCGACCGACGTTAGTTTTACCAGGAAGCGTAGGTCGCCGTAAGTCGTTGGACCGCGGGCGTCGCTGAGTTCCGAAGTAGTTTAAACGGTCGCGTGCTGAACAATGGGGTCACGCGCGATCATTTATGTGGATTTTGTATGGAAGCCGAGTGGGCACGAGTGCGAGGAAAAGTCAAGCGGACTTAGAGCGAAAAGAGTGTGAGCCTCGAGACGCGTGAGAGTCGAGCTGCCTTGTTTCTTTGTTTTGCGTAATTTCGAGCTACCTTCTATTATCCTGTTTGAATCAGATTCAACGGCGAATAAAAGCTATCTATAGTGAATTATGAGCTGTCTCTGCGACTAATGAGCTGCCTAAAAATCTATTTCTAGAGTAAAATCATAAGTTTATAAGTGCTGAAATAAACAAAGTCCTGGGTAGCCTCTGACTTCTCATTTTGCGAAACCTTTCCGAACCGCCCTCTCTCCTACCGTTCAGGGGCTGAGCTAGCCGGCCAACAGTGAACACCTAGCACTCTGCCATCGCGAAAATCCGCCTCGTCCTTCTCCAGAGTCTCGCACGCGGGTGCGTCTGGCGCCTACCGGGAAATCGAGGAGTAGATTCCGGCCAGGATGAGGCCGACAAAGTAACGAGGTCCACCAGTGAAAAACCACGTTACAGTGTATACACACACACACACACACACACACACACACATATATATATATATATATATATATATAAAACTAGTAACAAGTTGTTTAAAATCACAAACACACACACACATATACTAGGGGGGTACCCCCCTGCTCGCTCCGCTCGCCAACCCCCATTGCTTCAGTTTTTAACTTTGTATTTGGTAATGTTCAGATGTAATTTACAGCAACAATTTAAAGAATTGATTTTAAACTTTTTTTTTCAAATCCCAATTTTTAAATTTATGCATATTTTATTGATTGTTGGAACTATAATATTTCTTAAATGTGTCTACTGCCGTAACATTCATGGTATATACATGATACTGAAATATGTTATTATAAATATAGCTTACCCATCAGCTCCACCCTCCGTCTGCTACCTCTACCTATCTTCTTCAGCTATCACTTATCGCCACAAATCATGAATACCACCTTCACCAACTACCTTCAATCACAAATTTCACTATTCACCGCTCATCTACATCTATGACCTGCATGCTTCACTTATGACTCCAATAATGAGCTCCATATTTCAGCTTCATACCAGGCACAAACTTCATCTGCCAACATGACCTATGACGCTAACCAACCACCTGTCCACGATGATCTCTAACCATGAAATCTACTAACTACCTACCATTTTCACCATTGAACTCTTATCTACCATCGATCATCTACATCCTTGACCCATCACCTAGATCCTTTACTTATGACTCCAATAATGAGCTCCACAATTCAACTTCACACCTGGTATAAACTTTACTTACCACCTTGACCTACTAAACAATCATCTGTGTACGATGATCTACCTAGCACCTACGACCGTCTACCTAGCACCTGAACCGCCAATCGCGACCTCCACACTCCATCTATCTCCTACATTATCCACTTATTGCTGCAGTCATGAGCAACACCCTTCACACATAATCTCAACCTATCACCTTTACCCTTGACTTTCCACCTTTGCCTATCACCACTACCTAGGACCTTCTTATCAACCTGTTATCCTCCACCTTCACCCTCTACGTATCGCCTCAACTCATAAAATCTACTCTCTATCTATGACCTAAAATTCAACTAAAACTATTGTTATCTACAAATGTTCTCAACCTATCATTACTACCCTCCATCTACCGTCTCCAATGAGGACCTCATTGTTCACACTTTCTCCCTACAACTATCAACTCCACACATGAATTCCACGTACCATCTAACATCTTGACTCGTAGCCTCAAACCACCACCAATAATTTCAACCCATGAAGCTTAACAACTATTTAGCACCTCCACTGTCCATCTGTTACCTGCAATCAAGTTCTCCTACACCACCTGTTTCTTTCATCTACCACTTCTGACTCCAATCATGAATTCCACACTCCACCTATCTCTTACAACTCCCACTATCAGTGTAACACATGACTTCTGGCCTCTACCTATCATCTCCACCCGTGACTTCTGGTCTCCACCTATCATCTCCACCCATGGTTATCCGCCATCATCTATCACATCTAACCATGAACTTCCCATCAACCTATTATCCTACGCTTTTCATCTATACCAATAAAGTCTATCATTTACCTTCACCAGCACTTCCACCCTCCACATATCGCTTCTAATCGTCCACATATGACTTCTAACATTGATCAATCACGTTCATCAATCCATCTATTGCACTCAATCATGTCCTTTTTCTGCAACTATCCTTACAACGTCCACTTATGAATACAATCGTGATCTCTACCCTCCACACATAATCTCTACCTATCTTCTACACCTAGGACTTTCTGATTCAATTATAATCTACACATTCCACTTATGATACTAACCATAATGTTCACAATCCTCCTTTTTCCTACACTGTCCACTTATGCCTGCAATTATTTCCTCGTTCTTTCCCTATCACTTATACTTCTCGCTTATGACTTCAATCGCGAGCTCAACACTTCATCTATCTTTTACACCATCTACTTATTACTAAATTCATGACCACCACCACCCTTCACACATAATCTTGACCTGTCACTACTACCTACAACTTTCTGCCTACACTTATAGTCTCACCACTCATGACTTCCATACACACTTAGCACCTTCACTCGTACCCTCTACCCACTACTTATCACCTCGATCCATGAAGCTCACGATTTACCTAGCACCTCCACCGCCCACCTATTGCCTGCAATCATGTCTTTCAGCTCCACCTCTCACCTTCACCTTCCACTAATGTCTCCAATCATGAACTCCAAACTTCACCTATCCCCTACACAATCTACTTATTACAATCATGAACTCCATCCGTCATACGTGAGCCTAAACTATCACCTCCACCTCTGATTTTTGGCCTGCTCCTAATACCTCTACATGATTTTCGGCCTTCACCTATCACCGCTGTCCAGGACCTTTTCATCAACCTGTTACCCTCCACCTTTCTTCTATGTCCATGAAGTCCAGCGTTCACCGTCACCAGCACCTTCACTCTCAATGTATCGCCGTCAATCATAAAATCCACTTTCTAGCATCACCATCAACTATGATTAATATTCTCTACATATGTTCTCTACCATCCGCTTATGAATACAATCGTGATCTCCACCATTCACAAAATCTTTACCTATCACCAACATCAATAACATTCTGATTCCGCCTGTCTTCTCCAATAATAATCTATACGTTCTAGTTCTTGTTATTGAGGGGGCGCTGAGGGGGGGCGAGGGGGAGCGAGGGGGGGGGGCAAAACGCATAAAAATAACCAAACTTTTGAAACATTTCTTCGTTCTTTTGAGGGGGGGCTGAGGGGGAGCTGAGGGGGCTCGTGAGAGGTGGTGAGGGGGGGGGGGCGAGGGGGGGGCTAAATTCCAGCGCGGCTCAAAACAACTATATAATATAGTAAGATATATATATATATATATATAAATACATAAATCGGGTATTTTGAATGCGCCGAAAGTAGGGGTAGTATAGGGTTATTTTTAAATATGGAATATTGAATGCCAAAAGTGGAATTTTGAATGCGCCAGCATTCAAATATATATATATATATATACATATATATATATATATATATATATTGTAACGTGGAATTTTCCCTCCCGCACGGGAATTCCAGTTATTTACAAAGTATTTATGACACACACGGCTTTCTTCTTTTCCCCTGGCTCGTTGTATTCCTGCAATGGTGAAAAGCGGGAAATGTGGTAGCAATCGGGGTGGAAATTGTTGAACACAAATATATTGGTTAATAAAGTACGGATATATTCTATTTTTGTTATTACAGTCAGTTCTTTTAGCAAACAAATTCGAACTCAAAATAAGATCATGGGCACACGGCCATATTACTAAATCCAAAGCTGCTCAGTAGTGCTAAATAGAAAAGGGCCGCGAAAATTCCTCTACGATTGCTTCTACTTAAACAAAAGGGAAAGCGTCATCCGCTGAAACGCGCGAAGAAATCCTCTATCGAACGCGGCACGTATTCCTCAATATGTAAATTATTCCTCTATATATTATCCCGTATATTAAATAATACACCAAACTCTCACCAAATTACTCTATAAATATTCCACAAGAACTCCAACAGGAAACCCCTCGTCAACTCTGCGACTCAAAAACTCCTCCAAAATGCACGACAAGATGGCAACCAAACTGTAAGTTACTGCGCACAGTACTGCTCCAGAAAAGCTCCAGGAACGGAATGGCCGAGGCCGACGCTCCAATCGAGGAAGGATGCCGCATTTTCCCACTCGACCTCCTTCTTCACGGAAGCGCAAGCCCGGCCTCCAAAATTACATAATTGGTCCTCTTTCCTAGAAAAATCCCCTATTGGTTTACCAAAACTACCACCGATCTATTCCTGTATCGGTGAGTTTTGTGACGTCCGAGATTGAAGGAAATAGATCCTTTTCGACCTGCGACGAAACGGGTTGTCGAAGGGCTCGTTGCTCTTTCGATTTTTGCCAGATTTTGAGCCTATCTCCTTAGAGATATTAGCTCGGGGAATGGCATTAACGGAATTGAACGAAAATGAAAAGAAAGTAAAAAGTGACGGAGAAACTTCGATAGAGAATTTTTATGGCAAGGTTCCACGGATCTTCCTGAAAACGAGAAACGAAAAAAAGGGACTTCGAGATTTGTTTTTGAGATTGAAAAGTAGAGAATCAAACGGCTTTCGCCAGACGATTCTCAGCGCTTTTCAACCTATTTTTAATTTCCGACCGACCGATATCAAAATTTTGAATAGAAATATCCACCGGAAGGGAACGGTACGAAACCAGACCTTCCAAATAGATACTCTATTATGACTTTAAATTTCTATTAAGCGGAGGAACGAATTGCCTTTAGTGACCCACCGGCACTGGGTCCTATCGCGTGACGTAGGAGAATGGAGACACGAGGGCTAGTTGCCCTGAAGCTTAAATTATTTAGGTTGTATGTATGTATATTTTTTTCCTTACTTTTTTTTGGAGATTTCCGCTCGTTGAAGGTTGCTCTCTTTCTCTCTCTCGCTCTCTCTCTCTCTCTCTCTCTCTCTCTCTCTCTCTCTCTCTCTCTCTCTCGTCAGGACGATGGTCGAGGACGGCGATACGAAGCGGAAGGAACAATCAATTCAAGCGTTTTTTTTTTCTCCTTTTCGTTTAAGTTCACCAGAGGACACGGCACTTGCACTTGAAATCACGCCGAATAGAAAAGTGTTTGGCAGGTAAAGGAAAAAGTTCAAATTTCAGAGTTTATTTTATGAAGAAAATTTTATTTGGAAACACTCAAAATTACACGATTCGCGGTTCTTCTGGGACAGAGACCAGGAAAATGCGGTGAAATTGGTTTGCTCCGGATCAGAGGCCAGAAAGCAACTAACTGCGGCGACTGATGGGCCGTTTTTAAAGAGCACGCAGGCCCTGCCCCTCGAGTCCCCGGAAAAGTCCCTTCGGGTAAAAATTTTCCAATCGGAGGAATTGGAAAAGTTTACCTTTCGGTCTTCTCCAATGAGATCGCAAGAATCGTATTTGGGCCCCGCCTGTGCTCTGGCCTCAGGCCCTCCTTATTAGGGTAAGATAAACGCCGTAACGAGCGCAGATATCTCCTATCAGGCGCCGGTCGGTCGCAACATAAGGGAGAATATCAACGCACGCAAATACAAATAGATTTTCGGTTGGAGATAGGAGCGCAGACGCCGCACCTGAACTGACCGTCTGCAGTTTATTGCCTGCAGCTGTGTCAATCAGTGTACGTAGTCCTATCTCCTATCTCATCGAGGGAATCGCATCCCTTACTAATCTGGTTTACTCTGTCTTCCTAGGAAAGAAGCATGGGAACTAATGTACTTATTTACTCGGTATATATTCTGTAAATATACGCGCGGAGGAAGGAAGAAAAAATTATCGTACTTATTTACTATCATAAAGATGGGACTCGGTGAAGAGGCTGATAGCCTATGTACCTTTTGCTTAGGATTTCTAGTTATCATTATCATCGAGGTTCGTGCATGAGAAAATGCGGGAGAACATGCGTGAGAAAAATTTCCGGAAAATTGCGGCGACGTTACACCCCCACCGAAAAATGGTTACTTGAGGAAATGCAGGACGAAAAGTTACCATCCCTCGGAAGCATTGGCTCAAGAATGATTCACTGAAAGACTTATTTTCTTAACGCAAAGAACTCTTGCTGAACTTCAGGGATTGGATATCCAGGAGAAGTCGTGGTGCCAGGGTTTTTCTCGGTGACTTCTGGTTTATCGGATTTTTGCCCAACTATTACTTCTGGGATATCCATTTGATCAGTTACAAGTGGTGGTGATGATTGTTTCTCCTTGTTACCCAAGTGAATAAGTAGATGGGTTACCGAGCTCCAAATGGCTCCCAATAAATGGATCGACCATCCATATATTGAATGGAGTGCATATCCTTGGACAGCTACATCAATAAGCATCTTAATAGCGTGAATGATGATAAGAATAGCTATTATGCCCGCACTGACAGTTCCAAAGGTGAGGAACCTTGTCCAAAGGCGATCCCATGAACTAACGAGGATTTTCTCCATAGCTCCTTCATTAAGTAATTTTAGAATTGTCCCTTCGTGATCTGCTACTGGATGTCCTCTGATTTCGCGAGCCAAGTCATTGATTAGGGAACCGGTTTCTACGGGAAACATAATTCTCTCCCTGAGTTGCTCCAGATCTGCCTCCGTGTAGATCCCGCTAGTAGCCAAATCTGAAGGATTGGTGTATTTCCAGGTTGGTTTTGTTAGTGGTTTTAATACTTCCGGCCCTTGAACCTCACTTGGTTTAGGTGTTAATTTGTACCAAGCAGTGTCTAAGAAATAAGAGACAGGCAGTATGGTGTTGCACTGTATTCTGGTTCCGGTGGATTTTAATATCCGGGTGCGAGGCGTCATATAGTGAGTACGGTTATTATGGTCTACCGGTAATTCAGCGTAGCACTGATCCGATTGATGAAGTCGTACTCCCACTGGTATACATTTGACAATGTGGATATCCTCTCCGGCTGATACTGCCATATACCCGGGTCCTTTCATTAAATCGTAAGCAAATTCATCTGGTGCTTGAGTTGCGATTGTTAGAGCATTCTTTATTGTTTGTCGTTCGAGTTCGCATTTCTGAGCCAATACATCTCGGTACAGGTAATTAATCTGTTTGCGTATATGTTTCTCTACATAAACAAATTTCGAATTGACATATGTGAAAAGGTCTAGGTTAGAAACCCCTTTAATTTGAGTCCCAGCAAAAGATACACCGAAAGAGGTTTCAAATATGAATAATTTTGGATGTTCAGTCTGATAGACCGTATATCCACAGATATCCTTCTTTCCTCGGATAGACAGTGCAAACGTAATTTCCTTATATTCTACGGTGTATACAGGTTGTTCTACTGCGGTAAGGTCACTGGCATATTCAGCATTACCTTGAAACAACATTGTATATTGATCGAACTTACATCTATCTAAGGGTAAGACATCCCAAAAAGAATATCCACTACTTAAATCTAAACAACTACGGTCAGAGAAAACGCAAGTGGTTCCCGAATCTTATTATTGTTTATGTGAATCATATTATTGTTTATGGATATACGTGCTATATGTGATCTTAAAGTTACCTTAATTGTACCTTGCACTACCACATCATCCCATGTACCATATGGATCAGAATACTGTGTGCCTCGACACTCTCCGTCATTGGTAAGTTTACCAGCGAGGGTGATGGGTCGGGTACTAGTGCTATTTGCTTTAAAGCGATCTAATACCATTCCATTGGGTAGTAGTAGTGATCCATGATTATGAAGATCTTGACAAGTTTTGTGTGAGGTTTCCATTATATACTCATTGATCCCATAGGATACAGCCGATGAGTGTGAGTGCATTCCACAGTGGAAAATTTGGCGATATATTTCTATTTTACATTGAACGACGGGTACTTCGTAAAAATCATTTAATTGTAGTAATTGTATGAATCGTCGACTGATGTTGAGTTGCGGTGCGGGGATGTTACATTCTCCGACATCCCTTAATGAAACGGTGGTGACGCTCATCTGTCGTGACCCACAATCATATCCAATAAGTGCCGAAGAGGTGGCTATGGTAACCAGGGTTAGAAGAGTGGTGATGTACATTGTTATAGTATATATTTTTTTTTCTTTTTTTTTCAGTTTTGGATCTGTAATCACAAAATATTTTAGTAACTATGCAAGTTTCTGATTCTGTTAATCGCGGCTTGTTGTTATTACATTTCTTTGCAGAATCTCCTATATAGGAAATTCTCAACCTATTAGTATTGACAATTTTGTTTTTCTTTTTCGTGATTTGGATTCGTACATTATTGGAATCTATTACTTCAGTAATTTTGAAAGGTCCGGAGTAATTATTTTGAAATTTTTTTGGTTTAATGCCTTTGCATAAATATACGAAGTCGCCCAATTTAAAGTTGCGCGGGTTTACATGTCTATCATAATATTTCTTAGATTTATTTTTAGATTCTACAAGATTATCATGGACTAACTTATGTATACCAGTTAGACGGTTTACTAAATTTACAATATAATTTTGATAGGTTGGCAACGTGTCGCCTTCCCGTAGAGGATCGCTGGAGGGTAATCTGGCTAATCTGCCAAACACAACCTCATAGGGAGTATGCTTAGTACTTTCTTGCACACATGTATTGTAATTTAGCATAGCCAATTCCAACCAAGCATCCCATTCATTGTCTATATCGGTATACATTTTCAGAAATTCACTTAGCGCATGATGCGATCTCTCAAGAGATCCATTGGATTGGGGATGAAACGCGGTGGTCTTGATTCTTTTGATTTTGAATCGTTTAGCCACCCGACCCATCAATTTGCTAAGGAAGTTGGTGCCTTGGTCGGTGAGTATCACCCGTGGTGATCCAAAGATGCAAATGAATCGCTTTATGAATGCATCTGCGACTGTGGTAGCCAAAGTATTCTCTAGTGGTACTGCTAGACAATATTTGGACAATTGATCCTGCATGGTGAGTATGTACTCAAACCCATTTTTTGTTTTGGGAAGAGGTCCTACAATATCCATGGCTATTTTTTCGAAAACACTACCTGGAGTATCCCTATAACCTGGAGTGATAACCATAGGTTGTTTGGTTTTTAGCCGTACCAACTTCTTCAACTGACACTCGAGACATTGTTGAATTCGCCTTTGAATGTCATCCTTAAGACCTTCCCAATAGTAATCGCGTCTTATTCGGTTAAAAGTTTTTGAAACTCCACGATGTCCTCCTATGGGTGATGTGTGTAATTCATAGAATATTTCATCACGTTTTTCGAACGGTACATATTTAACCGTTCCCTTGCAAATTATTATTTTGGTGTTTACTTCTTGAAAGATTGATTTAATTAGTGATAGAATTTCAGACCAATCGAGGTTGTCGATTGCTGGGCTATATGCTATGTTGATAAAAGGTAATTTATTTTCTACTATATAAGTTTTAAGTTTCATAAGAGTTGTCTCTAAATGATTTTTAACATAGGTGATAGACTGAGGGTTTAGTCCTTTTATACATAAAGGCATGTAGGTATTGTTACCTCTTTTAATAGCATTAAGACTATTTAATTCTAGGTCTGCAGTAGCTTCTATTTTATTATATTTTAACAGTAGTCTAGCACCTTCGTCACAGGGTGCACCTTTACAATCTACAAAATATACTATTGGTCCTTTCCTAAAACTCAATGAATCTTTAACCTCTATAATTTTCCTATTTCTAAGATCGTTAATAGTTGTAGTCGTTATTTCACTTCTTTGCTTTAAAGATTTATCGCTTTGTTGTTCAATTATATCAGCGTCTGATTCAGGTATTCTTGAACTGGCTTGATCTGTTTGTGGTTTCTCAAGTCCTAGTTGTGGCTCTTCTGGTATGGATCTAGGTACGATAGTCTTAGCAACAGGTTCAGGTATGCTGCTTACTTTGTCTGACTGATTCAGCAGGCTGGATACGTCTAATCTCGCCGCCTCCTTTCGAGGGCGACCTCGTTTCCTAGAGTTATATATCCGATTGGTTTTGGTTTTGAAGGTTCTTTTTGAATGTACGGACTTATTATGAATTCCATTCATAGATTTATCTGAAGGATTTTTTCGGGGTCGTCCCCGTTTCCTTGGAATATTGTCTTGTACAGATTTATCATAAGTATCCTTAACCAATGGTTCTTTTTCGTGAATGAGTGATTGTTGTAATCTTTCTAATAGTTTCTGCCTTCTTGTTACGACACGAATACTTGCTGGAACAGTTGGATTCCGAGACAAGGCATCTGCATTGGAATTTAATTTACCAGGTTTATAAATGATTTCATAATCATATTCAGATAATTTAAAACGCCATTTAAGTACTCTGGTATTAAGGTCAGCCGTCTTGAACCAGACTAAGGGTTGATGATCGGTAAGGATTATTATTTTCTTACCGTAAATGTAATCTCTGAATATCTTGACGCAATGAATTATGGCACACAAGG
>JACCIB010001978.1:0-10409 GCA_018906965.1 Philotrypesis tridentata | reverse complement strand
TTTTTCGCGCTTCGCGCTCACCTGATCCCCCTACGTTCCGTGCTCACACAAATGCAAAGTGAACGCAGTGGACCTTTCGTGTATTAGAAGTCTTGCGAGATGTGCGATACGTTATACGTATATATATAATATAGCTCGACAATGTATAGAACGGCGATAAATGCACGTGCGGAAATTCGTAACAATCATATAATATATATGTAATATATTTTAATTATGTTTATATATAATAAATTAAGTGATCAAGCAGTAATTTGTATTAATCGTACAATATAGCAATTTCTTAATAATGCTCGAGGCACAGATGAAAAGTCACACTCGCCGGTGTGCAGCCTTCAGATTTCGTTTCATTTTTTAATTGTTGTTTTCTTTTTTGTGCCACTCGCTTCGCATAATGCGTGTACAATATCTATACTCTTTCGCTACAAGGTTTTCTCTAACAATTTACAGATATATCGAGTATCATTATACCATCGCGATAGGTCGAATTTCGGATTTCATCTAACTATACTCTCTTCGCGAGAGACGAGTTTGTGCAACGGAGACTTTTCGCGAGAGTCAGTTGAACGTTTTTGTGTAAAACATATGCGTAAAAAGTTTTATTATGAAAAAACGAATTATTTTAATGTAAAAATTCGATTTTAGCTTCTTAATTTGAATTCTAAGCATTTTCGAGTGTTCATGTTAATAGGAAAAATTTGTATTTTTTAGAGATCTACAACTTTCCCATTTAACTTTTTTCTGGAAAATGCTTAGAATTTGAGTTATGATCAAAAAACCGTTTGTAAAATTAAGCATAAAGAGCTACCATTTCAACAATATGTCGGTAATCGAGAAAAGAAAAAAAACGTTTTTTTGTACATATAAGAGTTGTATTCTCCTAAATTTTCAGCCTGATTGGTCGACCATTGGCTGAGATATCGCTGATTACAATTTTTACGATGATAAAACTATAAGGCATTCCCGCCTTGCGGTCGTGCCTAAAAATGAAACTATACAACAAACAACAATGAGTTAATGAGTAAACGAATGAAAAATCTTTTAAATGATAAGAGCTGTCTAGATATTTATAAGAATATGGGAAATGAAAGACAATTTTTAAGATTTTTGAGACTTTTTTTGTAACTAAGAACAAATAAAAATTTTTTAAATTATAAAAAACAAAGGTTTCGCTGTTGCATGGTTATCAAACTCCGAATCAAAATTTCAGTTTCACTAATTTTAGAATTTTAATTGGTTATACATTTTGAACCGTGCTACCTGTTATTTACACAAATAAAGAGTTATTGTTTATTGTTTATTGTTATTGTTTATTGCAAGTAAGTATCTGTTGTAAATAAAGATATTTGAAAACTAATCTGCTTGACTCCAAAATTTAATTGGTTTAAATTTATTGTAATCACCAGTTGCACATTTGTAGGGGATTGCACGAGGATAAAATTGTCGTTCGTACGTGCTCAAATAAAGTAAGAACCTATTGAAGGTGGATCACAAAGTTTTCTAATACATTAAGAAGCCCAGGCAGTAGAATCAGACAAGATGTTACAGTGTCAGTGAGGTCACTTTGACTTTCATAAAAAATGATTTGAGCGAAAATGGTTGGAATAATGAAACATTGCTCGTAAACAAGCAATTAAAATGAATTTAAACTGAGTAAATTTTGGAGTCAAGTAGATGTCTTAATAAATAAATTTTTTAACAATTGTAATATTCTTGGTTTGTAATAAAGATATTGATCTGTATTTTCCTTAAAAGAATGATAATAAAATCAAACTATTAATAACAGCAACAACATTTTAGCTTGTTCACGGTTTCCAGTATGTTTGAATAATGAAAAACAAAAAATCTTTAAAATTAATTCAGTTTCTGTGACCCTAAATAGTGAAGTCACGCGTAGAACAATTTAAGTTTGACCAAGTCGTGGCAAACTTAATGTGTTGCTAAAGTTTATTACAACGTGGCCAACGAGGCTTTGAATTTCAAGCGAAAGAACGTACGTTATAGTTGCGAAAACTTTAAATTAAGTTGGGCAGAGTTTTGCAAAATTTGTTAATGATTTTACAAGACCCAAAATTTTTGTAATTAAGTTGCGAATAATTTGAAAGTTCCTAACAAAAGTTTATTGTAAATTTGTAAATAATTTTTAAATAACCTGAATTATTTGATATTTAATATTATAATTTATTTATTTATTGCACAAGTTTATTATAGGTTTAGTTAAAGTTTATTGTAAGTTTGGTTAAAGAAATTTTCGTAATTAGGTGGCAAAAAATTTGAGAATTCTTAACCAAAGTTTTATTGTAAATTTATAAATAGTTTTACGTTCGCCATAAATAAACCGTTGCCGCTTATTTTTATGATATTATTTTCAGCCAAAACTTAATTACGAAAATTTCTTTAATCAAACTTTCAATAAACTCTTGCATATACACTGACCAAAAATCACCAATGTCAAATAATTCAAACTCATTTCACGTCGATTCAATCTTGCTTCAATATACTTTATTCGATATAAAAAGTTTTTTCTGGCGCCACAGATGTGCGAGCGCTAAAATTCTTACACACCGATATTCTCAACACTTAAGTATTACAAAGACTTTATACAAACTATTGTTTTACACTGACCAAAAATGATCAATGTGATGTAAGCGGGGTACTCCCGGGCTGACGTTGGCGAGCGCCCTTAGAAGGGCGACGTGCGATTGGAGTGACGTCACGCTCACACCGTGGCTCCTCGCGCCGAGGACGGGGTGCTGCTGAGCCGCTCGTGCGATGTCGGGTGGCGGCGTGCCAGCTGCAAGAGAGGCAGCGGAAGCTAACTGCAATTAGGTGGGCTGAGAATGCCCGCAGGAACGTCCTTGCCACGGCTGCTAATGCTTCTTCGTTGCGTGGGGAGCGGACACAGCTCGGACCTCCACCACGTCGACTCTAGAACGAGTCTGGACGAGAGAGAGCTCGCCCAACTCGGTGTTGGCTGCACCACCCGGTCGCAAGGGGGAGGGGGAGTGAACTCCCGGGCTTGTGTTTGAATTAGGTTGCGGAGCCAGTCCGTAGACCGGCTCACACAAAAATGGACCTTAGGCGCTCAAGTGAGCACCCCGCCCGTAGCCAAGAGGCTTCGCTTCCTTGTCTCGGCGAGACGAAGGGGTCAGCGCTTGAGTGGTAAGTTCACCGACTCAACGCTGACGATCCTCGGCGCTGTTCGCCCAAGGGGGAGAGGCGCCGTCCTCTTCCGCACCGTCGGAGACGGGAGAAAGCCGACTCGCTTCGGCGTGGGCTGCTTTGCCCGCTTCGCCGCGATCCTCTTCACCACGGTGCTGAGGACCGAGGGCGGCTCGCTTGGCTCGAGGAACCGGTAGGTGCTCGAGAGCGGCCGCTGCGGCAATCCAGCCGTAGGCGGCGGCTGCGGGTCGAGGAACTCCACTACCTCAAGACCCTCCTCGTGGCCAGGCCACTCGGCCGTGACGACGTGGTCCAGCGGCGGGATCTCCACCGGTGGTCGAGGCCTCGGCGCCCTGTAGGCGGCGCGGATGCTCGCAGGAGTAGCCTGCGCTGCGACGTCCCTGCTGAGCGGAGTCGCCTGCACGGCGCTGTCGGCCAGAGTCCTCTCTGGCGGGGGCGGCGGCGCTGCTGTCACTGCTGCAACTGCTGCTCGGCCTGCTGCTGCTGCCGCTGCTCGGAGCTGGTGTCGCAGGAGGATGATCTCCCGGTTCGCCTTCGCCAGATAGATCTGGCTGAGCTCCAGCTCGGCCTCCAGCTCTCTCGTAGAGACGGACGGCATGGGCAGTAGGGTAGGATAGACAAGGATTTAAATAAATAATCAGATTATTTATTCGAGAGTTTATTTATTGCTGCGGAGCAAAAATCAGGAGCAATTATGGCACAGTGTTAAACACCCGCTATGACCTGATGTGCAGTAATAAGCCACTCTACAGGTGGGGGGGAAGTGACAGGCCTCGGTGCGGCCGGTCTACTTATAGTGCTGGCGCGCCAACTCTCATGTGGAAAGCCAAAAATCCAGCCGTCGCCGCCTAGCGGCCGGCCGCGGTACTGCTGGCGCTCGACCCCACCGAGCGCGTCGGCGGGTTGCGGAGCGGCAGGGCGCAGCGAGCGGTAGGTGCGGCGGTGGGTTACCTATGCGCGAGAGAGTCTGGGTGGGTCGACAATAAATGATAAATAATTCAAACTCATTTCAACACATAATCTCTACAGAATTAGAGTTATCTAACAGTCGCTAATACTACGCTGTGCTTGAAAAACTATGTATAATTTAAAATAGAAAAACAAATTTGACTCTTAATAAATTTAAAATGAAATAAAAACATAAACGTACACTCAATCTTGCTTCAATACACTCTGCTCGTTATAAAAAGCTTTTTTCGGGCGTTATAACACGAGAACTAAAATCCGGAACGTATTTTCACTTCCCGTGGCATCTATCTCCAGACGCAGGCCTTTTCATCGTACCCCTGAAGCTGCAATTTGCTGTGCAAACCAAGGAAACCTTCCTGAAATAATTTGTACATTAATTTTATTTTTTGTGTTCATGAAAATTGAGAATTACAGTGATATATAAAAAATGCTCTTAATTATGAAAATATAATTTTTATGAACGCTAGTCTGTACAGTTTGTTTGTTTAAACATTTCCGTGGAAGTGTTAGCGTGGCCCAACTATTTTTCGTGGGTTCGGCGACCAATTGAACAGGTGATTCACTTTAATTGTACTTAACTTTTCAAGCACAACGCAGTATTCGTGGCTATTACATAATTCTAATTCTGTAGAGATTATTTGTTAAAATGAGATTAAATTATTTATAACAATGGTTTGTATAAGGTCATTGTAATATTTAAGCGTTGAGAATATCGGAGTGTAAGAATTTTAGCGCTCACACATACGTTGACCCTCCTCGCACATAAGTTTCCCTCATCGCACATACGTTTTCACGGTCGCACATAAGTTTTCACTCGTTGCACGTAAGTGTTGCTGCTTGCACATAAGAGTTCACCAGTCGTACATAATAGCTGCACCTCGCCATTTTGAAAATCCCCACTACACATTGCTTTTTCACTACGCATTGCTTTTTCTTCGCGTTCATAATTTTTTCATTATGTTTTTCAAAAGTTTTTCATTATGCATTGCTTTAAACTAAATGTTCTTCTTTTTCCTTTGTTCAGCTATCCCTCTCTCCTTATGAGAATATAGTCTATTTTACCTTTTTTCTTCAAATCCTTTAAACATTTGATCCAAGTATCCATTTCTAACGCTTAATAGATCAAATTAAAGGTCTGTTTTCTAATTTTTATTTATTTGAAGCATTTTTACATGTGCCTCTAAAATAGATCAGTTTTTGAAAGCATATATATAGCATAATACGTAATAATTTGCAAATTTTCGATTGGTTAGAAACGGATGCTTTGATAAAAATTTAAATAAAATTGAAGCAAGGAAAGATTGCTTAAAGAAATAAGGTAAAATAGACTATATTCTCGTAAGCGCCTGAAGTAAAGTTCGTTGTCTTCAAACGAGAACAACTTTTGACTTATCAGTACTTAACATTTGAACTTATTATTTGAATTTGTATTCAAATGATAAGGTTTTTAGTATACTTTATCTACGTACTTTATCTAGTGTACTTTATTCATAACGTCTATCTACGCAAAATATTTGGAATATTAAAATTCAATCGTAGACAATACAGTAATTTTTATAAATAGAGGAAAAATCACTTTATTTTGAGCTTGTACTTCTTTATTAGCATAGGGTTTTGACTAGGCATCCAACGTTTTATTGTTTGAAATGATCTACGAAACGAAACCAGCATGGTCCAATAGGTGTACCCTCAAAAATACAAAAGTTCAACTTTTGACTCTAGTTGACTAGACTTGTTCGTGGATTCACTCATAAATATGGTGCTCAGGCATATAGTCAGGGAGTCCTGGCATTTTGTTGGCCACTTTCTTCCAGACACAGTTTTATTATCAAAAAATGTTAGTGGTAACCTTAATAGCTCTTAAAGATGGCATTCAGCACAAGAAATATAAAAATCGGTGTTCGATCTGGATATCTCAAAATGGCGTTCTATTGCAAAATTATTTACCCTAAAATTTCAAATTCATCTCCAAATTGCCCATGGAACGATATCTTGATCAAACCGCCTTTAATCGATAGTTTATAACATACTTAATAAACGCTAAAAAGAACTTTTTTAAAAATAATATTTAACAACATTTTTAGCAATTAACAATTTTCATTTTCGCTAATTTTGAAGTTAGAGAAACGCGACAAAGTCCATCTTAAAGTACGTAAAAACCATGAATTTCCATGTAAATTTTGTTGAGATCCGACCAATAGGAGCCGAGATACGAAAATTTTTTCAATCGTCGGTCACGCCGAAACTATTTAATATTTTTAGTTGCAATTTGGCACAGTGCTTGTTAAAATAATACTTTAAATAATGACATTTTATCCGATAGCTCTACACGGTTTGGTTCGTCTAAAACGACCGACGCACTATGCGAGTTCAGTGCACGCGGCCGCGCGACTCCTTCGGCCGGGCGGCGCGGTGGTGGGGGGCGCCGCCGCTGCGGCTTTCGTGAACCTTAGATGTAAATTAATTTTCTCGGCAACCAAAGGTTCTACAGTAATGCTCTTTTTATTTATTTTATGTGTTTTTTTCTCAACTTTCACGTCATGTTAATTAAATTTACATAAGTGCAATGCAAATACCCGAAAATTACATTTTTTAGTTGTAAATTAATTTTCTCGGCAACCAGCGGTCCTACGTTAATGGTTTTTTTTTAATTTTATGTGTTTTTGTCTCAATTTTCACGTTATGTTAGTTAAACTGTTATAAGTGTCATACAAATACAAGAAAATTCCGTATTTTCCGATATACGCAATACTACATAATATATTTATGATTGTATGTGTGTATATAATTTAAAAGCTCAGTACAAGGATAGTGTTTGCTTTCGATGTCAGCATTAAACGAAATTAAGGAATTCATGTCGATAAAATATGTTTTTTAACTATAAGTTATCGCTTCGCGTTGTGTACAATTTTTCAGAATGGCATTGAATTTAATCGATTTTCATAGGATCATACTTATTTCTTTATATATATATACCAATAGGAGCCGAGATACGAAAATTTTTTCAATCGTCGGTCACGCCGAAACTATTTAATATTTTTAGTTGCAATTTGGCACAGTGCTTGTTAAAATAATACTTTAAATAATGACATTTTATCCGATAGGTCTACATGGTTTGGTTCGTCTAAAACGACCGACGCACTATGTGAGTTCAGCGCACGCGGCCGCGCGACTCCTTCGGCCGGGCGGCGCGGTGGTGGGGGGCGCCGCCGCTGCGGCTTTCGTGAACCTTAGATGTAAATTAATTTTCTCGGCAACCAAAGGTTCTACGGTAATGCTCTTTTTATTTATTTTATGTGTTTTTTTCTCAACTTTCACGTCATGTTAATTAAATTTACATAAGTGCAATGCAAATACCCGAAAATTACATTTTTTAGTTGTAAATTAATTTTCTCGGCAACCAGCGGTCCTACGTTAATGGTTTTTTTTTATATTTATGTGTTTTTGTCTCAATTTTCACGTTATGTTAGTTAAACTGTTATAAGTATCATACAAATACAAGAAAATTCCGTATTTTTCGATATACGCAATACTACATAATATATTTATGATTGTATGTATGTATATAATTCTAAAAGCTCAGTACAAGGATAGTGTTTGCTTACGATTTCAGCATTAAACGAAATTAAGGAATTAATGTCGATAAAATATGTTTATAGCACAGTGTGGCCTAAATCCGCATTTAAGTCATGCCAATCCGTGACCTAAACAGTTCATTATTGTACCGTGCTTATGGCACTCGCTTCGCTCCTGCCCTAACCTCACGGTGCAAAATTGAACTGTTTATATCACGGATAGGCGTGACAGCGGATTTAGGCAGGCTGTGCTATAAAATTGCATACGATACTCGTGACTTAAATGGCCCATTATTTCACGGCGTGTATATGATATTCACGCCGTGAGAGATGGGCCATTTAAGTCACTTGTATCATAATATACTATTCAACTATCAACTATAAGTTATCGCTTCGCGTTGAGTAAAACTTTTTAGAATAGCATATAATTTAATCAATTTTCATAGGATTATGCTTTTTTCTATATATATATATTTACGCATGCAATATTTTTAAAATCATGTATAAATGCGCGCGGCTACACATACATATACACATGCGCGCGCGCGCGTTTTTTCATGGAAAAAAGGTGAGAATAGTATATTACGTACAGGAGAGAAACTGGTACTTTCGGCGCAGTGTTTGCAGAAAAATTGTTTAAAAAGAATTAAATGCTTGAAAATTTTTTTATTTTTCCAATATTACATATTTTAATCAATATTGAAACATAAAAATTAATGCAGTTACAAAATAAAATTATAATAGTTGAATAATGTTAATATGTTAATTCTGTTTACTCTTTTTGCTTGGAGGAGGATTCAGATCATCATCGTCGTCATCGTCATTATCTATATAAGCGAAGTTAACGTCACTTTCTAGCTCTGTTTGTTGCATTTTTTCGTTTTCGAAATTTTGAGTTTCACATATAATCGGTAGATCTGTCAAGATGTGATCCATATCGTCATTAGAATCTTCTTCATTAATATCTATTTCATCTACATTAGTGCAATTTTTGCCTTCACAATTTTTGCACAAAGTTGTACATAAAATACTCATTTTTTTACAGCTACATCTGTTATTATTACATCCTGTAGTACAAGTGCAAGACACTATTTTTAATAAATTTTCTGGTATTGTTAATGCATCTGTAGTTTTAGGTAGT
Source organism: Philotrypesis tridentata (assembly GCA_018906965.1). Taxonomy (NCBI): domain Eukaryota; kingdom Metazoa; phylum Arthropoda; class Insecta; order Hymenoptera; family Pteromalidae; genus Philotrypesis; species Philotrypesis tridentata. Next base: position 1,541 of record JACCIB010001978.1, on the reverse strand, counting down.
AAGCCAAGTTTTGTGTTTTTCCAGTCCCAATCTACTGCATTCATCGAACTATCCATTTCCCATTGTCGCAACTGATAGTATACTCTTAAACAATGATAAGCAGTTTGCTTCCTTTGTTGGGGGAAGCATAGATAAAGTAAACTTTTTTTGCAAAGATAATTTTTTAAACATTTGAAATCTCCATAACTCTAGAGGTTGATCAATATCTTTTTGTCCATAAAGTAATTTAACCAGCTTTATGCCAGAATCAACAATGTTTTTGTCATCGGCGTTCCCCTCGTTATAACACCGTAATTCATTTAATAATTTTAAATTGTTTTGCAATGTATTGACAATTTTAGCTTTTCCTAAATTAAAGAAAGAAGATGTTGTGTCGCAACCAGAAAAAGCATGCAAAAAACCAACAAAATCCTTTAATTCTTCATAATTAAAACTATTACTTGTATAAACTTTAGTTTTTGTTTTTCCCATTTTGGGTTTTAAAAAAAAAATATTTTTTTATTTCTTGCTAATTGTGATAAAATTATTAATAAATCTACATCTTGACCTACAATGACAACAGATTCAAAACTAGATGAATAATTTATAGCAGTATGAATAATTAAGGCATCGGCATCTTCAGGCGCTTGTTTATAAAGAATGCCAGTTTTCTTCAAATGTTCACATAATAAATTGATTATTCCTTTTTTATTTTTTTATTAGATAATACTTTGATTGGGGTATGGCCTTCATATTACCTTCTACTTCTATTTCTGGTGCACTACATTTTTGTAATCGTCTTAATCGTTCTGAGTTTTTTGTGCTATTAGCATAATTTTCATCGGGATAACCATCAAAAACAATGCAACATTGATGGCCTTTATCGATAGTAAGAACTTTTGTATGTTCAATATATTTTTGACAAATATCGTTGTAAGTTGAATTTGCACCCCACACTACTCTGTATAAAAGAAATCCACCATCCACAACATACATCGCATTTTTGAAAGTCGGTATTTGATCTAAGCTAGTGAATAAATCATAAAATTTAGACTTTGGGGTTTTTCTCATTCCGTTTTCATCAAATAAAGTGACAGGAAATGGAGCCAATTCACAAACAAAATAATTCTGCATATCTGTATCACTTTTACTTAATAAACAGATTCGTTGAAACAAAAGTGTAGGATCTATCTTAATATCATTTTCTGATCTTTTCTGAGCATTTGAATCAGGCAAAGTTTTTACCCGATTTTTTCGTGAAAATGAAACAGTTTGCATGTTTTTTCCGATCATGTTTTTTATAGACGTGCATCCGGCTGCGAAGGCTTTATAACAATTAACAGTATCATCTCCAACAAGGCCTGAACTTATACACATTATATTATTATTTTGCAGAAAAGGATTGTGAGCAACCAACCAATCGTAAAACTTAAGTGCATCAGCATTGTCTCTTGCATTTCGCGCATCAGCCGCGTCAACATGTTGCTCACTGTTACTATTTAATGCTAATTTACAAAAATCGAGCATATTTATGTTAACATCTAATAAATTAGGCTACATAG
>JACCIB010001977.1:0-10428 GCA_018906965.1 Philotrypesis tridentata | reverse complement strand
GTCGAACAAAGCTTTAAGAGAAATTAAATCATATTAAATTTTTTCCTTTTTTTCAATAATTTAAGTGAAATCACACTTACAATATTTAAACATACAACAATTTCTATCGGCTGAGCGAAGAAATTTAATCGATTTCCTTAAACTATTACCTCAATATAGTTGAAAAAATAAATACTGTAAAAAAAATTGATCTAATATTAATCTATGGATGGCTGTATTTTCCTAATTGAATTTGAGTTAGTTGGAAGTTTTCACATTTAATTCAATAGGCAATATTCAAATACATTTCGAAAACCCTAGTGCAAAAATTTATAAGATTCATTAATTATTAGTGTTTTATATAATAAATCCTATGTCAGTCTGATGCTGTATCATTTAATTTTGTTACATAAATTTAACGCCAGTTAGTATTAATTACAATCCACCTGTATAACAACACAAGTGAATTACGGAACTGGAATATTACGCCAATACACAAGCACTAACTACCAGTAATACAAAAGTTAAAACAAAAATTAAAATCAGAACGATAACAAAGTCGACAAGCCTTTTGAAGGTCATATATATTATGCAAACAGAACTCAATATCTAACTTAGACTGTCCTTGATAATTTTGCATGTGATAAAGAGAAAGCCCAGAAAAAATGGACGCCTCAATGGAAAAACGAAACTGTATTTAATAAAATAATTGTTATTTTCTATTATCCCTACCAAACTACTATCCGTTAAGCTGTCGTTAAATTAACAAAAATAGACTCCGTATTTAAAATAGATTTTTTTATTGTCTACAAATACATACCAAATAACAATCATGTAAACAACTATTAAGCACAAATTAAAAGTACGTGGAAACATTATGACTAATTGTCGTACAAACTTTGTATATTTATTGTAAAAAATACTTTATACTGAACAAACTCTTGAGCCTTGACCTAAAACAAAACTTAAATCAGAAAATAATAGAAATAAAGGATCATTAGAAAAATGAAAAGGTTATTATTAATTATAACTTACTTTTCTTCCTTATTTATTTGTTTACCTTTATAAAATAATTGGCCCCAAATACTTTTTATAATAAGTGTATTAGTGACGATTTATTTTTAATTAAAAACGAATTCAAGGAATAATGTTATAATTCCTAATATCCAACCAACTACTAAGACAGTTAAAATCATTAATTAATTTATTTAAATTAAGAACTATGATTTATATTTTCATTGCTACTAGCTCTAGACGACAAACTGTGTAATTGCTCGTTGGTAAATTTTCGTTTTATACAACCATCTTCACTCAAATTATTAAAATCCGATTAAAAGCCCTGACTAAAGGTTGATTCATCTGCAAATATAATTGATAAAGACCATAAAATGAACGGTCTTTTGATAAATGACAGCGTGGACATGAAGGCAGTATCATCATTCCCTTAACGCCTGGAACAAACCAAAGCCCCCCCCCTATACCGCCGGAAACCATGCACGAGCCTCTTCTTTTGTAATTGTTCATATCGTTTTATTATACCTGGAGGTACGATCATATCCTTTCTAGGCATTAATCCATAAATTGGTAAATTCAATCTTATTAGCTCTTCGGCAGTATCTATTTGTCCTTTTGTAAACATTTTCTGAATTGATTGCTATTAAATAGCTTTGCAGATGAGAACTCAGTGACATAATTACAACAATATAAATCATCAGAAAAAATTTCCGATTGGAGGTACCTGGCATTGTTAAAATAGGTAGTGCCGCCATGGCTCTTACGAATTCTAGACAAACTAAGGATAGTTTTTGCTTTAAAATAAATTTTAATGCAACTATAAAAAGTGGAGTTGTTATTGCAAGAACGAACATCACTTGGAGTGTGAATACCCTAGCTAATTTTTCATAAAAAGTCAACGGTTCTTTTAGCGTCATAAATTTCAATGACTCCGATTGAAAGGAATACGCGAATTGCTTCCAGTTGCCTCTCAAAAACAATGGGTCCAATAGCGCATCGACTGTATGCAACATTAAATCCTTATGTACACCATACGGCTACATCATTTCTGTATCCACCTGTATCGTTCAATTTTTTGACTGTAATTGTTGCATTGGCAGCCGATAAAGCATGGCATAACATTGAAAAGTATCTAGGGCAAATACACAGTTCGTATCCCCTTAATGTTTTTTTATTTGCCTCGCAATACCGGTTAGCTCCTATTCTTAAATTATAGCCATACAAATTTCGCACTTTGGGAAAAAATAAATTGTTTTTGCACAGCTGCGTATCTAAGGTGAGAAAAAAAGTAGAGAATATTATATATTTTTAAGCATATTAGAAAATATTCTACTAAAATCAAATCAATAATGACTTACCCATTTTAGAAATAATGTCATGAATAACAACGGACTGAAATAAAGTCCAAGGTGTATTCGAGGAATCGTTTGTAATTACTCTATTCCAACATCTAGGTGCTACGTTCGCGTAAGGATTAAATGTGTAAAAAATTATTTCATTCTGGGAGCTTCGACACAAATATATTATAGAGAGAATATTAAAGGTCCAAGCAATTTTCAAAAATATATCCGACATTTCGCATCCGTTTTCCGTACTTACATTAATAAGCACGAAATAAGCTTGATAGTTCCACCAAATAGTATTTTTTATCTCGCTTAGAAAGTTGGAGAATGTTGATGCGTTTGAGACTTGTATAAGAGTGGCATAAAATGGATTATATTTTGTCTCTATATGAGACTCATTCACATCATTCATGATCTTCAAACCCAAGTTCATTTTAAACAATACATTTTTTTGACTATTAAACAAATACTGCAGGGTTATAATTGTTGAAAAACCAATTCGGAATTATTGAAGTCTTTTCTTCATTGTCGATGAAAATTATGCTGTTTTGCTCAAAAATTTTTTCGTTTAGCAATCTATAAAACTTTAAGAGAAAACATTATAGCATTAACATTTTATTTTATTTTATTAAAAAATTCAATTGATATCACACTTACCATATCTAAAGATAACTTAATTTCTCTCGACTGAACGGCTAAATTTAATCTTTTTCCTACAACAATTAATGCTGTGAAAGTGAAAAAAAACATACTGTAAAATAGATTGAGCTTCATTGCAATCTAGTCATCAGTATATTTTTATGTAGTCGAATTGAATAGACAGTAAGTGTTTGTGTTTGATTCCTTGGCAATATTATTTCTGTCCAGTGAACAAATTCTAAAGTTAAATTTGATTCGATTTTGTAACACTTTAAATCATTTTTAAAGAATTATTATAAAATTAAATAATTATCGAAAAATAATGTGTATCCTTTAATATACTGAACCAGGAGATCAATCTATTATATCATCATTTAATTTTGCTTTTTAAACTTAGCTCTATATTTGTATGTGACTGCACCGATTGTATAATGTGACTGCACTACAATGCAAATGAATCATGGACAATGAAAATTATTAAGCTGTAGTATACAAATACTGACTTATCCGTAGGTATAAAAATTTTTGAAAAATACGTTATTCAAATTCTAAAAAAGTTAACAATCACCTTTTGAAGGTTATATGAATTTTGCATATTTGCATTAAATAAGAACTTTTGAAAGACCTTATTAATTTTGTTCGTAATAGAGTATAACTAACCAGTTTTATTCCACTTGCCCATTTTAATTATTTATTGAGGTATTAATATATTAATCGATAAAATTACGTTATTAGTGTATAATCATAAAATAAGCAATTTTATTTAATTCATCAATAATCAGTTGTAAAATTAAAATAATTTCACAATAATCAATTACAGGAAACAAGAGAGTGTGCGAAACAAAAGAACGCACAGCCCATTCTTAGATATTATATATTTGTTTTCAAATAATTGTAGTTCTCGTATATTTTACAAAAGATTCATCATAGTTAAAGTAAACACTTTCTCGTGAGCGTCTGTGTGAGTTATTAATGCGCGCGAACAGAAGTCTGAAAAATCCATCGCGCGTGAAGCGAATCTCTTGTACAAATCACACATTACACGATGTTACGTGTAATGACAACAACGACGCAGGGTAACTAGAGTTTCTTACAACTACGTTGAAAAATTACCTCAGCTCTACACTAGGTACACATTTACATAATTTATGTGCAAGTACGTGAACTCAAAGGCATTCAAAGGTCCACTTAATCGTATGTGCAATCAATTTTTTTTCTTAATAACGCTTTAGCTTTAATCGATGCTTAAAAAAAAAGAATGTAACACTAAAATCTCCATTCACCCGAATAGCAGCGCGACAATTGTCTGGACTTGACGAGGACGGACTTGGAATTCGCCTGGATGCTCGTCGGATCCATGTCCGTTTTCGTCGTCGTGATGACCTTCACGTTGACGGAGATGTTGGTCGGCTGGAGCAGCTCGTCCTCGCGGCACTCGAGCTCCTGGAGGATGTCGTCGAGTTTGGCCACAAAGTGATTCGCATTGTCGATGCTGAACACCATGGGTGGTTTCAGCTTCAGAGTGTTATAGATCGCACTGCCACCGTCCTGCAGAAGTGGAAAGTTTCTTTTGTCAGAATTGGGTTTATTTAATAATTTCGTTTTATCTTGGTTTATTTATGATGATTTATAAACGGAAATACTTGCTGAAATAGGCATATCCTCTTTTAAGTCGATTTTCTATCAACAATATTTCTAATTATCTAATTTTTCAGAATACAAGACAATGATTTCAAGAATATTTTCGACATATCGCATCCATTCTCCTTATTTGTATTAATAATCACGAAATAAGCTTGATTGTTCCACTAAATGGTCATTTTTAACTCGCATAGAAAAGTTGAGAATGTTGAAGCGTTTGAGACTTCTACAAGGGTGCCATAAAATGGATTATATTTTGTCTCCATATGAAACTTATTTACATTATTCCTAATCTTCTCACCCAAGTTCATTTTAAACAATACATATTTTTGACTATGAAACAAATATGCAGGATTATAATTGTTAAAAAAACCAGTTCAGAATTGTAAAGTCTTTTCTTCATTGTTGATGAAAATGATACTGTTTTTCTCAAAATATGTATCATTTTTTTGTTTAGAGAACTATAAAGCTTTAAGAGAAATTAAATCACAATTAAATTTTTTCTTTTTTTTTCAATAATTTAACTGAAATCACACTTACAATATTTAAACATAACAATTTCTCTCGGCTGCGCGAAGAAATTTAATCGATTTCCTTAAACTATTACCTCAATATAGTTGAAAAAATAAATACTGCAAAAAATATTGATCTAATATTAATCTATGGATGGCTGTATTTTCCTAATTGAATTTGAGTTAGTTGGAAGTTTTCACATTTAATTCAGTAGGCAATATTCAAATACATTTCGAAAACCCTAGTGCAAAAATTTATAAGATTCATTAATTATTAGTGTTTTATATAATAAATCCTATGTCAGTCTGATGCTGTATCATTTAATTTTGTTACATAAATTTAACGCCAGTTAGTATTAATTACAATCCACCTGTATAACACCACAAGTAAATTACGGGCACTGGAAATTATTAAGCCAATAGACAAGCACTAACTTACCAGTAAAATTCAGAACGCTAAAAAGTCGACAAGCCTTTTGAAGGTCATATATATTATGCATAACAGAACTCAATATCTAACTTATGAATGTCCTTGTTAATTTTGCATGTAATAAAAGAGAAAGCCCAGAAAAAATGGACGCCTCAATGGAAAGCGAAAAAACTGTATTTAAGAAAAATAAATTTTATTTTATATTATCCCTACAAACTACTTATCCGTTAAGCTGTCGTAAATTGACAAAAAATAGACTACGTATTTAAATAGATTTTTTATTGTCTACAAATCACATACAAAATAAAATATTTAAACAACTATTAAACACTAATTAAAAGTACGTGGAAACATTATGACTAATTGTTGTACAAACTTTTGTATATTTATTGTAAAAAATACTTTATATGAACAAACTCTTGAGCCTTGACCTAAAACAAAAACTAAATCAGAAAATAATAGAAAATAAAGGATCATTAGAAAAATGAAAAGGTTATTATTATATAACTTACTTTCTTCATTATTATTGTTACTTTATAAAATAATGGCCCCAATACTTTTTATAATGAGTGTATTAGTGACGATTTATTTTTAATAAAACGAATTCAAGGAATAATGTTATAATTCCTAATATCCAACCAACTACTAAGACAGTAAAAATCATAATTAATTTATTTAAATTAAGAACTATGATTATATTTTCATTTGCTACTAGCTCTAGACGAAAACTGTGTAATTGATCGTTGTAAATTTTCTTTATACAACCATCTTCATTCAAAATTATTAAAATCCGATTAAAAGCCCTGACTAAAGGTGATTCATCTGCAAATATAATTGATAAAGACCATACAATTAACGTGTCTTTTGATAAATGACAGCGTGGACATGAAGGCAGTATCATCATTCCCTTAACGCCTGGAACAACCAAAGCCCCCCCTATACCGCCGGAAAACCATGCACGAGCCTCTTCTTTTGTAATTGTTACATATCGTTTTATTATACCTGGAGGTACGATCATATCCTTTCTAGGAGTTAATCCATAAATTGGTAAATTCAATCTTATTAGCTCTTCGGCAGTATCTATTTGTCCTTTGTAAACATTTTCTGAATTGATTGCTATTAAATAGCTTTGCAGATGAGAACTCAGTGACATAATTACAACAAAATAAATCATGAGAAAAAATTTCCGATTGTAGGTACCTGGCATTGTTAAAATAGGTAGAGCCGCCACGGCTCTTACGAATTCTAGATAAACTAAGGATAGTTTTTGCTTTAAAATAAATTTTAATGCAACTATAAAAAGTGGAGTTGTTATTGCAAGAACGAACATTACTTCGAGTGTGAATACCCTAGCTAATTTTTCATAAAAAGTCAACGGATCTTTTAGCGTCATAAATTTCAATGACTCCGATTGAAAGGAATACGCGAATTGCTTCCAGTTGCCTCTCAAAAACAATGGGTCCAATAGCGCATCGACTGTATGCAACATTAAATCCTTATGTACACCATACGGCACATCATTCTGTATCCACCTGTATCGTTCAATTTTTTGACTGTAATTGTTGCATTGGCAGCCGATAAAGCATGGCATAACATTGAAAGAATCTAGGGCAAATACACAGTTCGTATCCCCTTAATGTTTTTTTATTTGCCTCGCAATACCGGTTAGCTCCTATTCTTAAATTATAGCCATACAAATTTCGCACTTTGGGAAAAAATAAATTGTTCTTGCACAGCTGCGTATCTAAGGTGAGAAAAAAAGTAGAGAATATTATATATTTTTAAGAATATTAGAAAATATTCTACTAAAATCACATCAATAATGACTTACCCATTTTAGAAATAATGTCATGAATAACAACGGACTGAAATAAAGTCCAAGGTGTATTCGAGGAATCGTTTGTAATTACTCTATTCCAACAGCTAGGTGCTACGTTCGCGTAAGGATTAAATGTGTAAAAAATTATTTCATTCTGGGAGCTTCGACACTAAATATATTATAGAGAGAATATTAAAGGTCCAAGCAATTTTCAAAAATATATCCGACATTTCGCATCCGTTTTCCGTACTTACATTAATAAGCACGAAATAAGCTTGATGGTTCCACCAAATAGTATTTTTTATCTCGCTTAGAAAGTTGGAGAATGTTGATGCGTTTGAGACTTGTATAAGAGTTGCATAAAATGGATTATATTTTGTCTCTATATGAGACTTATTCACATCACTCACGATCTTCAAACCCCAATTCATTTTAAACAATACATTTTTTTGACTATTAAACAAATACGCAGGGTTATAATTGTTGAAAAACCAATTCGGAATTATGAAGTCTTTTCTTCATTGTCGATGAAAATTATGCTGTTTTTCTCAAAAAATTTTTCGCCTTAGCAATCTATAAACTTTAAGAGAAAACATTATAGCATTAACATTTTATTTTATTTTATTTAAAAAATTCAATTGATATTCACACTTACCACATCTAAAAATAACTTAATTTCTCTCGACTGAACGGCTAAATTTAATCTTTTTCTACAACAATTAATGCTGTGAAAGTGAAAAGAAACATACTGTAAAATAGATTGAGCTTCATTGCAATCTAGTCATCAGTATATTTTTATGTAGTCGAATTGAATAGACAGTAAGTGTTTGTGTTTGATTCCTTAGCAATATTATTTCTGTCCAGTGAACAAATTCTAATCTTAAATTTGATTCGATTTTGTAACACTTTAAATCATTTTTAAAGAATTATTATAAAATTAAATAATTATCGAAAAATAATGTGTATCCTTTAATATACTGAACCAGGAGATCAATCTATTATATCATCATTTAATTTTGCTTTTTAAACTTAGCTCTATATTTGTATGTGACTGCACCGATTGTATAATGTGACTGCACTACAATGCAAATGAATCATGGACAATGAAAATTATTAAGCTGTAGTATACAAATACTGACTTATCCGTAGGTATAAAAATTTTTGAAAAATACGTTATTCAAATTCTAAAAAAGTTAACAATCACCTTTGAAGGTTATATGAATTTTGCATATTTGCATTAAATAAGAACTTTTGAAAGACCTTATTAATTTTGTTCGTAATAGAGTATAACTAACCAGTTTTATTCCACTTGCCCATTTTAATTATTTATTGAGGTATTAATATATTAATCGATAAAATTACGTATTAGTGTATAATCATAAAATAAGCAATTTTATTTAATTCATCAATAATCAGTTGTAAAATTAAAATAATTTCACAATAATCAATTACAGGAAACAAGAGGAGTGTGCGAAACAAAAGAACGCACAGCCCATTCTTAGATATTATATATTTGTTTTCAAATAATTGTAGTTCTCGTATATTTACAAAAGATTCATCATAGTTAAAGTAAACACTTTCTCGTGAGCGTCTGTGTGAGTTATAACGCGCGCGAACAGAAGTCTGAAAAATCCATCGCGCGTGAAGCGAATCGCTTGTACAAATCACACATTACACGATGTTACGCTTAAGGACAACAACGACGCAGGGTAACTAGAGTTTCTTACAACTACGTTGAAAAATTACCTCAGCTCTACACTAGGTACACATTTACATAATTTATGTGCAAGTACGTGAACTCAAAGGCATTCAAAGATCCACTTAATCGTATGTGCAATCAATTTTTTTTCTTAATAACCCTTAGCTTTAATCGATGCTTAAAAAAAAAAGAATGTAACACTAAAATCTCCATTCACCCGAATAGCAGCGCGACAATTGTCTGGACCTTGACGAGGTAGGCCTTGGAATTCGCCTGGATGATCGTCGGATCCATGTCCGTTTTCGTCGTCGTGATGACCTTCATGTTGACGGAGATGTTGGTCGGCTGGAGCAGCTCGTCCTCGCGGCACTCGAGCTCCTGGAGGATGTCGTCGAAGTTTGGCCACAAAGTGATTCGCATTGTCGATTGCTGAACACCATGGGTGGTTTCAGCTTCAGAGTGTTATAGATCGCACTGCCACCGTCCTGGAGAAGTGGAAAGATTTCTTTTGCCAGAATTGGGTTTATTTGATAATTTCATTATCTTGGTTTATTTATGATGATTTATAAACGGAAATACTTGCTGAAATAGGCATATCCTCTTTTAAGTCGATTTTCTATAAACAATATTTCTAATTTCTAATTATCTAATTTTTCAGAATACAAGACAATGATTTCAAAAATATTTTCGACATATCGCATCCATTCTCCTTATTTGTATTAATAATCACGAAATAAGCTTGATTGTTCCACCATATAGTCATTTTTAACTCGCATAGAAAAGTTGAGAATGTTGAATCGTTTGAGACTTCTACAAGGGTGCTATAAAATAGATTATATTTTGTCTCCATATGAAACTTATTCACATTATTCCTAATCTTCTCACCCAAGTTCATTTTAATCAATACATATTTTTGACTATGAAACAAATATGCTGGATTATAATTGTTAAAAAAACCAGTTCAGAATTGTGAAGTCTTTTCTTCATTGTTGATGAAAATGGTACTGTTTTTCTCAAAATATGTATCATTTTTTCGGTTAGAGAACTATAAAGCTTTAAGAGAAATTAAATCACTATTAAATTTTTTCCTTTTTTTCAATAATTTAAGTGAAATCACACTTACAATATCTAAACATAACTTAATTTCTCTCGACTGAACGGAAAAATTAAAACGATTTCCTAAAACTATTACCTTAATATAGTTGGAAAAATAAATACTGTAAAAATATTGATCTAATAGTAATCTATGGATGGCTGTATTTTCCTTAATTGATTTTGTGTTAGTTGCAAGTTTTCACATTTAATTCAATAAGCAATATTCAAATACATTTCGAAAACCCTAGTGCAAAAAA
>JACCIB010001976.1:0-10792 GCA_018906965.1 Philotrypesis tridentata | reverse complement strand
TTACGATCCCCATATAAATGTTCAAATATTTCCGCTCCCATAAAATGTTTCTCCATAATGTCGTTCGTCTCGTGTCCTTGAATCGTATCGTCAATTATGAGCTCATCAATTTCTCTATCTTTATCCGGAATTTCATCTTCGGATTTATTTCACAAATTTCATTATCATTATCAATTCATAATTTGCTACAATGGCCATTTCATTTATTTCATCAGCGTAGTCTTCATTTCATTATCAATTTCAATATCAGTTACAACATTTACTACAATGACCCTTTCATTTGTTTCATCATCGTAGCTTTCATCTTCATCATTAATTTCATCATCAATTTCAATATTATTCTTCATTGCAATTTCCGTATTTATTGCAATTTCATTATTAGTCGTGACTCTATCATTAATTATCATTTCGTTCTTAAATGCGCGCGTGCTTTCATTTGTCGACTTTCTCGTATTCAAAACATCATTTACTTGATCAATTTTCTCAAATTCTTCGCGAACCGTTTCTTTCGCGTTTTCGAAATTTTCATTTACCGGGTACATTCCCGAATTATTATTTCTCGTAATTTCGTTTTGCTCATATTCAATTAATTCGTGCGTACGGCTTATCGAATGCTTCTCCCGATTCAAGTATACTCCCGCTCTTCGGTCTGTCTCGTCATAGTCCGTCCTCGGTTCCCCCTCCGCGGGGTTCCGCTCGGAGACCTTTCTCTTTTCGGTGCCCCTCCCAGTCATCGCGCTCGAGCTCACGGCGTCCCGTTGCTCTGTGGACTCGATGGCTGCTCGATTTTTCATGAACGAAATTATTTGTCCATTTATTTCAATGTACTCTTCGTTGAAATTTATTTTCGCATTACCTTTGCGAAAAAATTCATTACCCAAAATACCTGCTTCAATTATTGGGAAATTATCTTCCACCAAATGGAACTCTGTAATAATGTTATTGAAATCAATTGTTATTTTGCCGAGTGTACCGATGTATCCCTCGGTTATCCCTTTCAACTTTATGTACTCTCGCTTGTCAATTTTAACATAGGGCGCTACCTCCGATTCACGCACTAGGTTAATTGCCGCGCCGGTATCCAACATGAATACCAGTGGCCTTCGAAAACCTCCCGCGTCGATCTTAATCGTCGGGGAGACACTTACTCTACTGAGATTTATTGACTCGATCCGGCAATGGGTGTGGGCCCCTGTCGCGGAACTCCCGGGCGTCCTCCTGTATTTGACTCCCTCGGGGCGCCCTCCCGCGAAAGAGCACTCTCGTTTCCCTGCCCTTGATTGCTAGCGCGGACTTCGCGTTGGCGCTTATAACAATCTCTTTGCATGTGGCCCGTTTTGCCGCAATAATAGCAATCTTTATTCAACCTATTGGGGGGTAATCTTATATTAGTTTGGGCCCCCCTGGGTCTGTATGAATTACCTCCCCTGTTATTCATATTGTTATTACTATTATTGTTATTGCTATTATCATTATCAGTATTGCTGTTATTCGGCAGAAACTCCACCCGACGTCTGTTTTCGGCGTTCCAACCGCCGAAATTTCTATTATTTTTATTATAATAATTTTGATTGTTATATGGCCTTCCGTTCGACTGCGCTTGATGTTGCATCATTTTTCGGCAATTCATCATGACATGGCCCGTTTTTCCGCAAAAACCGCATATTATCACGGTATAAGGCTCTATTGCATGCACTTTACGTGTCTCTTGTACTTTCCCTTTCTCGTCCTCCGAGGGACTTTCGTCTTCGTTGCCGCAGCCCGCGTATTCTCTCTCTATCTCTATTGCCTGTTCGCGTGCTTCGTCTAGCGTCTCGTAGTCGCCCATCCGACCTCGAATTTCCCATTTCACACCGCGTTTAAAGAATTTAATGCAGTCTCTCTCGATTTCAGCTCGAAAACTTTTTTCGTTCTCCGCGTCATATCTCTCTTCTCGTAAAGCGGTTGATAGTATTTCTTTTTGGATTTCCTTGATTTTATTGAAAAATGTAATTAACGACTCTCCTCTTTTTTGACGTTTCTTTGCTAATTCTCCCGTCCAATCATGATACGTTTTTGCCGAACCGTATATTTTTTCGAAAAAATTTATTACTTCTGTTATCGATTTGAAACTTTGACCGCGGCTACTAGTAAGTGCGTCTCCGTATAAACGCATTCGTATGAATTTGACTAATTCCGTTTCGCGCCCCGCCGGAACCATCTCTTTCGCTTCTCTACAACCGTCAAGAAATACATTTAATGAGATATTTTGCCCGTTATACCGCGGAATAATATCTAGAATATTCGAAATTGACATTCCTCTCATTCCGTCGGTCGCCATTTCGTTATCGGTAATTTCGATTTTTTTGGATTCGTTTTTGCAGTCATTCGTTGAAAAATAAAGCAAGTTGCTATTTTCTAAAATAGGGTTTGGAGTTGGAATAACTTCGTTTTCGTGTCGATATAAGTCTTGTGTGTTTACTGGGTGTTTGAAAAAATCAGTTATTCGATCTACAAACCCTGTAATAAATTCTATTCCCCCGTACCCTGGGTTGTCTCTGAGAGTGTTATTTACCTCTTCTATATTTTCGGGTTTTGAAAAATATTCTTCGACTTTTTCCGCTCCCACGAATTTACTTAAATGCGCTTGTATATCTTCAAACTCTTTTTCTTCGCTTATTACTGACTCATCTGTTTGTGCGCTTTGTAGGTATGAAACTAATTTTTTGTGACTTTCGCTCTTACTGACTATCGGAGTGCTCGCATCAAATTTTCTATTATTGAGTTTTCTGTCAAAAATTTCTTTGCTTTTCAAAAAGCTCTCTGTTTTTAAACGAAACTGCGTAGTAGTTCTAGTTTCCTTATCGCTGTCACTGTCGTCTTCTGTCTCGTTTTTGTTTTCTCTGTATATGTGAAATTGTTTCTTTGATTTCGGAAATTCGTCAATTTCTCTCGGCTCTTCAATTGTATATTTTTTACACATTCCCGTAATTTCTTTCGCGAGTGCGTTTGCGTCTCGGATCAATTTTTGAACAGTTATACTTTCGTCTTCGTCAACTTCGTCTATGTTTTTTCTGGTTTGTCTTAATTTGTCAAGTACTGTCGAATCTTCGCTTGAATTTTCGGAACCGCGCCAATTGCTAAACGCGTTTGTGTCTGACATTATTGGGAACCATCGCTGATGATCTCGTATTTCCCTATTCCATTTGCCGATGCACCAATTTAAAATTATATATATATGTTACGTCTGAACATGTATATACAATTTCTTAATTTGCAATGGTTCCAAGGGAACGAAACAAAAGACTCTGGTAAACGTTATGTGAAAAGTATATATGTATATATATATTTATTCATTCATTCACTAAACATGAATTTACAGTAATTGCCCCTTGCTTTGCGATCGTTGTACGTTCGCGTTACCGGGTGAGGGGTCGGAAAATACGAGACCAGTATAAAAATGAAAGACTCAGATATTTTAGGAAGAGAAAAAGTACCTTGCTATACTCGGTGTGTTGTCTGTGTACGTGTATATCTATATATATGTATATGTAGAAGTCGATGCTGGATGCTGCCGCTCCGTGATCTCCCGCTGTGAGGGTCTTCCTCTGTAGAGAGAGAGTATTCGGCGCCGCTGCGTCTGGGCCTTTTTACAGGTATTCGGTCGGCCCGTTCTATGCTTCCTTTCTATCTCTCTCTCTCTCTCTCTCTCTCTTTTCGTTCTCGAGCGGAATATCCCTTCTGTTTATTTAATTACGGTAGACTCGCGCACTACTGTTTTCATTTTTCTGCGCGTGTTCAAAAGAATACAATTGTACGCGTTTGTCGACTATTCGTGTTTGCGTATATAAGAATCGCGCACTTGCGGGTAATCGATCGTACTGATCAGTTTTCGGTCTGTGAACTTAGTGTCCGCGCCGCCGCTCGTCTTCTCTATTTAAGCAGGTAGGTGATTTTTGGCGTTGGGCCCTCTCACTTTCCGCAGCCACGCCTAATTACGTGACCGTCGAAGGTTTTCTCGGCGCTTCTCTATCGATGATGACACTTGTGTACGCTTTTCCTCGATCTTCCACTTTCGATTTCCTCATGGCGTCGGCCTTCCGTAGATGCGTATTTTCCATTCGTGTTGCGCACTTAATTAAGGGCAATTCCTATTCTCGAGGTTTCTTCGAGTTTTTCGGCTAGTGCGCAATAGTCGTGAGTTTTCCTTGTACTTTGCTGTTGCGTATGTATTTAGTATTTTCTTTCGTAATGAAATTTGTTTATTTCATTACAATGTTGAAGCAAAATATATAAAATTAAGAACAATGCATTAACGTAGTACCTTTGGTTGCCGAGAAATTTAATTTACAACTAAAAAACGTAATTTTCGGGTATTTGCAATGCACTCATATAAATTTCATTCACATGACGTGAAAGCTGAGAAAAAAACACATCAAATAAAAAAAGCATTACCGTAGGACCTTTGGTTGCCGAGAAAATCAATTTGCATCTAAGAGTAGTAAGTAAACCGTTATGGGGAGTCATAACAAATGACGTCACTCCCCATAACGGTTTACCTTATCGCGTAATTTGACACCCCCTGGCGCCACCTGTAACCCGACACCACCCACCGCCACCTCACCACCCACCGCCACCTTATCGTGTAATTAAGATAATTTTTATTGCTTGTTTATATAAACAAGATAATTTTTATTGCTTGTTTATATAAACAAACAATAAACAAGATATTATATTATTTTAAACAAAAAAAATCAAAGGGTGGGCCCGCCTCGGGCAACAGTTGGACTCCCGCATACACACACATACACCACACATATACTCTCTCTCTCTCTCTCTCTCTCTCTCTCTCTCTCTCTCTCTCTCTCTCTCTCTCTCCCTTTCTCTACATGCACACACACACACACACACACTGCGATACACACACATACACTACACACATACTCTCTCTCTCGCTCTCTCTCTCTATCTCTCCCTTTCTCTACATGCACACACACACACACACACACACACTGCGCGCACATATACATACACACGTGCGTATATAAACATGCATGTGCGTACGTAGATGCATACTCTCTCTCTACATGCGCACGTAGATGCATACTATCACTCCCTCTCTCTTTCTCTCTCTCTCTCTCTTTCTCTCTCTCTCTCACACACACACAGACACACACACACACACTGCGCGCACATATACATACATGAGCGCATATAAACATACATGAGCACATAGATGCATACTCTCTCTCTCTCTTTCTCTCTCTTTTTCTCTCGTTCTCTCTCATATACACATATTTTACATACACACGCATGCGCTCATATATACACATATATATACAGTTTAAAATAAACATAATTTATAATAATAATTTTACCTTATTGAAGCCATCGTGATAATTATAGTTTTTAGTTTAAGTTTTTTAGTTTTATTTTTAAACACTATTTTAAAATTACGAGCGCGTGATTTTTAAAACTAATTTAAACACTATTTTAACACTATTTTAAACTTATGAATTTAATCGACGACGATCACCTCCTCGTTGCCATCGTCTTCTATAACTACGACATCAGGCGATTGTATGATTTCCACCACCTCAATGTCGACGGGGTTGTCATCACTGTCGCAGACTTCTATTTCAATGTCAATGTCGATAGTTGCTGCCAAGGGTATGTCGACAGGTGTGACTTCTTCCTCTGCTTCTGATGGGGGCGGCGGCGATGCAGGGCTCTCACAGGTGCACCGGCCTGCTGAACCGCATGTTATGCAGCTAAATTGCTCATAACATGGGCAGTGCTCGAAGGCCGTGCACCTTGTGCACAAAAATTTTCCGCAATCCCCGCAGGCTGACCAAGCAGTCCTACGGGTCTTTTGGAAGAATGTTGCAGTGCAACAGCGGCACTTCACCCCACGCTCCACATCCTGGCAATGCTCGCCGACTGGAGGAGGTATCATTTGGCTGTACTCCTTTACAGCCAAATAATATTTTTTCAACGCATCGCGGTGAATATCGAATACCTCGGAGAAATTAACCATGCATTCCTCTATCACGGCCACTGCATTTTTAACGTGTCGACTTAATTTTTGTACGCGTAGTCGCTTGCGCACGACTCGATTGCGCGCACTAACAATCTCGCGAGCCGAGTAGAACACCATGTTGACTGCGAGGCTTCTCGATGGGTACTGATCGTCAAGACGTAAGAATGATTTCGACTGACTAAATGTTCTGGAGAAAAATAGCGATAAGTCCTATGCTCGACATACGAAACCGATACTTTTTCGAGCGAGCAAGCGAGCGATCGAACGACTGTGTAAGAGCATTGTACGGAACGCCGTATGTTTACTCTTCTCGAGAGTGTAACAAGATCGGCAATGCCTAGAGCTCGCATCGGACTTGACGAATTATCTGAAAACCGATTAACACGTGTCGGTATGCAACGTGTAGCTAAACATAAAGCTGTATATTTGATATAGCTACGAACCTATGGTGACGGCAAATACAGCATCGAGCGAGCGAGCGAACGAACGATTGTATAAGAGCGCAGGATGTTTACTCTTCTCGAGAGTATAACGAGATCGGCAAGGCATACAGCTCGCACCGGACTTTACGAATTATCTAAAAACCGATTAACACGTGTCGGTATGCAATGCGTAGCTAAGCGCAAAGCTGTATATTTGATATACCTATGCTCCTATGGTGACGACGACGACGACGACAACGACAACGAGGACGACAACGATGTATGAGCTGAGAGAGTATTTTTCAGAGCTATACCGAGAAATCTCTGCGTAAGATTCGTTACGCGTGTACTTTTACAGATGTCTAAAGGATGTTTTTAAAATTTAGTTTAGATAACAATATAAGCTCTGACTATTGCAAGTGGACACTAATATAAAGAATTTTTATGTTTCCGCTTGACCGTTGGTATTGGTGAAATATACGATAGTATTATTTTACTCGAGAAGACGAGTGCTATATTTATCCAGGAGTATATCAGATTCTCCGAAGGGATATTCGCATGCGAAAAATTAAAGAACTGATTATGCTCCTGCGAATAAATGCCCAATCCCCACTACCCTATTAGTTTAAAATCGTATAAAAACGTAGCGTCTTCTGCATTGAAGTATCAGTTCCATGAGGGTTGTCGAACAAGTATCTACCATGGAAACGCTACAACATAGTCACGCTGAGACATCATTGCGCCGAGGCTTGGTGCAAGTGGTTTATCGTCTGCAGACTAATTATTTTGTGCGGCAAAGGTGTACAAGGGTATGGCGTCTCACACTGCAGCCCATGTCACCTGTGCAGATGAGCCGTGAATTTGCATGGCTGTTAAGTTTTTGCGGACCTCGTAAAATCGCGCTACTGCATCGACTTATTTTTCGAAATTCGAATTTTGCTACGCGCTGTGCTGCGGAATATTGTATGCAGAATGGAATAGCGCATCTACCTGTACTGCATCGATTGATGACAATGTTTGAGGAGAATAATGGTAAGTTATATATACTTTTTGCATACTTTTTTATTTAAAAAGAAAAACAGCTGATCGGTTTCTGTGCTGTAGCTGGTAGTTTGCATGTGGAGTCGAGCACATGATGTAATGCGTCGGCTGCTACTTAGTGCTGACACACAGATTGGAGACTGAGAAATGCAGCTTCAAACCTCACTTGAAGAATTTTTTTGAAAATTTGTTTTTAATAAATTAAATGTATTAGCTATAATAGGTTAAATTTTTGTAAATTGCTCAACATTTTAAAAACTTAATTTTAATTTTGTAAATAATAGTCACTTTTTTAAATGATGATTTATTTATATTATTTTAATAAAATAGAATATGCTTTTTAATTAAAAATTTTGTTTTTAATTTTTATAATATATAGTAGTTTATTCAGTCGATAAGTTTGATAATAGTAGTCAGTGTCACTTCTTCAATTCATAAATATTGTTACGTAGCGTTATTTAAATTTTAAAAATATTTCGCTTAAAATTTAAAAAATGTAATTTATAATTTATACGGTGAATACATTTTTTTTTTGACAACAATCATTTTTCAAATCGTCGAAAAAATAAAAAAAAAATATTAAACGTGATGTAATAGGATGAAAAAATTATTAAAAAATGAAAACCGAAAACCAAAAAATTTTGGTACCTAGGATCGAACTCACGACTTCAAGATTTTTGGCGATCATGTACTGCCGCTAATCCACTATCGTAGTATTAGGGTCAGGAGTTCAAACCCACCCATCAACATATTTTTTCTGAAATTTTTTTTATTGCTTATTTCAATTGAAAACTAAATTTACAAATTATAAATTTTTGATTTTTAATTTTTTGATTTCTTTATTGCCAAAAATAAAACGATAAGGTAACATAAATTTTACCGTGACGTAAATTATAATTATATTAAAATATTTTTCTTAATAATACATAGTTTTTTGTTAAATATACATTATTTCAAATAATATTATTGAAAAATATATTTTTCAATTTAAAATTTTACTAAATTAAATCTTTTACGACAGCAAAAAATTCGAAAAATCAAAAAGTTTAAAAATTTATTAAAAGTAATTTAATAGGATGACAATTCTTTAAAGAAACAAAAAGTAAAAATAAAAAAAAAATGTTGATACCTAGGATTGAACTTGCGATCCCGCGATCTCTAACGTACATGTACCAATGCCAAACCGGTGTCGCTCAACATCGGGAACGCGAGTTCAAACCTCCCTATCAGTGTATTTTTTGTGATAATTTTTATATTTTATTTAGATTTAAATAATAACGTATTAAAAATAATGAATGTTAACATTATTTTTTTTTCAGCAAGGGAAGATTTATTGGCTGATTCTGCCGTCACCACTGACGACAACGATGACGACGACGACAACGACAACGGTGACAACGTCGATAATGACGACAACGACGATAACGATGACAACGACGACTACAATAACAACGCATGCGATGAAGAAGTGCGCATTATTTTTGAGGCTGATAGAAATTTTCGGCAGCTCGGAGTGAATGGGGACCAAGCGATGCAAGTGGAGGAGCAGCACTGATAGGCGATCCCGTAGCAGTTGCAGTTGTAGCAGTGGTTGAAAGAGACGCGCAACCATTGGACGCACTACCTGCAGCGGCCGAAAATCAACAGCAAGCTGAACCAGCAGAGGTAGCGGAGGTTGCACCGGCAGGTGAAGGCAATATTCCTGTAGAGGAGGAGGAGGCTGAAGAAGGCTCATCGTCTGAAGACGAACCTACACCGAGGCCAAATCTCGAGGTTTTTTTATCGGCATTTAGAGAGCCTAGTGCAGCAGTGGCCAATCTACTACAAAACATAACAGAGCAGGCAGTCGACGAGACCGAAAGCATCGAGGAATACCGGAATCACCCAAATATACAGAAGCGAGCTCAAATTCTTACTTTCCTCACCAGGCCAATAGAATCTGAGGAAATGACTTATGTGAGACGCGAAGGAAATACAGTATCTGTCCACTCATTCAATCAGAATGACCCTCGAGATCGTCAAATAAATGAACGTAAGTATATATTTTTTGTTTTAAAAATTATCAAAAATAAAACTTTTTTAAAAATTATTAAAGTTATCCGGCGTGGTCTCCATGGTTATGAAAAATTTCCATCGTCTCTCAAACAAGACATCGGGCGACTAATATACATTAGAAGAGCGCAAGAGTTACGTTGGATTTTTGACGTCTGTAAAGACAACGAAACATCAATCATACATGAAATTGAAAACTTACCCGAATTATTTGAGCGTTTAGGAGAAAATTTTGCCGGACCACCAGAACAATAATTTTTAAAAAAGCTAAATGTAATTTAAAAACACTTATATTTTTGAATAAAAATGCGAACAAATATTTTCAGAATATAGAGACTTTGATGATTTTTTCTCCTCATCATCCAACAGTCCCTTATCAACATCATCTTCATTTTCACGCAACAACAACAGCGGCATTGATTCTACTGATTACGAGGCCGATCAAAGCTGTGCATCAACGCAGATTGGTGGGGGTTATTGCACTGATGACACTGATAATGATGACGGAGAAATAGTATCTGATGAAGATATTTTTGAAAATTTGAGTGCCAATAATTTCTCAAATCACGATGAGGAGGAGAATGAGAAGGAGGAGACTGTCAACGAGCAAGAAGGGGAAGGTCATCAGGCTATGAATGTCGATCTTGAAGCAGAAAATGAAGATCTGCAACCTCCTGGTAAGCGATTTGAGGTTTTTCAAAATAATTCGCACTATGTCGCGAAATATAAATTAGAGGGTCGACGCCTAGTATTAAAAATAAATCAACCACCCGAAAATGACGCTAATCCTATAGTATGGTTAGAATTCGCTATTAGAGACATTTACGCTTATGTAATATGATTATGTAATCAAAATGATATGATAGGTATATCTGTAAGAATTTTGAATTTTGCGCGAGATCCCGCGGGTCTATCCTTACGTACGGTTAATAATTTTTTTTATAACGATTTATGGAATTTGATTAGTGGTCTATCGCAAAGTAATGAGGATTTTCAAATTGACGATAGTTTTATCATGACTGTAACAACTGTAAACGTACCGAACGGTGGTAGAGGTCATAAGAAAAGCCTAAACGTCGATACAGTAGGTCAGAGATCAATAGTTTCTATTAGCAATAATAATGACAATTTATGCTTGCCAAGAGCCTTAGTTGTCGGAGAGGCTAAAATCGCATTAAAAAATAATCCTACAATCGACTCGAGTAGAGAGTGGCAAATCATTTGAAGATAGCAGACGATCTATGCAGAAAGAGCAGCG
>JACCIB010001975.1:0-10816 GCA_018906965.1 Philotrypesis tridentata | reverse complement strand
ATTAAAATAACAATAATAAATAAAATAACTAGATTTTAGTGAGACGCAAACACATAGCATTGCGTCTATGTTAAGCGCTTACCCAATTTTCAGCCCAGTTCTTCTTTATCAGGCATTGCGTCTTGATAAAGAAGAATTTTCAGTACGAGAGGATCAAGTAGAAGTCTAAATCAAAGTCTTCTTTTTGCCTGAAGGCGCATTGCGTCGTCTTAGGAAATAAAGAAGCATCGTGCAGTGTGTCACGATTATTTATTCATGTTGCTGGATATATATAAGGCATTACGTCCTTATGTATAGAAGTAACTGTTTATAATCATCTAACTTCAAATCATGCGCGACATTCTTTATTTATTCGCCCGGTATCCCGGACAATATAAAATCAAACTGTAAGTTATATTAAAATCTCTCGCCTCTTTTTAATCTCCGTTGCGCGGAGGCGAGGGGCGTTTCAATCTTCGGAACGGTTCATCTAAATATAGCCGTTCAATATGTTTTTGGAAAGCTCTCGATCTCAGCTTTTCAAATATGTGTCTCCCGATTCGCTGCGAGGAAGTTGGTTCGAGCAGAAATCGAAAAAAGGTTGATATGCAATTTTTGGTAATTTTTACGATTTTAGCTAGTTTTTTTCCGTACTCCATATCTTCGGAACGGTTCTTCCAAATATGGGCGTTCAATATGTTTTCGGAAAGCTCTCGATCTCTGCTTTTTAAATATGTGTCTCCCGATGCGAGGAAGTTGGTTCGAGCAGAAATCGAAAAAAGGTTGATATGCAATTTTTGATAAATTTTACGAATTTAGCCAGTGTTTTTCATGACTCCATATCTTCGGAACGGTTCATCCAAATATAGCCGATCTATATGTTTTTGGAAAGCTCTCGATCTCAGCTTTTCAAATACGTGTCTCCCGATTCGCTGCGAGGAAGCTGGTTCGAGCAGAAATCGAAAAAAGGTTGATATGCAATTTTGGTAAATTTTCCGAAATTGCCTAGTTTTCCTCCGGACTCCATGTCTTCGGAACGGTTGATCCAAATATAGGCATTCAATATGTTTCTGGAAAGCTCTCGATCTCAGCTTTTCAAATATGTGTCTCCCGATTCGCTGCGAGGAAGCTGGTTCGAGCAGAAATCGGAAAAAGGTTGATATGCAATTCTTGGTAAATTTTCCGATTTTAGCTAGTGTTTTTCATGACTCCATATCTTGCAACGTACCCGGGCCCTATCCGCTATCAAAATTTTGTATCTAAAGCATTTTTCAATTAAATGAAGTCATATGCATGAACTTAATATGCATACGGTCATGTATATAACATTATTTTATCAGTTATTAAGTCAATTATATTTTTTATTCGAGTTGCAAGTTGGCTTGCCGCTTGGCTGTATGTAATGTACGGGACACGACGCCAACTTGCAACGTTCATATCTACTATTTAAACAATGAATTTCTAAAAATAAATGCTCGTACGAGATTCTGCGGTTGATAAACTTTGTAAAACGCAAAAAACCCGGTTGAGATTCGATAATTTTCATTAGAAAAACATTGTTGCAAGATTGAAGAAAAACACAGCGCGCGCGCGTGAGAAACGGCTAAGTTTGCCCCATGAGTCGAGATTATATGTTTCACTTTATGTATAAACTTGTCAAATATGTACGAAATAGACACTTCACATCCCGAATATTATTTTCTGAGGCATTTTTGCCATATAAATTTGTAACGTACATGATCGTTAGTTCAATTAGCTTTCGACTCATGTATAGTTTATACGATAAATTATGAATTAACATTGTTAAAACAATAATAGAAGAGTTAAAGTCTCGCGTCTAGCATATTTGTATGCGAGTTATTTTGTTCACGAGAGCTTGTCATAAGCAACAAATCATTGGTTATTATTAATTGAGCATCGATAGACATTCGTATGTTATTAGTTTTGCGAAAATTAATTGTTCAAAGCGATAAAACATATAAATTAAGATTTCACGTGCTTTAGTATATCTATAGCAATGCTTGCGCTGGGGCGACTGGTGGGGGTAACTCACTGCTTCAGCGTCGGAGCAGTTCCGCTCACCTGTATAAAAGGGCGCGTGATTCCGGGAAGAGCTCACTCTTTCTCGGAAGCTGGAGCTAGAAGGAGCATTAAGTCTCCTAGCTAGCAGAAGCATACAGAGAAGCGCTGGCGCTCCGGAAAGCCCTAGATGCGGAGCATTGAGTCTCCTACATGGGAATCCGATTAAATGCGACATAACGGTGAATAGTTTTATGTTATGCTTGATGCGATGATTTTAATTTTTTAATAAAAAAGGAAACAAAGTCTTTTTAGAAAAATTATTAAAATTTTTTTTAAGTCCCTTTAAACAGCGAGATGCAAAAGTCCTGCATTAAGTCAGACTAAGCGCTTGCAATTCCTTTTATATGCAATGGATTACCCTTGGACTCAGTACGTGGTCTAAGAGGGAAAAAGCAATTATTAAAATAACAATAATAAATAAAATAACTAGATTTTAGTGAGACGCAAACACATAGCATTGCGTCTATGTTAAGCGCTTACCCAATTTTCAGCCCAGTTCTTCTTTATCAGGCATTGCGTCTTGATAAAGAAGAATTTTCAGTACGAGAGGATCAAGTAGAAGTCTAAAATCAAAGTCTTCTTTTGCCTGAAGGCGCATTGCGTCGTCTTAGGAAATAAAGAAGCATCGTGCAGTGTGTCACGATTATTTATTTCATGTTGCTGGATATATATAAGGCATTACGTCCTTATGTATAGAAGTAACTGTTTATAATCATCTAACTTCAAATCATGCGCGACATTCTTTATTTATTCGCCCGGTATCCCGGACAATATAAAATCAAACTGTAAGTTATATTAAAATCTCTCGCCTCTTTTTAATCTCCGTTGCGCGGAGGCGAGGGGCGTTTCAATCTTCGGAACGGTTCATCTAAATATAGCCGTTCAATATGTTTTTGGAAAGCTCTCGATCTCAGCTTTTCAAATATGTGTCTCCCGATTCGCTGCGAGGAAGTTGGTTCGAGCAGAAATCGAAAAAAGGTTGATATGCAATTTTTGGTAATTTTTACGATTTTAGCTAGTTTTTTTCCGTACTCCATATCTTCGGAACGGTTCTTCCAAATATGGGCGTTCAATATGTTTTCGGAAAGCTCTCGATCTCTGCTTTTTAAATATGTGTCTCCCGATGCGAGGAAGTTGGTTCGAGCAGAAATCGAAAAAAGGTTGATATGCAATTTTTGATAAATTTTACGAATTTAGCCTAGTGTTTTTCATGACTCCATATCTTCGGAACGGTTCATCCAAATATAGCCGATCTCAATATGTTTTTGGAAAGCTCTCGATCTCAGCTTTTCAAATACGTGTCTCCCGATTCGCTGCGAGGAAGCTGGTTCGAGCAGAAATCGAAAAAAGGTTGATATGCAATTTTTGGTAAATTTTCCGAAATTGCCTAGTTTTCCTCCGGACTCCATATCTTCGGAACGGTTGATCCAAATATAGCCATTCAATATGTTTCTGGAAAGCTCTCGATCTCAGCTTTTCAAATATGTGTCTCCCGATTCGCTGCGAGGAAGCTGGTTCGAGCAGAAATCGGAAAAAGGTTGATATGCAATTCTTGGTAAATTTTCCGATTTTAGCTAGTGTTTTTCATGACTCCATATCTTGCAACGTACCCGGGCCCTATCCGCTATCAAAATTTTGTATCTAAAGCATTTTTCAATTAAATGAAGTCATATGCATGAACTTAATATGCATACGGTCATGTATATAACATTATTTTATCAGTTATTAAGTCAATTATATTTTTTATTCGAGTTGCAAGTTGGCTTGCCGCTTGGCTGTATGTAATGTACGGGACACGACGCCAACTTGCAACGTTCATATCTACTATTTAAACAATGAATTTCTAAAAATAAATGCTCGTACGAGATTCTGCGGTTGATAAACTTTGTAAAACGCAAAAAACCCGGTTGAGATTCGATAATTTTCATTAGAAAAACATTGTTGCAAGATTGAAGAAAAACACAGCGCGCGCGCGTGAGAAACGGCTAAGTTTGCCCCATGAGTCGAGATTATATGTTTCACTTTATGTATAAACTTGTCAAATATGTACGAAATAGACACTTCACATCCCGAATATTATTTTCTGAGGCATTTTTGCCATATAAATTTGTAACGTACATGATCGTTAGTTCATTAGCTTTCGACTCATGTATAGTTTATACGATAAATTATGAATTAACATTGTTAAAACAATAATAGAAGAGTTAAAGTCTCGCGTCTAGCATATTTGTATGCGAGTTATTTTGTTCACGAGAGCTTGTCATAAGCAACAAATCATTGGTTATTATTAATTGAGCATCGATAGACATTCGTATGTTATTAGTTTTGCGAAAATTAATTGTTCAAAGCGATAAAACATATAAATTAAGATTTCACGTGCTTTAGTATATCTATAGCAATGCTTGCGCTGGGGCGACTGGTGGGGGTAACTCACTGCTTCAGCGTCGGAGCAGTTCCGCTCACCTGTATAAAAGGGCGCGTGATTCCGGGAAGAGCTCACTCTTTCTCGGAAGCTGGAGCTAGAAGGAGCATTAAGTTTCCTAGCTAGCAGAAGCATACAGAGAAGCGCTGGCGCTCCGGAAAGCCCTAGATGCGGAGCATTGAGTCTCCTACATGGGAATCCGATTAAATGCGACATAACGGTGAATAGTTTTATGTTATGCTTGATGCGATGATTTTAATTTTTTAATAAAAAAGGAAACAAAGTCTTTTTAGAAAAATTATTAAAATTTTTTTTAAGTCCCTTTAAACAGCGAGATGCAAAAGTCCTGCATTAAGTCAGACTAAGCGCTTGCAATTCCTTTTATATGCGCTGGATTACCCTTGGACTCAGTACGTGGTCTAAGAGGGAAAAAGCAATTATTAAAATAACAGTAATAAATAAAATAACTAGATTTTAGTGAGACGCAAACACATAGCATTGCGTCTATGTTAAGCGCTTACCCAATTTTCAGCCCAGTTCTTCTTTATCAGGCATTGCGTCTTGATAAAGAAGAATTTTCAGTACGAGAGGATCAAGTAGAAGTCTAAAATCAAAGTCTTCTTTTGCCTGAAGGCGCATTGCGTCGTCTTAGGAAATAAAGAAGCATCGTGCAGTGTGTCACGATTATTTATTTCATGTTGCTGGATATATATAAGGCATTACGTCCTTATGTATAGAAGTAACTGTTTATAATCATCTAACTTCAAATCATGCGCGACATTCTTTATTTATTCGCCCGGTATCCCGGACAATATAAAATCAAACTGTAAGTTATATTAAAATCTCTCGCCTCTTTTTAATCTCCGTTGCGCGGAGGCGAGGGGCGTTTCAATCTTCGGAACGGTTCATCTAAATATAGCCGTTCAATATGTTTTTGGAAAGCTCTCGATCTCAGCTTTTCAAATATGTGTCTCCCGATTCGCTGCGAGGAAGTTGGTTCGAGCAGAAATCGAAAAAAGGTTGATATGCAATTTTTCGTAATTTTTACGATTTTAGCTAGTTTTTTTCCGTACTCCATATCTTCGGAACGGTTCTTCCAAATATGGGCGTTCAATATGTTTTTGGAAATCTCTCGATCTCAGCTTTTCAAATATGTGTCTCCCGATTCGCTGCGAGGAAGCTGGTTCGAGCAGAAATCGGAAAAAGGTTGATATGCAATTCTTGGTAAATTTTCCGATCTTAGCTAGTGTTTTTCATGACTCCATATCTTGGGAACGGTTCATCCAAATATAGCCGTTCAATATGTTTTTGGAAAGCTCTCGATCTCAGCTCTTCAAATATGTTTCTCCCGATTCGCTGCGAGGAAGTTGGTTCGAGCAGAAATCGAAAAAAGGTTGATATGCAATTTTTGGTAATTTTTACGATTTTAGCTAGTTTTTTTCCGTACTCCATATCTTCGGAACGGTTCATCCAAATATAGGCGTTCAATATGTTTTTGGAAAGCTCTCGATCTCAGCTTTTCAAATATGTGTCTCCCGATTCGCTGCGAGGAAGCTGGTTCGAGCAGAAATCGAAAAAAGGTTGATATGCAATTTCTGGTAAATTTTTCCGAATTTGCTAGTTTTTTTCCGGACTCCATATCTTCGGAACGGTTCATCCAAATATAGGCGTTCAATATGTTTTTGGAAAGCTCTCGATCTCAGCTTTTCAATATGTGTCTCCCGATTCGCTGCGAGGAAGCTGGTTCGAGCAGAAATCGAAAAAAGGTTGATATGCAATTCTGGGTAAATTTTACGAATTTTAGCTAGTTTTTCCGGACTCCATATCTTCGGAACGGTTCATCCAAATATAGGCAGTTCAATATGTTTTTGGAAAGCTCTCGATCTCAGCTTTTCAAATATGTGTCTCCCGATTCGCTGCGAGGAAGCTGGTTCGAGCAGAAATCGAAAAAAGGTTGATATGCAATTTTTGGTAAATTTTACGAATTTAGCTAGTTTTTTCCGGACTCCATATCTTCGGAACGGTTCATCCAAATATAGGCGTTCAATATGTTTTTGGAAAGCTCTCGATCTCAGCTTTTCAAATATGTGTCTCCCGATTCGCTGCGAGGAAGCTGGTTCGAGCAGAAATCGAAAAAAGGTTGATATGCAATTTTGGTAAATTTTACGATTTTAGCTAGTTTTTTCCGGACTCCATATCTTCGGAACGGTTCATCCAAATATAGGCGTTCAATATGTTTTTGGAAAGCTCTCGATCTCAGCTTTTCAAATATGTGTCTCCCGATTCGCTGCGAGGAAGCTGGTTCGAGCAGAAATCGAAAAAAGGTTGATATGCAATTTTTGGTAAATTTTCCGATTTTAGCTAGTGTTTTCATGACTCCATATCTTCGGAACGGTTCATCCAAATATAGCCGTTCAATATGTTTTTGGAAAGCTCTCGATCTCAGCTTTTCAAATATGTGTCTCCCGATTCGCTGCGAGGAAGCTGGTTCGAGCAGAAATCGAAAAAAGGTTGATATGCAATTTTTGGTAAATTTTCCGATTTTAGCTAGTGTTTTTCATGACTCCATATCTTCGGAACGGTTCATCCAAATATAGGCGTTCAATATGTTTTTGGAAAGCTCTCGATCTCAGCTTTTCAAATATGTGTCTCCCGATTCGCTGCGAGGAAGCTGGTTCGAGCAGAAATCGAAAAAAGGTTGATATGCAATTCTTGGTAAATTTTCCGATTTTAGCTAGTGTTTTTCATGACTCCATATCTTCGGAACGGTTCATCCAAATATAGGCGTTCAATATGTTTTTGGAAAGCTCTCGATCTCAGCTTTTCAAATATGTGTCTCCCGATTCGCTGCGAGGAAGCTGGTTCGAGCAGAAATCGAAAAAAGGTTGATATGCAATTTTTGGTAAATTTTACGAATTTAGCTAGTTTTTTTCCGGACTCCATATCTTCGGAACGGTTCATCCAAATATAGGCGTTCAATATGTTTTTGGAAAGCTCTCGATCTCAGCTTTTCAAATATGTGTCTCCCGATTCGCTGCGAGGAAGCTGGTTCGAGCAGAAATCGAAAAAAGGTTGATATGCAATTTTTGGTAAATTTTCCGAATTTAGCTAGTTTTTTTCCGGACTCCATATCTTCGGAACGGTTCATCCAAATATAGCCGTTCAATATGTTTTTGGAAAGCTCTCGATCTCAGCTTTTCAAATATGTGTCTCCCGATTCGCTGCGAGGAAGCTGGTTCGAGCAGAAATCGAAAAAAGGTTGATATGCAATTTTTGGTAAATTTTACGATTTTAGCTAGTTTTTTTCCGGACTCCATATCTTCGGAACGGTTCATCCAAATATAGGCCGTTCAATATGTTTTTGGAAAGCTCTCGATCTCAGCTTTTCAAATATGTGTCTCCCGATTCGCTGCGAGGAAGCTGGTTCGAGCAGAAATCGAAAAAAGGTTGATATGCAATTTTTGGTAAATTTTCCGATTTTAGCTAGTTTTTTTCCGGACTCCATATCTTCGGAACGGTTCATCCAAATATAGGCGTTCAATATGTTTTTGGAAAGCTCTCGATCTCAGCTTTTCAAATATGTGTCTCCCGATTCGCTGCGAGGAAGCTGGTTCGAGCAGAAATCGAAAAAAGGTTGATATGCAATTTTTGGTAAATTTTCCGATTTAGCTAGTTTTTTTCCGGACTCCATATCTTCGGAACGGTTCATCCAAATATAGGCGTTCAATATGTTTTTGGAAAGCTCTCGATCTCAGCTTTTCAAATATGTGTCTCCCGATTCGCTGCGAGGAAGCTGGTTCGAGCAGAAATCGAAAAAAGGTTGATATGCAATTTTGGTAAATTTTCCGATTTAGCTAGTGTTTTTCCGGACTCCATATCTTCGGAACGGTTCATCCAAATATAGGCCGTTCAATATGTTTTTGGAAAGCTCTCGATCTCAGCTTTTCAAATATGTGTCTCCCGATTCGCTGCGAGGAAGCTGGTTCGAGCAGAAATCGAAAAAAGGTTGATATGCAATTTTTGGTAAATTTTCCGAATTTTAGCTAGTTTTTTTCCGGACTCCATATCTTCGGAACGGTTCATCCAAATATAGCCGTTCAATATGTTTTTGGAAAGCTCTCGATCTCAGCTTTTCAAATATGTGTCTCCCGATTCGCTGCGAGGAAGCTGGTTCGAGCAGAAATCGAAAAAAGGTTGATATGCAATTTTTGGTAAATTTTCCGAATTTAGCTAGTTTTTTTCCGGACTCCATATCTTCGGAACGGTTCATCCAAATATAGGCCGTTCAATATGTTTTTGGAAAGCTCTCGATCTCAGCTTTTCAAATATGTGTCTCCCGATTCGCTGCGAGGAAGCTGGTTCGAGCAGAAATCGAAAAAAGGTTGATATGCAATTTCTTGGTAAATTTTCCGATTTAGCTAGTTTTTTCCGGACTCCATATCTTCGGAACGGTTCATCCAAATATAGGCCGTTCAATATGTTTTTGGAAAGCTCTCGATCTCAGCTTTTCAAATATGTGTCTCCCGATTCGCTGCGAGGAAGCTGGTTCGAGCAGAAATCGAAAAAAGGTTGATATGCAATTTTTGGTAAATTTTCCGATTTTAGCTAGTTTTTTTCCGGACTCCATATCTTCGGAACGGTTCATCCAAATATAGCCGTTCAATATGTTTTTGGAAAGCTCTCGATCTCAGCTTTTCAAATATGTGTCTCCCGATTCGCTGCGAGGAAGCTGGTTCGAGCAGAAATCGAAAAAAGGTTGATATGCAATTTTTGGTAAATTTTCCGATTTAGCTAGTGTTTTTCCTGACTCCATATCTTCGGAACGGTTCATCCAAATATAGGCCGTTCAATATGTTTTTGGAAAGCTCTCGATCTCAGCTTTTCAAATATGTGTCTCCCGATTCGCTGCGAGGAAGCTGGTTCGAGCAGAAATCGAAAAAAGGTTGATATGCAATTTTTGGTAAATTTTACGATTTTAGCTAGTTTTTTTCCGGACTCCATATCTTCGGAACGGTTCATCCAAATATAGGCGTTCAATATGTTTTTGGAAAGCTCTCGATCTCAGCTTTTCAAATATGTGTCTCCCGATTCGCTGCGAGGAAGCTGGTTCGAGCAGAAATCGAAAAAAGGTTGATATGCAATTTTTGGTAAATTTTACGAATTTAGCTAGTTTTTTCCGGACTCCATATCTTCGGAACGGTTCATCCAAATATAGGCCGTTCAATATGTTTTTGGAAAGCTCTCGATCTCAGCTTTTCAAATATGTGTCTCCCGATTCGCTGCGAGGAAGCTGGTTCGAGCAGAAATCGAAAAAGGTTGATATGCAATTTTTGGTAAATTTTCCGAATTGGCTAGTTTTTTTCCGGACTCCATATCTTCGGAACGGTTCATCCAAATATAGCAGTTCAATATGTTTTTGGAAAGCTCTCGATCTCAGCTTTTCAAATATGTGTCTCCCGATTCGCTGCGAGGAAGCTGGTTCGAGCAGAAATCGAAAAAAGGTTGATATGCAATTTTGGTAAATTTTCCGAATTTAGCTAGTGTTTTTCATGACTCCATATCTTCGGAACGGTTCATCCAAATATAGGCCGTTCAATATGTTTTTGGAAAGCTCTCGATCTCAGCTTTTCAAATATGTGTCTCCCGATTCGCTGCGAGGAAGCTGGTTCGAGCAGAAATCGAAAAAAGGTTGATATGCAATTTTTGGTAAATTTTACGATTTTAGCTAGTTTTTTTCCGGACTCCATATCTTCGGAACGGTTCATCCAAATATAGCCGTTCAATATGTTTTTGGAAAGCTCTCGATCTCAGCATTTCAAATATGTGTCTCCCGATTCGCTGCGAGGAAGCTGGTTCGAGCAGAAATCGAAAAAAGGTTGATATGCAATTCTCGGTAAATTTTCCGATTTTAGCTAGTTTTTTTCCGGACTCCATATCTTCGGAACGGTTCATCCAAATACAGCCGACCAATATGTTTTTGGAAAGCTCTCGATCTCAGCTTTTCAAATATGTGGCTCCTGATTCGCTGCGAGGAAGCTGGTTCGAGCAGAAAACGAAAAAAGGTTGACATGCAATTTTTGGTAAATTTTACGATTTTAGCTAGTTTTTTTCCGGACTCCATAGCTTCGGAACGGTTCATCCAATTATAAGCGTTCAATATGTTTTTGGAAAGCTCTCGATCTCAGCTTTTCAAATATGTGTCTCCCGATTCGCTGCGAGGAAGCTGGTTCGAGCAGAAATCGAAAAAAGGTTGATATGCAATTTTTCGCAATTTTTCCCATTTTGGCTAGTGTTTTTCATGACTCCATATCTTCGGAACGGTTCATCCAAAAG
>JACCIB010001974.1:0-10826 GCA_018906965.1 Philotrypesis tridentata | reverse complement strand
AGATTGCAGGTACAATGGGTGAAATTACGTCTGCACTGTTAGTGGCCACGTCTCCCAAAGATTGTTGCGATGGCTCAATACCAAGTATTGAGAGGTCCATAGGCTCTGGCTTCTCGTCCACCACCACCACCACCTCTTCACCATCATTGTCGTTGTCGTCGTCTAGTCGAACAAGCTCGATCAGAGTATCACCTTCGAGATCCGTCATCATTCTGTCGAGATCTGTGAAAATGTCCAAAATTGTCATATTTCTCGCTGGCTAAGGCAGATTTAAAAAGTTTTAAATTACCTATGACCAGCTGATACTGCTGCATGATGTCCTTGACTTGCCTGGCTGAGTGCATACCACGACGCAAAATACTTTCACCAACAACACGAATAACATCTTGCTCGCTCTCGAAGAAACCGCGTTTAAATAAGAGTCCAATAGTGCGTAGACTGCAGAAATCTATTATATATTTTAGTTTCTTTAAAAGCACGGTGATTGAGCAATGTTTCAAAGATCGACGCCACCTATCATTGCAAAAGAAGCGCGCTGCTGGTTCGTGTAACAGCACGATGCTCAATACTTGGAGCACAATTCTCAATAGTTGTAATCTATTCATGGTGTGGATAATGTCTCAACAACTTAGCAGTAGTAGTTGTTGTAGAGTGCTCTCTTGATGAATTACGTGGTACAAGACAGTGGCTACCACCAGATTACGTGTGGTTAATCTGCGCGAGAAAGAGATTAAGATATAGTCAATGAATGGGGAGACAGTGTAAATTTAGTTAATTTTTTATTATTAATCAATAGTTTTTACAATATTAATATACATTACTCTAAACTTATTTCTGATAATGATTCGGATAACTCATCAATATTCATATTAAGAATGTTTATATCCTGCTCTATATTTCTTAATCTAGTTAATGTAATACCCGTAAACAAGCCTAAATGAGCGCGCATCTTATCTAATTTTATCGTATATTTATCTACAGCCTTAATAACATTATTCGTTATTTCCCAATGAATGGCTCCCTCATTCTGTAATTTTGTCAATAAATCATGGACCCGGCCATTTTCGGCTGTAATTAAGCGAAATTCCTTCAATAAACCGTTCTCAAGACGCTCTCTTTCTTTGTCTTTATTTACTAAGGTGATGACTAGATCCATAAGGTCATCAATTCGTCTGTGTATATGGAGGTCTACTAGGTTTGATTCTACCGGGTTAATCATTTCTAAAATACAGTTATATACCCTTGAAATATATTATTACCGATACATCGTTTATGAATTAAAAAATTTATCAAATACCTCTTAATACCGCTGAGTCTCTGGCCAAAGTCTCTATACGAGGATACCGTCTTAGCGATGCTCAAGATGCTCAAGATGTTCAAGATGCTCAAGATGTTCAAGATGCTCAAGATGGTCAAGATACTCTCTCTGTCTCTCTTAGCAAGGAAGTCGCTGGCCTAATGCTGAAGGTTATCTCTGCTCGAAGTTACTGCTGCTACTACTGAACACTGTTTGATGGCTAACCCCTTTATCCGGCCACTTTTATAGTGCCAGCAGACAGCCAATCTTGATCTGTGGTGGGGGTGTTTTGCTGACGAGTCTGAGAACTTAATTGAAACCTGAAGATTGCTGATCACATTTCCTAGAACTTGCTTGCAAACTGAGCATAATGCTGACTATATTTGCAAGAACACAGCCGAAATTGGGTATAGTGCTGACCATGTTTTCTTAGATGAAATCGAATATAGTGCTGACCACACTTTCGAGAAGCCCAAAAGAGTAAAATAGCCGGTGTAGATGTCGCGCCAATCAGCTACATCAGCAAAAATTTCAACAAAACTCTATATTTTTCATTATTTTATAGACGTATGATATCGTGTATCGCAAATACAGGATGTATACCCGATAATACAATTGATTTTTTATTTATAATACACGAAAAACGAGCGAGAATGGTTAAATTGTATTAGGAGCATATGTAGAGCGAGGAAGTGGCAACTTCAGATGAAACGTGAGATGAGAAGAAGGTGTGCGGACTACGTTTTTTCTTAGATGAAATTGAATATAGTGCTGACCACGTCTTCTTGGATGAAACAGGATATAGTGCTGACCACACTTTCGAGAAGTCTGAAAGGATGAAGTACATGGCGCAGATGTCGCCCCTGACAGTTTTTGCTACATCAGCTAAAATTGGTTATTTATTCGGGTTAATGTTTAAAAGACGTCAGTCTGGTGCTGTCGCTCG
Organism: Philotrypesis tridentata; assembly: GCA_018906965.1. Classification (NCBI taxonomy): domain Eukaryota; kingdom Metazoa; phylum Arthropoda; class Insecta; order Hymenoptera; family Pteromalidae; genus Philotrypesis; species Philotrypesis tridentata. Next base: position 8,583 of record JACCIB010001974.1, on the reverse strand, counting down.
GTGAGGTAAGGTCTCTTCTCTTCTCTAAGAACCTATTTCCCATTATGTATTTACGAAAAATACATCGATCAATCGATCGATCGATCGATTTGCTGTCAATTTCCAGATGATTTGGTCGGAAGTTGGGTCACTCAATACCTCTTGAATTGTCTTCAATAAAATCCTTATTCCGCGAAATTATCTGATCAATAGTTTCGGAGATATTGATCGATCGATAACCAATAATCAACCGATTGGACCAAAAGTTAGGTCACTGGACAGCTCTTGAGTTGTGTTCCATAAAATCCTTATCCCGCGAAATTATCTGGTCAATAGTTTCGGAGATATTGATCGATCGATAACCAATAATCAACCGATTGGACCAAAAGTTAGGTCACTGGACAGCTCTTGAGTTGTGTTCCATAAAATCCTTATCCCTCGAAATTATCTGGTCAATAGTTTCGGAGATATTGATCGATCGATAACCAATAATCAACCGATTGGACCAAAAGTTAGGTCACTGGACAGCTCTTGAGTTGTGTTCCATAAAATCCTTATCCCGCGAAATTATCTGGTCAATAGTTTCGGAGATATAAATGATTTATTGATTTGCCAAAAATTTGGAAAATCTTAAAATTTGTCCAATCGTTTCGTGTCGCATATCGTCGGATAGGTTATGGGTGGTACTTCAAAAGTTGATTATCCCGCGAATTAATCTATCTGTAATCTTCGAAGATATTGGGGTGGGCCAAACCAAATATTGGATGGTGTCAAATTTCATCTCGCGGTATCTGTATTGGGTGGTGAGTACTATACAGACCGAACTTCGACCCCCTTCCACTATCAATATTTCCATAGAAATAAGGGTGGGCCAAGTCTAAATTTGAGGTGGTGTTGAATTTCATATTCATCAACGATCCGCGGATGCTTACCGATGCATGCACCAATATTTTATTGATTTATTTATACAAATTTATAAATAAAAGATGGGACAATGAATAGGGAAATATATTAATAAAGGAGGTGGTTGATTTATATTCTATGTCCGCCATTACAGAGGACTTAGAAAAATCACCATCACGTCGCTTGACCGGCAGACACCTCATTCGCCCGAGATTAGGATTTCACTAGCCACTCAAGAGGCTAAGGGCGTGTAGAGTAGCCGTGATAAGTGACGCCTCACTAGATTAGAGGCCAGCCCATCTTCACACCTTCTTCACCTCTCACGTGTCATCTGGAGCTGCCACTTTCTCGCTCTACATATGCTCCTAATACAATTAGTCCATTCTTACCCCGGTTTTTCGGCTATGATAAATAAAAAATCGATGAAATGTTCGGGTATACATTCTGTACAGGCTATACCCGATATCGGTAGCCTATAAAATCATGAAAAAGTACAAAGCTGAAGAGACATGCCCGATGTATTACCGCAATACATTGCACACTTCCGAGCGAGAGAGAGATAGAAAGATTAGCACACTTTATTATGATTTTCTGTTGTGGCGACGACACACGAAAATTCATACGAGTATCGTGGTAATGGACAAAAAATACCATTCCCACGAAAACGCTGATTTTCGAGTCTCGGCCGATCCTCGCTTTCCAGCTCTCAGAACTCAGATAAATCCGAAACACTGGGAAAGTGAGGTGTCGCGATAAAAAGGCTACTTGCTGACTTTTGTCTGGTTCCCAGACAAAAGTGCAAACTTGCTTTTTTGATACTGCAAGAGTGGACTGATTATGGCTACATCTCCGCAAATCTTCATCAGTCCACGTCGAGCCCTCAAACCGGCCTAATCTCGCTCACGCTCTCGCTCTCGCACTAATAATTTTGAAAGTTAAAATGCGTGTATTAAGTGTAGCGGAAATAAACGCGCGCTTCGCGGGTGACAACGTGCGGGTCCCGGTGGCACCATCACCGCAGCCACCGGGCGACTTCTTAATTAATGCCGATCCCGACGAGGAGGTGGCATTTTTTATGGAGTCGGGCATTATTAATTTGGCACCGTTGGTGAACTTCGTTGCCATCGGGTCACCGCCACTACTACCAACGCCCCCGCCGCTGTTCAATGGTGCTTTCATTGGCGGCGACGAAATCATCGCTGCATCACCATCACCATCGCCATCGCCACCGCCACCGCCATCACCATCGCCACCACTAGCAGAGGACGAGGACGAAGCGCGACGTCGGCTGCTCGATGATTTGGAGAGCGACGACGACAGCGGCAACGAGAGTGGCTACGTAACTAATATTAGTTTAAATAGTGTTGCGAGCACAGTGAGCAACGGTCGGAGGGCCAGCAGCAGCAGCAGCAGTGCGGGCTCCGGCGTCGGACCCATGTTCGACGCCGAAAATGACGATTTTGAGATGGTTGATGGCTATCAAGCGCGGGAACTGGCGCTCAGCCGATTAATCGTGTTAAAAAATCGTTATTATGACGGACTCATTCGAGCCACAAAATTGCGCAAGGCTTTAGCCTTAAGGCAATTAAAAACACGTTTAACCCGCGTACACAATCATTATTACGCGAATTGGCGCAATGAAGACATTGACGTCCCAAGACGCAATATTGATTTTTGTTGGGGGTGTACAAAACCATTTTACCCCCAGCGGGCTCGGCGATGGAGCCGGTGCCCGTCGTGCCGTGAATGGCTGTGCCCGAAGTGTAACGAGCAGCCAGGACATTGCGAAAACGAAGAATTATTGGAAAGAGTGCCAATTTAAAAACTAAAAACTAAAAAAGTGTACATAGTGTAGTTTTAAGTTTAAATTTAATCAAAAAAAAAAAAAAAAAAAAAAAAAAGAAAAAAAACAACACACATCGACGAGGAAGGCTGCAGACTGTGTGGTAAGGTATACATTATTATAATATTTGGGCACTTTGGAGAGTGTGGTCGAAAGGGGGAGAGGGGGGAGAGGGGGTCTCTCCCAAGTACTTAGGCACCATGGGGACTGTAAACAAATATGTCCTTGACCAAAGTGACATGGACGAGAGGTCACAGAGGTCAAGGTCATATTTGTTTACTTTCTCCATGGTGCCATCATACTACTACGGACTATCTAGCCCAGCTGATCTATTCTGCAAAAACCAAGGTAAGAGCTCAAATAAATTTACTAATATATCGTGCGTCAAATTAACACGTTGTTCGATTTCGCGGCAAGTTTCCGATCAAGCTGATTATTTAAAGCTTGGCTAAGCACGCCTGTGTGTTTCTCGTGTTGCGCGCTCCCCTATTTCTTGTTTTCGCGTCAAAACTTTGAGCGCGAACCTAACAGACCCGCTGCGTGGAGGCCCCGGGGGGATAGCCGCGAACGTCGGGAAAAGTGCCGCGAATAAAGTCTAAAAAAAAAAACGAGAAGATAAATCTAAAAATTGTGTGGTGAGAAAATTACGCGGGTAGCGTCAGTTATCTTAAGTTAAATTATCTTAAACAAACAACAAAATTTTTTTTTCTCAATAATTAATACAAGATAATACAAGCACTACATTATTAAGTAATATATAAGAGATGCAAATAAATAGCACAATAATATCAAATAAATAATTAAGCAATAAACTAAATAAATAACAACAATTATCAATAAAAACAAAATTAATTTAAAGAAATAAAATTCAAATTTTCGATTTCAATCATTTTAACATTTTTGAGAATTTTAAAATTCTTTTTACTTCAATTAAACAAAAAACTTAATAAATAAGATTTACAGTAACACTAGTGACATAAATTAATTTAAGGCGTTTAACCAATTATTTTTTTTTTTAACAAACAAATTAGATAATAACACTATTTTCAAAAATCAAAGCAATAATCAATATCTAACCACAAAGGCTAATTAACAATTATTAATAATAAATTGATAATAAATAATTATTACAAATAAAGTTTTTGTTTTTTTTTCTCTTTTCTGTTACACTGATTACCACAATTCAACTTAAAAAATTTTTTTTTCAAAAGTTTTCTTCACAATCTACAAACACTTTTCAAAATTTTTTTTTTGCAAATAGAATTGAAAACCTACAAACTCTACATCGTCACGCACCATCATTTAAATAAATTACATATAATAAATAGTGCAATAATATAGCAAATACAACTTTAGTCACGTTAAATTGTTAATAACTGATCATACTACTTCTTCGATTCCAGTAAAATCAATAAAATTTTATTTCAAATTTTTTTTTAGCCCACATTTTATGAACATTACCCTCTGCACTCAGTCGAAGGACATAATTTATCTTTCTATCAAATCTTCCAAACAAAAAACTTAGCTATTTTCAGCAAATTTTTTTTAACAAATTATAAACAAAACTTACAACATAAGCTTTGAATTATTTATAAAACACTAACATAAACCAAATTTCAATTTGAAAGCCTAGCCTAGGTACAAACATTTTGTTTGACGCGCAACAATATTTCAGTTAATAAACATACTAACATTATAAATAATAACTGCGAATTACCCTTTTATTTTATTTACATTATTTAAACTTTAGTTTTCTCAATACATATATCCCTTTTGTTGCTTTAATATACAAACAAAATTTTTTTTCCTCCCTCGAAAATTCATGTACATCCTTTCACCAAATAGCAAGTCAATAACAAAATTAAAATCACTCCTCTTTAGAATCACAAACGCCCTGGTCAGCGGTTCACAAATCTCTCGTCTTAATAAATTACATTTTGTTTCGCAATCCAAATTTCTCTCGAATTTTGTCCACCATCTTCTCGATTTCATTTCCATCGTTTATTTCGATAGCTTTGAATTACGTTTATAATCAATAAGAATTCCATCATTTTGACATCGTTAAACAAAATTAAGCGAAACTGATAAAACATAATCATAGACTAGTAATTTTGCACATTTAGACTAGATAATTTAAAATTGAAAATAGAATCTCTACAAATAGAGCAACAAACAACAACGAAGATCATCAATATGACGGGCTCATCGTTCAATGAAACTACAGAAGCCTCAGCACATTTAATAACATCAATGGCTGAAAGCTTCACCTTAATGAACTGCATCAATGGTATACCAACTTTTGATGGTAAATACCACGCACTAAGAACTTACATTCAAGATCTACGAAATGCTCACGAATTGGTACCGCCAAACTTGCGTCCACAATTCATGAGAAATGTTCTACAGAAATTAACTGGTGCTGCGAGAAAAAGCATCAACAACAAGAAAGTTGATAGCATCGACGACTTAATCAAACACCTTAAACAGCGTTTTGGTCCAGGAAGAGATTACAAGTACTTCAGCCACAAATTGAAGGATCTAAGAATGAGACAAAAGGACAATGTCGGTGACTTTTACGACGAAATCTGTGTACTACTAAGCAGCGCTCGAAACGCCCTTAAAGAGGAAAAAGGAGAAGAAAACATAGCTCTACTAATATCACCATTAGAAGATGAAGCAGTAGACATTTTTATACGAGGATTACCACCAGCACTGTCTGTTGCAGTCGATGCCACGAAACCAAAAACAATCAAAGAAGCCTATGAAGAAGCTGTACGTCTAGAGGTACGGATGGATGCCAACATAATCCCAGACACAAGGCCTTACAATGGCAGAAAAAATAATTATTACTACAATTATCAACACAACAATGATTATCAACGAAATGCATATAATAACCACTATGCACCGAGAAACTCTGGATACGTCGGATACATAGAAAATAAACCACCAGAAAATCCAGCAGAAAATCAACAATATTTATACAATAATGATCAACACAATAGACAACAAAATTACCAACGTCCGCAATATAATAATGAGAATCAACAAGGCTATTATAGAAACAATCAAAATTATAGAGGAAATTATCAAAGAAGATATCAGAACAACCAAAATACAAATTGGAGAAATAATAATGGGCAGCAAAAGCAATTGTTCAACCCACAAAATGGTCAATTTAACAACTACTATAATAATAGACCTGATCAACGAGAAAATTGGAGAGCTCAACCAAATAATCAAAACCAAGGTAACAATAATTTAAACTACCATGGGGCTCGTTACGATCCCCAGGTAGCGAGCCAAAATCAGAATCAACAGTACCCGAGGAACCAGCAAGGACATCAACAGAATTATCGCAACAACCAATGGAGACAGAATTACCAAAATCCAAATCAACAGCAGAATCCTCAACAGAACAACGATCAGCAACATTATCATCAGCAAATGCAACAGATGAACCAAAACAAGCAACAGACGCAGCAACAAACATCACAGCAGCCAGCTGCAATAATGAAGATACAAGTGGAAAATCCATCCCATGAGTATGTTCAGCCAACTGTAAAAATTCTGAAAAACATGACTGGGAGAATGACGAACCAACTATAGTTAGATTGAGAATATCAGAAGGCACCACAAGGCCATGGCTTGAATTCATGATTGACAATGGAGCAACAGTCAACATCATAAAACTGAATGCATTACATGACGATCTACCATTCAACACCGAAGATAACACAGAATTAGGGGGAATAACTATGCAAACAGTACCAACATTAGGATCGGTTTATTTATTAATTAGAAACACGCCAGTGAAATTTCAAATAGTACATGATGATTTTCCCATTCAAGCAGACGGAATGCTGGGCAGAAATTACCTCAAAAAGGAAGAAGCAGTAATTTCATATTATAAGAATGCATTAATGGTGAATAGCGACGTCATGCACCCTATACCGTTTAAAGGTCATGAAGAAGAACACTTACCTAAAAATGCAAAAAGACGAAAAATAGACAGTCTATTACAAGTAAACGAAATGAAAAATACCACTGAAGAGTCATTCGAAGAAATATCTGCAAATACAAATAATGCAGTAAAATGCACAATACCGGCAAGAACTCGACAAATAATGCAAATAAATCTGATAAAAACAGATTTAAAAGAAGGATACCTTCCAAGAATAGACACTGGAAATAAAGATGTATTCATGGGTGAAGGGATATACATAAATAACAACAACACGTGTAAAATTTTGGCAATAAATACAAGCCAAGAAAGTGTTACCATTGAAATCAATGCAAAAGAATTAATACCATTTGACACAGAACCGAATTTTCTAGAAGAAACCGACAGTGAATTTGACGGCGAAGTAGTTTCAAACATTCCAGAACGAATGGAAAAAGTCAAAACTGCAATTAGAAGAGATCATCTCAACATTGAAGAGAAACAGATAGTCAACCGAATTATTGACGATTATCTAGACAGATTCCTGCTGCCTGGAGACAAACTACCGTGCACAGATATGATAGAGCACAAAATACATCTAGAAGACAACGTGCCTATTAACACCAAACAATATAGACACCCACCCAAACACAAAGACATTGTGAGGGAAAGTGTGCAAAAGAAGTTAAAAGACAAAATAATAACAGACTCAAACTCACCATATAATTCTCCCATTTGGATAATACCCAAAAAACCAGACAGCCAAGGCAACCCAAGATGGAGAATGGTAATAGATTTTAGAGAATTAAATAAAAAAACAATCAGAGATGCTTACCCACTACCAAATATAACAGACATAATGGATCAGCTAGGAGGAGCGGTCTATTTTTCTATATTTGATCTGGCATCAGGGTTCCAATAAATACCCATGGCACCAGAAGATTGTTACAAGACAGCGTTTACCACAATAAATGGTCATTATGAATATAAAAGAATGCCAGAAGGTTTAAAAAACGCTACGGCCACATTTCAGCGCCTAATGGAAAAAATCCTGCACGGCCTGCAAAATATTGAAATGTTAGTATATTTAGACGACATCATTGTTTACAGCAAAGATCTCAAACAACATGAACAACGAATACGAAATCTCATGGAAAGATTAAGACAAGCTAAACTAGTCCTTCAACCTGACAAAGTCGAATTTTTCAGAAAAGAAGTTGCATTTTTAGGACACATAATCAGTGCACGAGGCATTGAACCAAACCCGAAAAAGGTCGAAGCAATAGCAAAATTACCACGTCCAAAATGCAGAACAAATATTCAAGAAGTCTTAGGAACGTTCGGATATTACCGAAAATACATACCAAAATTCTCGGACAAAGCAAGACCATTAACAGCATTACTGCAAAATAATAAGAAATTCGAATGGACACAAGAGTGCGAAGACGTTTTCAATGAATTGAAACAATGTCTCATGAGTGAACCAATTCTGCAATTCCCAGATTTTGACAAGGAATTCATATTGACAACAGATGCGTCAGATTACGCAATTGCCGCGGTTTTAAGTCAAGAAACCGATGGTTTTGAACACCCCGTTCAATTTCTATCGAGACTACTCAGTAAAGCGGAAAGAAATTATAGCACAACGGAAAAAGAGTGTCTAGCAGTACTCTATGCTCTACACCAATTCCGACCATATTTGCTATGCAGAAAATTCACGTTAGTGTGCGATCACTAACCACTAAATTGGATGCATAGTAGAAAAGATCCAGGTCAGAGACTGATGAGATAGATGTTCCGTTTTACAGGCTATGAATACACGTTCAAGTACAAGCCCGGAAAATTGAACAAAAACGCAGACGCATTATCAAGAAATCCACCAGACTTATCGGAAGAAGAAATCAACAAAAATCTT
>JACCIB010001973.1:0-10992 GCA_018906965.1 Philotrypesis tridentata | reverse complement strand
TTTACATTCCCATCAGCTCTATTGATTATTGTACTGAAAAGCGATTGACTGTACGGTCGTAGTTGTTGTGCTACTTGGTGACTATATGCTATGGATGATGCTGATGATTAACGCAAAAAGAAAAATAACCCGACAACCCGTACGTGTGACTCTATAGATATCGCGTCTCCTCGACTGTCCATGGAGAGAGTGTCGCGGACTGGAACAGCCTTGTCCAGGAGAGCACAGACTGCAAAGAGAATCAGTGCGTTAAAAAAATTAAATGACGTACACAACGTACTATTTACTCATTACACATTAGCGCGATAGCAAAAATGAATGATTCGCGTAGCGCATCGCTCATTCGAGCTGAGCCAGCACCGAACTTTGACGAAAAAAATTCAACTGAGAGACGTGACGAGGAACGCGAATTCTGATCTACTTTACGAATTATACTTTTAACGAAACCGAAATGAGAGAAAATATATTTACGTGATACAATGTGCATATACTTGTGACACTGTGTGTAACCGAACTATTTTACGCGCAGTCATATACGCGAGAAACGAGAGGAGCCGAGAGCATCCTCTCGAACGTTTCTTTTACAATTTTTTACACCTTTTTCTAATGTCTTCGACGATTACGCTGACCCATTATTTATTGTACTCGTCCTCGTTACCGAGAGGACATAGAAAAAGAAAACACACTCTGTGTACCCTAATTTTCTTCGTCGTTTCCGTTTCCATTCAGTTTCATTCCCTTCGAGCTGGTTTGCTGAAATCCTTGATGTAGCGTTCGAGAACGCTGAGAATTGACGAAATGAACGGCATACATTAATGTATATATCTGTCGTGTAACAGACAGCAAGTGTTAAAGAGAAGAAAAAGTAACGAAAAAAAAATGAATAAAATTAGAGTATATACTTCGTAAAAAGTATGTATAGCTAAGATATGTTTTATACGCTGCATGTTGACCGTAGACGAGAGAAAGAGAGCGCACGACATTATAACGACGCATTGGACGCGCACGAATTTTTGTCTAAGATAACGCAGATTAATCGGCGATGTTCGATGCGTTCGTATAATAGTACTTGTAACGACGATTGAGAATCGATTACATTTCTTGATTGACATTTCTTGAATAACGATTCGACGCAAGACTCTTAAACTACTGTTTCATTTAACGATCCTTACTGTTGCAATTCCGATTTGCATGAATTTAATTTAACGCATCGTTAGAGGCCACGCTTTCGTCGAACGATCGTATGGCAATTTTCCAAGAGCCTACGCGTGCACGATACATATATATTTGAAAAAAAAAAAATGAAAACGGAGGAAGCTGGTATTTCTTTTCCCCTTTTAGTTCTACGAAAACAATCGAGTTGAGAGTCATTGGAGAAGACGAGGCGGAAGAGAATTCGACAGTGAAGCGATTTTAATTATCGAGTTGGATAATATTGATGTTCTTCATAAACAAACGTGAAAAGAAACAACAAAAAAAATAGCGTGAATGATTCACTATGTGGGATGCAAGTGAACGAACGAGCAAATGTTTGGCTGTGCAATAGAATAGAGAAAAAATGGTACAGACGCTAATTATACGAGAGACGAAATCGGCTGCGGCATTTTTTTCTGCGCGTGTTTCCGCTGGACACGAAATCTTTTGTTCGCCTTTTCTTTATATTTTTTATAATCCCAATGCAAAACTTATAGCGCCGTATCCACCGCATTATTATTATTATTATTATTATCATCAACATTATTACTATAATTATTATTACTACGATTATTATTATTATTATTATTATTATTATTTTTATTATTCGTATTATTATTGTTATTATACGTACAATGTTCGTGGTGGATGTGAATGAAGTTAATATTAACGAATGACTATCGCTATGTATAATCAATCTAATAATGTTTAGTTAAGTTTACATACGGCTAAGTACGGACTTGCTTATAATAACGATGTTCGAAAAAAAAAAAGAGTTTGTTATTTATTAGTTTTCTGTTGCATCGGCGTCCGATGTGGCCACGAGAGGCCACGAGAGTCTATATTGTACACGTCGTATATAACACCTCGATACGTATCACTCAAACAGGATCAGAAAAAAAATACTACTGGCCGATTAACATTTCACTGCTTCGATAAACTGCAGTCTACCATGTATATATTTTTCATTAATGTATGTACAATAAAAACAAAAAATATATTCGAGACAAATTTTGACGTATTCAATTTGTGCTATCGACGATATATATGTAAGAACCTTTCGCGCCGCGGTACAATCAAGTTACCAGTTGTTAATTATTACTACCCGCGCCGATTCAATTAAAAACTCGCAGCTCGCGGCTTTTTAATCATGTGTTACCTCGTTAAATTGCAATCGGCGCGAATTCGATTTCACGGCTTTTGGATCGGAGCCGGCCGGACGGAATTGGACAAAAGTTTCTGTATCTCTTTCAGTTGTAAAACGATTTTCTTCGTCGCGGCACCGTTTCTCCGGGTCCGCGCAGTAGATTCCTATTCAAAATGGGTGTCCCCGGGAAAATCGATGTTTTGCTTTCTCTGCTGATGCTCTGCTTGGGAGCAATCAGGTGTCACAGGACTCGGTATGTAGAAAACAGTTTGTAAGAATACGGACGAATGGGAAAAAAGGCTTGGATTTCGTTTCCTTCAGAAAATCGAGTCGTTGACACTTAATTTTTTACGCGGATTCAGTGCAAAATTACTGAGTTTAATGAAATCGTTGTTAACAAAATAATAATAATAATAATAATGGAACCACTATATGCTATATCACTGATTAAACGCAATACGTCACAATCCAGTTTGTCCATCTTCTTCTCGTTCATTACATCGGCACACAATAAAAAAAGTGGTCGGTCTTTTTGACCAGAGCCGGAATGCGAATCCGGAGTCCGTTTGGCCCGTACACCCTCAGAATTTCGAGTAAATAGCGGAAATCCCTGAAAATCGCGGAAAATAGGGAATAATCATAGTAGTCAACCCAACCAATCCAAAGCTAAATAAATTTTTTTTTACCGACTTTAAGAATTTTTTTATGTATTTTGAAGCACGTTTGATGCGTATTTCTCCAGTAAGTCAAAATACACTAAAATTATGTATTACATACTAATAAGAAAATTTTCCAACATCGATCAATGTCTGTAAATGCGATTTTTCACGATTTTCAGCAAATTTTCACGGTTTTTGTCATTTTCTCATAATTTGGAGGGTTGGTTTTTCGCGGCCTAAACGAACACCATATTCAATATTTATAAATCAGATCAAAATACATAAAAAAAACACGTGTAAAGTTGGGCTAAAAAATTTTTTTCAGCTTCGAATTAGGTTTTCCTTGATTTTCAGAGGCTATTTAAGGGTTGAATTGGCCTCCGGATCTGGATTCAGCGGATCAAAATACGTATAGATCTATGACGGTCTGCACAAACAAAAGACCGACCTTTTTTTTGTGTGCCATTATTATCGGATTCCCCTAAGATATTATTTTCACCAGACTCTTTGAAGGAGGACGTGATCGAACGATTCTACTACAGCGCGCAGAAAGATCCGAGCTCGAAAGAATCGGCTGGACGATCTGGAGTTACTGATAATCGGTAGGAATGTCCCGTGGTTGGAAGGCCCAGGCTTTGTGTCCGTCTTACCGACGACGGCGAAGCCGTCCCGTTCGACGAGGCGAAAAGCGCCCAATAACAGTTGCCATCCTAGCGACTTCAAGAGCACAGGAAAGCCAGTTGGCTCGCGCCCAGTCCGATCTTACGACGACGGAATTACGACGCCGTCCCGTTTGGAATTTAATTTCTTTAATTTTTTTCTACCAATATTTTTGTAGATTATTAAGGGGTTATGACAGTGTTAAACGTCTAAAAAAAATTTTTTTTTGGAAAGCTGTCAAAATTTTATTATTTAGGCAATCACAATAGAACTGCTTGTATTTTAAAGTGTTTATTGAGACCTTCAATTTAAGCTATTGAACTCTTGAAGATATTAATTTTTCATCTCGCAAATCTATTATTAGTAAGACATGTTTTTTACTGCAGTTTTTTTGCGGTGTGCACGTTTCTAAACGTTTGGGTAACCCAAATCAAAAGTTTAATATCTCATTTTACTCCTTAGAACCTGCACTAAAAAATGAGTGGAGCACTTTTTTAACCAAAATTTTTTTTTCTATTTTTTTGAACAAGTTTATGTTTTCTCATTTTTGTAAATTAAAGATATTGCATCATTTTAAGTTTTTCAGAAAAAGTGAGTATATTAATTCAAGGTCATATTGGTCAAAGTAATTTATAGTATTTATTCAACTCGTATCGCACCACTTGATAATTTTAACTCATCGACATAAAGGATCTCAATTCACGATTTGTACTATTTATAGAATCGAAACTCGATCGCACCACTTGATCTAGCAATTCATCCATAAAGTCAAATTCACGATTTTACGAATATCCGAAGGATACAAAGGTCTGTGGATAGGCGGTAACCGAAACAACAACAACGACAGTTGGCGCTGGGCCAGCGATCGGCAAATGCGACATCCCGAGCTTTCCGACGCTCAAACCTCACTGGTCTACGAGATTCGTCCGAGCTGGTACACCGTTTCCAAGGGTGTCCTCGCCCAGCAGAACTGCCTTCTCTTCAGCAGGATCGGCCACGATCGGCCGGTCTTCGTCCCGACGAAGTGCACCTTGCCTAAACCCTTCGTTTGCATGAGATTCGGTAATGCGCGTCAAAAGCATACAGAAAAAAAATGTTCAATTCATTTACGATGCACCTGCAGCAGATTTAGTATTACTATCAAGGGAAAATTTTCTAATTTTATTTAATGGCGAATGATTTTCATCGGCTTCACTATTGCAGCTTTCAGATTCTTGTGTTCGATTCGATTTTTGTGATTCCTCGAAAGCCATCTTCATTTTTTCCTTTTTTCTGCGTCTAAAAGCTTGTAGATTAATTCTTCGTTTTTCTAATTTTGCTTTTCTTTTACGTTCAACTGAAAAGTAGTAAATCAAAATAAATTAATCCCAAACTATGATTTAAGTAAGTGTAAAAGATATAAAATTCTTACGTTCTTCGGGTGTTTGAATGATTTGGGTATTTTTTCTTGGATTTTGTCGTTTTCTATACTCTCTTTGAGATTGTCTTTGTTTCTCAAGTAGTTCTTGTCGACGCCGTTCATCTGTAAATCATGTCCAAAATAAAATATAAAATACTTATGAAAGTTCAAGTAAAAATGAATCTCTCTCGCTCTGTCACTCACTCTCTCTTTCTCTCTCCGTCTCTTGTAAGTGCGCCGATGGGCCCCACACACACACACACACCACACACACACACATTACACACCACACACACATTATTTACACGCGCGCGCACGCTTGTGTGTATGTATAATATATTACAAAATCAACTAATCTTATTATCACTTATAGTCAGAGGCATTGCATTGTCATATAGTAATTGGCTATATATTAATCTTACCTTCGTTTAGCTGTAGAGATTTAGGCGTAGAATCTTGCGATATTTCACTTGGCTCCTCCATTATTTTATTTGCGCAACACAAACTTATTGAAAGCACTTGTAACGCGTCTAAAAACTATTTTTGAGTATGCATTGAAGCTGCGTTTGTTTACGCGCAGCGTTATATCCAAAAGCACATAATTAACGTTTCCGGAGTACTTGCACCGCTTAGTTGTCGATGCCCAACTGACGCTTAGCTTAGTGCATCGCTTGGGTACGCGAAAAGCGCGGCAAATTCACTCTGTCCCCACACACACACATACAAAGACACTAACGAAAGAAAAGCGACGAATACCTTGCAGCTTCTTAGCCTACGTATATATTAGCCGTTAGTATACTGCATTAAGGCCTAAGAGTAGGGGGGGCGAGAAGCTCCCCACCTACGCACCCAAGTATATAGAAGCTAGTTCTCGCTAGTAAGTCAGCTGCATAGAAACTATCGGTAGTGGGGATCGCGCTCTCTCATCAAACTCTGGGTTTCAGCTTCCCCTCCAAATTTTCACGCAGACCCCCCACACCAACTCAAGCGCAGAACGTCCGTAAAGACGTTATTCACATCATAAATCAAAACCTCACGATGCCCAAAATTCGTTTTCCCGCACACAGGCAAACGAAAATCCAGCGAGAAGATCTCGGAAGTCGGTAGTCTGAAGATCGACGGCCAGCGTTACACCCTGTATCGCGTGAACGACGAGGGCGATTACAAGAAGCTCAACGGCGGCGGGGTCAAGTGGTCCGAGGCGGTGTCCGAGTGCGAGAAACGCGGCAAGGAGCTGGCGATGATCTACACGAACGAGGCGGCCGTCGCCATCGCCGACATGATGCTCAAGACCAGACCTTGTACGTTGACGCGATTCCTTCGAAATGTATCCTTCCCCGCCTCGAATTACCCTCGTATTACCCAGAAATAACGAGAGAGAACTCGATGCAGCGATGGAGAACGCCTGGCTGGGCGCCTCGAGCTCCACGGGGGCGGACTGGACGTGGCTGTCGACGGGCTCGCAGCTCCCGAC
Source organism: Philotrypesis tridentata (assembly GCA_018906965.1). Taxonomy (NCBI): domain Eukaryota; kingdom Metazoa; phylum Arthropoda; class Insecta; order Hymenoptera; family Pteromalidae; genus Philotrypesis; species Philotrypesis tridentata. The sequence continues at coordinate 4,459 of JACCIB010001973.1, read as the reverse complement.
GCAGAAGCACGAGATCAGCGAGTATCCGCCTTGGCTCGAGGGCCATCCCCGCGTCGTCGAGAGCCATCGCAGCAGCTTCCGGGGCAGTTTTAGCCGATGCTTGATTATCGACCGTCATCGCTGTCCGGACAAAGTCGCCCCGACGTTCCTCGACCTCGACTGCGATCGCCAGAGGCCCTTCGTCTGCCAAGACAGTGAAGTGTTGCCCACATTTACGTTTAACGAGGTGGTCCCGGCCAGATGTTCCCTTACTCACGTGAGTTTTTTCTTTTACGAAGGTCTGGATCACCGAGGGCAGGTCGGATTCAGGAACCACAGCGCGAGCTTGCGCATGGGCAACGTCGACGACGACGGCGACGTCTATGAGTTCAACGATCGGCGGATGACCTACGACGAAGCCGACAACCACTGCAAGGGTAAGGGCGGCAAAATCGCGAGTATAGTCAACGCCAAAATGCTGTCCGCCTGCCTCGACAGGATGTCCGAGCTTTGTGAGTATGTCCTAGGTTATGTGGGGCAATTCCGTCAAAAATATTCAGATAATTGATTGATGCTGTCCCAGAGTTTAAATTTTTGGCGGAATTACCCATATATGCACTACGCATATAAGAACACTGTGCAAAAAACACATTTCGCCGCCTATCCTCTCCGTCGCAACAGCGATCGACCACTTGTGGATAAACGGCCGGACAATGCTGATCGAGAACAAGTACCAGTGGGTGAACGACAAGCGGGAGATCATGAAACCCGAGAAGGTGGGCGACGGCAACAACTGGTGCTTCTCCGAGGAGAACGGCTTCGTGCCCGTGGCCAAGCCCAACAATTGCCTGAATCTCGACAACGAGGCCCGGGGATTCCCCCTGTTCTACGGCCTCGCCTGCAACTCGACTCAACCGGTGCTCTGCCACTTCCAGGGGCCTAAACGCCCCAACAAGACAGAGACGAGTACCACATTTCTGCCCAAACGCGCCGAGAGCAAGGACATTACGACGACTACTACGACGACCACGACGATGGCCACCGCGACCGTGTACGGCTCCTCGGCCAAGCCCACGGATGAACCGGAGAGCAATGGTGAACGCACAACCGTACCGAGCTTGGAGAGAAAAAAAAAGAATGTTCGTTAGAGAATTGAATTACTTCGTGTACTGTGTATAGTAAAAATAAATAATATCGCGACTATGGAATAGAGTGACTTGTGATTTTCCCCGGTAACAACTCTGCCTCCGCACCTTGTAGTAAGCTTGTAATAAGTTGAAACACCAATTATTACGACATTTCGTCGGAAGTACGCTTATCTTGAAAAGTATGAAAACATTGCTTATTAAATGTTGCGATTATGACAAGGAGAACGGGTCATGGATATTCATGAAGCTTTTATAGTTTTAATCTTTTAATTTCCCTTGATGCTTTAAAAGGACGACGCGCCTTAAAATATTTTCTAGAGTGCGATAAAATTGAGTGTAGATTTGCATGAAAACGTCGCATCGATATATTTCAAAAATAAATTGATGTTGTCTTTTTTAAATAGCGTAGAAACTTTTAGGTAAAGGCTGCACTAAGAGATGTAACTTTAACAGCTATACAGATTAAAAAACTTCTTCTTTATAAAAAGAGAAACTACATTTACATTTAATTTTCGGTTTACATTCTTCATTTCGAAAAAGAAGCTACTTTGCAGGTTGAAACGTGAATAATATCACTGCATACCTATATGTAACGCAGGATATTCCAATCGGATAAAATCGAGGGTGGATACTCCCTCGGGAATAATCATCGACTTTACTCCCGTTACTGCACATATTTGCATTCCAAGTATACTCAACAAGTCGTACGTACAATACCTAATCTTCAAAGGGGTCCCGAAAATTTTTAACTCGTGTTTTAGGTTACCGGAAACGCGCACTAAAAATAACCTAAAAGTAGTGTTTTTCGAAAAACTTATTTTTAAAGAGTTACGCTCAAATTATAATTAAAATATTATGGCTATTACTAGCGTATAAAACATTATAGAGTTCGCCCATACCTTTAATTTACTACGTCGATCTGAACCGAGCGAGAACGAGTATTTCGCTTCCTTCTACTTGCCCAAGCCGGCTTGACATCCTTCGATCTTGCACTCGCGACTCTTCGGATAAATAGTGATTATATACTTATTCTTCTTTTTCGACGCACCTACAAGTACGCACTTACGCGTTTCGTTCACCAAATCAATTTATAGATCGCGGATTCTCGCTCGTTCTTCAACCGTCAACGCGCTATTCAATTCCGTACAGAGATCGTCGAATCCACATACCTATACTGTTTTTCTACTTGCTCGACCGTCGATACATATAGGTATGTAAATACACACAGCGCCGCGTATAAGGTGCATAATATACAGCGTATTCGCAAGTGCACCCACGCAAAAGATGTACAGGATATGCTGCGTATTATAGGGTATACATATATAGAGACATGTATACTCCAACGATTCCCAAATGAAATCCCAACCTTCTCGTGTCGGTCCATACTCCATGACGCGCATGTCAGTTCGTCTGCTATCGCATCAGCGAGTCAGCAGCAGCAGTGAGCCTCTACTCGTCGTCGTTGTCTTCTCTGTGTCGCGAAAAAAGGGGTGTTAATAATCGCCGAGAGAGAGAGCCGTGTGTGTAATGTAATGAGGTTCCCTGGAGAAAAGAAGCCGTGGGCGACGTGAGAGAGTAGCGAGCGACGACGTAGTGTGCGTGTGACTCACGAGACGAGTTGCGGAGCTCTCTCTCTCGCGGCTCGAGAGAAGGTGCGATTCGGGTTGTTGATATACTGGTCGAGCATAACTTTGCGGGCGACAACGGCAACGGGGTGGAAATGGCAGAGTCCGCTGGGCCGATTCTTCACGTCATTGTCGTTGGTTTCCACCACAAGAAAGGATGCCAGGTGAGCTGGGATTTCGATTTTTCGACCTGCTGTCCATGGCTTTCTTGTTCAGCTTGGCAGAGTGTGTGTGTGCTAGGGCTGGGGATCTGCTTCGGTGAATCTGAACGTGTGAGGGACACCTGTTCTCGTAGTCCCTTATCTGGAATGTGTGGGGGCTTGTGTTTCTCTTGTGCGACGATCAAGAGAATGAAAGCTGGCTGTAAGAAAGAAGCTCGTGTGTTTGTACGCAGGCTTCTATTGACAATAATGTCAACCTTTGTGGTTACAGTGTAAACTGAGACAGTTATTGAAAATAGATACTATTTATTGATTTAACTTACTGATTTGGCTAACGTCGAGTGTTAACGTACTTTATTATGATGTGATTATTAAGCCAATATTGTTTGATTTCAGGTCGAGTACTCGTTTCCCCCACTAGTTCCCGGTGCACCGAATGAATGTCCATTGGGATGGAAATACTTGCCGACTCTTGCTTTGCCAGATGGATCTCACAACTATGACGAAGACACAGTCTATTTTCATCTTCCTAGTCTCAATGATCCTAACCGTACAATTTATGGAGTTTCATGTTTCAAGCAAATTCCTGTGGAGGTAAGCATCATCTGTCATTGTCTTTTCATCAGAGTAGTACATTCGAGTGCTTTGTAAAAAAAGAGGATTTTTTCTAACAAAGAAAACCTGATAATAGCATATCATAATGTACTCTCCGTGTTATCATGAATGATTCATTTTTCATTGAAGTATCATATGTCATATTAAAAAAAATTCATTTCTTGAGTTCTGATTATTTAATTTATTGTCTTATTTTTCCCAGAAATTAGTTAATCGCACATCAGATTATAACAAGGGGTACCGTACAAAAATCAGTTTTGTGTCTTGAGTACAATACCACTTTACGGCCATATCCAAGTGAAAATGGCTCTAATAACTCATGCTTACTTTGATGAGGGTGACTTTAGTAAGGTGTCATTATTGGAAGAGACCTATCATCATTTGAACTCATGTATGAGTGGTGACAGTCACATGCCACCACAAGTTTTTTATAGGTAATTAAATTAACTGTAATCCACTGAAAAATTTTTGAAACAGATGTTTATTTATCAAATGTCTATAAAACAATATTATGAAAATTTCAGGTTTATCAGCAAGAGATTTTATACTGCAATTTCCGCCATAAAGCTTTCTATTGTTCAAACTATTACTTTTAGAAAAAAGAGTAGTTTTTTATCAGTCTCCTGTACAGCCTCTGTGCTCAGCCATACTTACTCTACTGTCATTATTTCCTGGAATGATTGAAACTGGCTTGCAACAGGCAGCCTGTGTTAGGTACAACAATTATAATTGCAAAATGCTTGACATGAATAATTGATCGTACTAAATAATGCATAGCTATATTTCAATTGTAAATTTCAGGCCATCAAGACCGATGTCTCCTATCCCAAATTTCGAAGAAAATGAATTCGATTCCAAATTAGATTCGAACTTGACGAAACAATAACGCCTCGTCGAATAGCAACCTTTGGGTTTTGTTAAAACTCGCGCC
>JACCIB010001972.1:0-11320 GCA_018906965.1 Philotrypesis tridentata | reverse complement strand
ATACGGTAGTGAAATTCATAATAATATTGAAGAAAATATGTTCTTTGATCACGATGTTTTGGAAAATAGCGGTATAGAACAAATAAATAGTGAGCAACAAGATTTTCTGGATCAAAATTGTGAATAGAATAAGCGTAAATTGATTGAATTTCTAAATAATTCTAAAATCAATATTGAAACTTTCATTGCAAATATAAATAAATGTCTAGAAAAATATGAACATAATGATGAATTGATTAATCAAGATTTCACTATTAACTATTTAAAATTTATGGAAACATTAGAAAGTAATAATATACATTGTGAAAATGAAAAATTCGTAAATTAAATAAACAGATAAATTATTTGACTTTTGATATTCAGGATATGCTAGAAAGTTTTGTTGCATTACCGGGTTTGAAATTGCCAAATGAAGAGGAAACTATGTACTGTGGTGCTATTTATTTAAATTCAACGAATGAAAATAATTCTAAAGAAAGCGAGAATTCAGATAAAATGAGAGGAAAGATTGTTAATGGATTACTATTAATTTAAAAATCATTTGTCGCGAAGAAAGCCGAAAAATCGTAGAAAATTTAATTTTGAAAAATGAGGATATTTGTTGGGTTAGAGGTGAAAGTGGATATGTGAGGTAGAAGAACATGAGATAAATTTAACTGATGAAAACCTGTATACGTAAAACAATTTCATTTAGAATATACATTAAAGCAAATTGTTATTTTAGAAACGAAAAAATTAATTGAAAATAAATTAGTTAGACCGTCAACAAGTCCTTTTAATGCTCCAGCTTTTGTTGTTCCTAAAAAGGGTTTAACAAAAGATGGTAAGAAAAAATGGCGACTAGTAATAGATTATAGGAAATTAAATTCCAAAACTATACCAGATCCATATTTGTTACCGAATATTACGGAAATTTTTGATAATGTCGGTAAAAATAAATATTTTACAACAATTGATATGGTTTCTGGATTTCATCAGGTAAAAATGAAAGAAGCGGATATTCATAAAACTGCTTTCAGTGTTCATCCTTTAGGTAGATTTGAATTTAAAGTACTACCTTTGGCTTGGTCAATTCACCTCGAGTTTTTCAAAGAATTCTTACGAGAGTTTTAAGAGAATTAATAGAGAATGGAATTTGTTTTGTGTATATTGATGATATTATTATAGTTGCTAATTCAATTGAAGAACATAATGAGAGATTTACTTAAGTTGCAGAAAAACTTAGAGATGCTGGTCTTAAATTAGAAACAAGTTAAATGTAAATTTTTTCAAAAAGAAGTTGAGTTTTTAGGTCATATAATTAGTGAACGGGGATTTAAACTGATCGACAAAAATTTAAGCTGTAAATAAATTTCCAATTCCAAAACTCGGAAAAATATTAGAGAATTCTTAGGTTTAAGCTGGTTATTATAGGAGATGTTATAGAAAATTCGCAAAGCCATTATCAATGCTTTTACAAAAAAACAGAAAACATTTGTTTGGACTAATGAAAGGCAAAAAGTTTTTGAAAATTTAAAGCATGCATTAAGTTTCTGCACCAATTTTACAATTTCCCAGACATGGGGAAAGACCTTTATTATTACGGCTGATGGGTCAAATTTGCAGTCGGTTGGTGTACTTTCTCAAGGGGAAATTGTGGAAGATAGACCAGTAGCTTTTGCTCCTAGAGTTTTAAAGGCAGCAGAGAAAAATTACCATACATATGAAAGAGAAGCTTTGGCAATAATGTTCGCTGTAAAGACTTTTAGGAATTATATCTATGGAAATAAATTTTATATTGTAACTGATCATAAGCCATTATTATCATTTAAAACTGCTGATAAAAATTCGAGAGTACAACGATGGCGTTTGAAACTATTAGACTATGATTACGAAATTATTTATAAACCGGGAAAAAATAATGTAAATGCTGATGCTTTGTCGAGAAATCCAGTAGATAACATTCAGATTAATGTAGTTACTAGAGCTCAAAAAGCGAAGCAGTTAAATTCTAAAGAGTTTACAGATATTTTGTCAAATGATCAGAAAATAGAAAAGTTAAATGAAGCTAGGATTAAGCAAAAAGAGAAAATTAAAAAAAAGAGGAAATAAAAATAAAATAGTTGCAGCGAAAAATAATAGTTTAGATAGAAATAATAGTGAATTAGGGGATAAGTCTGTGGATAAAAATATTGTATATACTAAGAAACTAATTCAATATTGAAAAGACAATATTATACATTTTGTAGATGATAAAGGTAAAAGTTTAGATATAAATAGTAATAATTTTATTCAGGAAAACAATATTTCTTTTAATATACGATTGAACGAGGTAGAAATAGTAACTTTTAAAACACTTAAAATTTTTGTTTTATGTATTGACATAGCTCAATCAGTTTGCATGATTAAAGAAGAAATATTGCAGATTTTTAAGCAATTAAAGAGTATTTTATTATCAGAGAAAATTGATCATTTCAGTATTTCAAGAGATATTAAAATACATAATTTAAATTGGGAAGATATAGAAGAAATTTTGGTGCATGAATTTGAAAATTCTAGAGTAAAAATAGTGATTTGTCTAAATTATATGCAATTCGTAGATTTAAAAGATAGAGATAAGATTTTTCAGGAAAATCATGATAGTTTATTAGGTGGTCATGCAGGTGTAACCAGAACTTTTAATCGTATAAGGGCTAAGTATTTTTGGGAAAATTTTAAACAAGACATAGAAGATAGAATCAAAAATTGTAATGATTGTCAGAGAAATAAATTGAAAAGGGTGAAAACACGACAACCTATGGTAATTACTGACACTCCTTTCAAAACGTTTGACAAGGAAGCTATGGATATAGTAGGGCCTTTGAATGTGACTAAAAATAGTAATAAATACATTTTAACTATACAAGATCAACTTTCTAAATATTTAATTGCAGTACCGTTACCCGATCAAACGGCTGAAACGGTAGCTGATGCATTCATAAAAAAATTCATATGTATTTTTAGTTCACCAAAAGTAGTCTTAACTGATAGAGGAACAAATTTTACGAGTAAATTGATGAAAGCTGTAGCAAAAAGATTTAAATTTTCAAAAATTGAAACAACTGCTTTCTCACCACAATCTAATGGTTCTTTAGAAAGAGCTCATCACCCATTGTGTGAATATTTAAAGAATTTTTCTTCTAAAAATATTTCATGGGATGATTTATTAGAATTAGCACAGTTTCAATACAATACAAGTATTCATAGTGCACATAAATTTATGCCATATGAATTAGTATTTGCTTATCCGCCAAATTTACCTTCATCTGAACCTTTGAAAGTTTCAGAACAATTGCCGACTTATAATAATTATTTATCCAATTTAATTACAAATATGAAAGACATTACTAATTTAGCTCGTGAAAATTTGATAATTTTAAAAGAAAAGTCCAAAACGTACTATGACAGGTTTATTAAACCAGTAGATTTTGAAATAGGAGATGAGGTATCGTTGATTAAAGAACCAAAACCTGGAAAATTGGAAAAAAATCATAATCTAGGACCTTTTGAAATTATGGATGTATCGAAGAATGGCAATATTACTATAAATAAAGAAGGAAAGCAAATAGTAGTTCATGCAAACAAATTAATATTGTTTAAAAAAAAAAATTAATATAATCAATTTGATTTCAGAATTCAGGATGGTGTTTATCTTTATTATCATTTTTCAAATATTCTTAAAAGTTAATGAAGCTATCATAGTCTACGATTGTGGTTCGTCGGCGCCCAACATAACAACATACTCTCTATTGGACTCTGGAAATTGCGACTTTCAAGACCATCAAGTAAATTCGTCTAGTACTATTATTGAACTTATACAAATGTTAGATTTTCATTCTATTCCAATTATTCAGTGTAAAGTTGAAATTCATAGAACTATATTTTCGTGTGGAATTTTTGGACACTTGATACCAGTTGAAAATGCGGAACAACAATATATTAAAGAATTAAGTCACGAACAATGCAATTTTATTCATGAAACGGGTATTTTTAAATATGATAACGTTCATACTATTTCGGATTTAAAAATTAATTCAACTACGACAAAAGGCATTGATTTTGCGGGAAGTGCGGCAGGTAGATCGTGTTCTGGTGCTGCTTATGCAGACAATTTTGGATCATGGAATAATGTCTTTGTTCGTGGGTTAATTAAAATTACACTGACTCAAAATAATGCAAGAGTAAATTTAAAAAATGATAAATTAACACTAAGTTCAGGAGTAGTTTGTAAATTTTCAAATAAGAATTGTATGGATATGGAGGGAGGAAATACGTTTTGGCATATTTTACCTGAAGGAAAGTGTTTTGAAAATTCATATGAAGTGTTATTTAAAGGAGTAGCAATTAAATCTTTTAGTACAGATAATAAAGAAATAGTTTATTCTGTAAATGCAAATGAAATAACATTTGCATTAGCTACAAAAATATTGAAGTTCATTGTGATAGAGAGTTAATTCGCACTGAGCATCCAAAATTATTTATTGCAGAAAAAGATAGCAACTTAAATAAATATTTTTTTGATGTAGATAAAGTAAATGGAGAAGTAGTTAACAGAGTTAATTTAGATTTGTTCACATATGTAAATTTTAAGTTTGTTTATGTAGAAAGACATTTAAGAAATCAAATTAATGATTTATATATTAATTTAATAACTGAAAAATGCGAGCTTGAGAAAAAAGTAATTCAAAATTCCCTGTCCTTGGCCACTATTGCTCCTGATGAATTTGCTTATAACATTATGAAAAGACCAGGTTATATGGCAAAAGTTGCGGGAGAAGTTGTACATTTAATTAAATCTGTACCAAGATCGGTAATAGTATTACATACGAAAGAGTGCTATAATCATTTACCAGTTTCGGTTGGAAATGAAACTTGGTTTTTAACACCAAAAACCCAGATATTAATCAAGAAAAGTAGTAAAGTAGATTGTAATACAATTGTACCAGCGTATTACGAAATTGATGTACATTGGATTAAACTCATACCGAAGCCAACAGTGTCTATTCCACCGAATGTTATCAAACCAGATACTCATTTGGGATGGACATTTCAAAAAATTTAGCGACGAATGGCATTTATTCGCAAACTGATTTGGATAAATTACAAGAACAGTTAATGTTTCCTATGGAAAAAACACAAATTTTGAATGTTATTGCAAAAGATATAGCTGGTGATGTAATCGATGGAGTTACATTTTCAGAAAATACGTTAACAAGTATTGCAGAAAGTACGTGGAAAAAAATATTTGAAAAACTTACTACGTGGGGATCCTTTTCATCAGGAATTTTCATGATTATAGTAATACTACACATTTGCAAATTGACAATTTTCACTATAATAAGAGGATATGCTTTACATGCAATATATGGATGGTCTATTAGACTATGTGGACCTATTTTTAGTTCTTTAACCCATTTATTCATTTCTATGGGAAATACAGAAAAAATGATGAATTATGCAATATCAAGAAATTATAAAGAAGGAAAAGAAGAAGAGCTAAAAGAAGTTAAAGTTATTTCGCAAAATTCTCAACCGATAAAAGCTGAAACATCATGTACAACAGCAACCTATTCCTAATAAACCGCCTTATATTTATCCATCTAATACAAAAACTCAAAATTCTATAAATGTTTCTCAGAGCTCGAATTTAGATATTTTTTCATTGGATTTACGGTAGTTTTTATTGTTTAAATGTTAGTTAAATATTTCATAAATGTCTTACATTATCTAGGGCCCCGAGGGAACTACATCTAACGATGTAGTGTATTCATTTTTATACGTATTTTAAATAAGGATTTAATTTATTTTATTTTATGTATTTATTTGTAATTTAGAAATAAGACGACAATATCATGTTATCATCTAATATTTAAATTTTTTGTACTTAGAAACTAATTGTAAATTTTGAATTTTGAAAGTTAAGAATTTTATTGCAATTTCATTGCAATATCTTGGGCCCCGAGGTGTAACGTCCTACGACGTTATTTATTTTTAATCTATGAGTTACAAATTTTAAACTAGTTTTCAAAATTCAAAGAGAATTACGATATTAATTTCGAAAGATTGTATTTTGAATGCGTGCTGTAATTTAGTAACACAAGTCAGCAGTATTACTTATTCGGCAATCGCTAAACTTTTAAAACTGATTATTAAGCGTTACACTTTAAGTTTTGGTCAACGTATTCAGGCTTTAAAAGAGTCGAATTGGACTCATTTTAATTAGTCTCGTGTTTAAGTCCGAACTCCGTACCTCGCGGTTCGTCAATTTGCGGAGATTTTTATTGTACTTCCAAGTACTCAATTGTGAATTTAAGAAGCAAATATATTTTCAATCATACTCGAAAAGAAAACTGTGAGTGCATCATTTCAACGACCTATCACCTATTATCCAAATAAGACGACCAAGCAGAGAGAAAAAGACGAGGATAGCAGACGCAGCAAAATAAGACAAGTGAAGCAGAAAAAGGTAAGTCAAATAAATACACCAAAAGTACATATCGGAGCGGGTAACGAGTCTAAGCCCAGCCGCTAGTAACAATTCAATACGCGCTCTCAACAAATAATCAAAAATACTTCATGCCCTCACATACATGTCCTACCTATGAGGTGAGAGTGTAGGTGGGACATAACAGTAGAGATTCTAGCGTCAATATACTCGATGGTGCGATCCTGTCAGTCCGTATGTTAAACATTCCACAGACAGAAGACAAGAATATAATATGCATGATAGATATTGGCGCTTCTTTGAATGTCACGTAGAAGAATGTTTTGCTTAGGGACGTGGATAGAGATGCAACTATAATTTACAGTGTCTCTGGAATTTCTCCGCACAGTTTTAGGACGGATAGGAAAAACAGTATTAACCATCAAAGGTGTGGATCATGATTTGCAGGTTATACCTAGTCATGTGGTTTTGCCGGAAGAGATAGTCCTTGGTGCACCTTTTCTGATGAAGGAAAAAGTAAACATAAGGTACGGTGACCAGGTTATAAAATTGGAAAGTCAACCTATATCTCCTATTTCTTTTGTTTCAAATTTAAAGGAAGTTTCTAAGGAGCAGTTTGGTCTGCAATTTGATAGTCATGAAATCATTGTGAAGACGTTGCAAATACAACTGTTGAAGATAGGCAGCTGTCTTCAGGACAAGAGAAAATCAAATTCATTCACCAGCTTCCACCCAACCGACATATGCGGGTAAAAATTCCCTTTACTGATGACTCTCAACAAAAAGATGCTTATCTTCCTAAAATAAGGACGGTACCAGGAGTGTTCCTGGGAAATAATTTAGTTAATAACCAGTAAGGTTGCTGCTATGCTATGGCTGCTAATTTTCTTCCACAGTCGGTGGAAATTGAAATTACTCCTCAATATCTGGAGCCTTTTGATTTTAGCGATGATGATGGTTTCTTGGATTTTTCATTGGAAGGTGAGCCTCCGATTAAAGATAAACTGCTTAAGGGTCATTATTCTAAGCAGGAGGACAAACACATAAAGGAGATTATCACAAGCAATTCACATCTGTTTTATTTACCCATAGATCCACCTCCCAGGACCTCCATGGCGAGATATAACATTCTTACCACGGACAATAAACCAGTCCGGATTAAGTATGAAAGAACGCCTCAAGGCTTAGATGAGGAACTTTATAATCAATTACATAAGTTGATTGAAGCAAGGTTGATAATATCTTCTAAGAGTCTCTATTGCAGTCCAGCTATGATAGTTTCAAAGTAGTCAGGTCCTGATGGTAAGAAAAAGTACCGTCTGGTAAAAGATTACAGAAAGTTGAATGTTAAATCTATCAAGGATACTTATCGTGTAGAATAAAAATTGATGCGTCTCTTCGAGCCAAGTTGTTTATTTTAAAAAAGGCCAAACGTTTCGGGATAATTTTATCCCCTCTTCAGTGGCTGTACAACGTTTAAATTACAAGGTTTATTATAATAATAATATTAAAATGAGTGAAATTGAAAATTGTTCATATAAACATATTTACCTAATTAGAAAAACAACTTCCGTGTTTTTACATTATTAGGAAACAGACCAGAAAAGGATTAATCGCATATGGCGCTATAATATAAATTTAAATTTTAAACCAAAAATTACAAAAGAACTATTACAAATTTTTTTAAATAATAACTTACGGCCTAGGACTCGAGAATTTTTACAGAACGATTCCCCGGTGCCAAGATGGTAATACGGCACCGGTCGAGGCAAGACGTCAACTAATGTCTCTACAAAATTACGGCCAATATATATTCCGCAATACATACATTAGATGTACTAATACTTATAAATGTTATTGTAATGCAAACCGCCTCAGCGACGGATATCTCGAGCTTCATTCATATACCAAGAACGAATACCACATTGGAGGTGGCACGTTAATACTCAAGTAGCAGAGCGGGGGGCCCGCGCCGCAACGTAAGAAACACTCCTGCCATGACTATATGACTATATAGTATACAGTATGGACGGAGCGTTGCCACGGCAACCCGGTCTCCCCGACCTCCCACTGGGCTGTTCCGCTCCGGCTCGCCAGCCAATCACTATTGAACATGTGTTGGCTGAGTTGAAGAGAGCGCGAAGCGGTATGCCACCTCTCACTGCGTGCTAAGTTCCTGATACAGTCCGCTCGCCACCGAGCCTCCGCAATCACATTATTTACAATTAAAATTTATTCGGACTATTTTTTAGGTTTGATATAACATTTTTATAACTCGCTTTGAGGCGGCACGTATCCTCAGCCCTATTAAGTGTGCCATCGAAAAACTGAATGTGTAGCATTTCTGAGAACCGTCTGCGGAACATAGACGGTTCTCTATCTATTATTTTAATATTGTTAAAATCGAAATTGTGTCCTGTTTCCAATGCATGTACCGCGAGAGGGGAGTTAAGATCCCTTTTCTCTATATATCTTTTATGTTCGTATTGCCTAGTTTTTAACGGTCGATACGTTTCTCCGATGTACGTAGATTCGCAATCGGAGCAATCGATTTTGTATACAACATTCCTCGTATCTCCCACAGCAGTAGGATCTTTGCCAAGTTTAATAAATTTATTGAACTTGTCAGTAACACTATTAATCAGACTCATGTCATTTCTTTTTAAAACCGACTTTAATTTTTCGTTAAACCCTTCATAATAAGGGAACACCACATATTCTTTTCTAGAGTTAGATTTATTGTTTTGAGAGTGTGCATTACTTTCAAGTGCCCCTTCTAACGAGGCCCTTGAAAGGCTCAGGTTGCGAGCAATCCGTTTTTTACTAAATTTCTCTATAAATTCTGGAGGATAGTCATTCGCTATGAGAATTTTTTTCGCTTTTTCGATGTTTTCACAGTGAAACCGCGGATCGGACAACAATATCGCCCTATCAAATAAATTGTACATTATTGCTATCTTCTGGTTTTTTGGGTGGTGAGAGAAAAAATTTATGTATCTTGATGACGCTGTATTTTTTTGAAACCAATTCGTAAAAATATGACCACTTGAATCATGAAAAATAGAGATATCGAGAAAATTTATACTATTATTGACTTCAATTTCGTGAGTAAATTGAAGGGAGTTATTATAGCTATTAAATATAGATAACACAAGTTCAATCTTATCTCTATCCAAAACCAAAAGACAGTCATCCACGTATCTGTAAAAAAGTCGAACGCTAGATTTTGCAATACCCAGACAATGATCCTCGAGATCCTCCAGAACCATATTCGCAAAAACAGGGCTCGAGCAGAATCCCATCGGGGCGCCTGAGACTTGTTTATAAAATTTGCCATCGAAAACAAGATACGTACAGTCGAGAAGAGTTTTTATACCATCCATAAATTCGCTCTTCGACATACAATTCAAACACGAAAGCCATTTCCATCTCTTTTCAATCGACAGTATAATCGCATCTTTTGGCAAACTCGAAAACAATGAAACAACGTCGAAGGACACAAAACATTGCTGATCAGAAATATTTATATTATTGAGGTTACTTTTTAATTGTGTACTATTTTTTATATGAGAAGCTGGTAAAGGAAAATGTTTAGTTAATAAGACGGATATGCATTTATCAAAAAAATAAGTAGGGCTATTAATTGCTGAAACTATAATTCTTACGGGATTGTTTGGTTTATGAATTTTTATTAGGCCATAAGCTTTCGGCAGCGATGTGTGCTCGATGCCCTTGGAAGAAAGACCTCTAAAAGCCTCGTCGCACTCTAGAACGCCCCGTGTACTCCAAAGGTCAATGAGTTTTTTTATCCGCTTTTTTATCCCTGCAGCAGGGTTAACTTTAACCAGTCTATAAAATCTCTCGTCGCTGAGGGCCTCATTAACCTTCGATATATACACGTTTCGATCTACCACTACCGTAGCATTGCCCTTGTCTGCTCTAGTGAAAAATAGATCGGGATTATTTTTTAAAAACTGTTTTGTAAGTCTAATATTGTATGACATAATACGTTCATGATAAGGCACATGCGTCTTATTTTTAATCTGAGAATTTAATATGGAAATGACTCCATCTCGCAGTCCTCCGTCTATGTTTCGATTGAACGCATATACATTCTCCAGGCTTTTTAATATCTCAATAGCTTGCTTGAATTGAAAATCTGTATTAAAATTGAATTTTTTTCCCATGGACATCACCTTCTTTACAAATTCCGGAAGCTGCGAATCAGTAAGATTCACAAGCCATTTTCTCTTAATTGTAAAATCTCCGCATGGTTAAAATTATAGTCAAAACTGTCAATATTTTCCTTCGAACTACGAGGATTCGAAGTATTGCCATGCGGACGGACCGGGAGGTCATATCCATGAGAGCGTGTATACAAACTAGACAGGTCAGATATTTTTTTCCTGTAGTTGTAATTTAATTTATTTTTATAAGTTTTTAAGGAAATTTCGGAAAACTCTAAAACTAACTCAGAAAAGTGCTCAGAAGTCATACTCTTAATGTTACTGATAATGTGCGATATTGTTTTGTTTAAATAAGTTTTATGTGTGTTGCAGTCTATTATTTCTAATTTTAAAAGCTTCTTGTGTAATTTATTTATACAATTCTGGAATTTTCTAGTCGCAAACTTACTGTAAAAAAATCTACGCACGTCCATCCTGGAAATATGTTTCGGTACAATGTCTTTACTGCGACACTCTAATAAGAACTTTAGTTGGCACGTGCATTTTTGAGCCTCGCGTTGTACCTTTATGAATTTACTAACTAGATGTTTCACCGTGGTGGAATAATTGTACGAAATAAATTTAAAAAATTCTCTAATGTTTTTGAAATCCGTGATGCTAATATTTCTAC